>OX388324.1:1939550-2539550 GCA_947579605.1 Athripsodes cinereus | reverse complement strand
ACAAAATGTCTTTGGTTGCAGTAAAAGAAGCGACACAGGACATTGTTGGAGTTCTGACTCAAAGAATTGTAGATAAATGTGAGCCCATTACAATATATTTCTTTCTCTATCATTACGTTTTTTTCTTATTTAAGGAGTGAAACAAGGATGCATTATGTCACTGAGTTTTTTTGGTAAATTAGTATTACTATAAGTCATATTTGTTAAATCTTCTTTGTATATATTTGAATTTCTTTTAATTGCATATCTAACTCTTGACATATTTTTTGAGGATGATATTTTTTTATTGCAAACATCTGTAAAACGTTATCATGCCTCCTTTATTTAAAAAGATTCTGAGCCAAACGAGTCTCGTCTTCTTAGAATTTTTCTGAGAGAAGTATGGTAAGACAAACGAATGACTAATTAAAAAATACATATAGCCCTAAATTTTCACCCATCTACTATCAATCCCTATTTTTTATTAGCGATATTAGTATATGGCAAAACAACGCTTGCCGGGTCAGCTAATAATAATATAATATTGTATTATTTCTAGCAACATTTTCAAGGACATTCAGTCGGACAAGGATCTTAGCAGGAGATACGTTCAAAGCTGTGATGAGGTACTATAAGAAAGTGGAAGGCCCACATAATCCTCACGAGAAATATGACACTGATAGATATGTCAAGATATATACCATTGTTCTACTTCCCAAATACAGAGAGAAGGGTAAGGATGGACTCAATATACGTATTATTAACAATTATTAATGATTCGATTTATCTTCATTGTCATAGTATGTATACAAGCAACCTCTGATAAAAGCAATTGTTAAGATCTAAAAGGCTTGAATGAATTTCCATGAAAATTATAATTTTTTTTTTTTATTATTATACCATCACGGCACATCCCACCAGTAGGGTAGCCAGCAGATCAGCTGCATGTAAGAAACATGCAAACTGTCCTCTCCGTGCCAATATAAAATATAAAGCCAATAAAAGCCAATATAAAGCCAAAAAAAATTATAATGAAATAAGATATTTTCCATCCATTCATCCATCCCAATTCGACATCTTTCACGAATGAGGTAGCCTCATCGGAAATCGTAATATTTTACGAATATCATTCTGTCTTTTACACGACCTTTAGTATGAAAAGCATGCGTCAGTCCTGAATGCGAGCTGTTATTTTTATTTTCAGTGCAATGTTTGAAGTTTTTTTTTTTATCGGGCAGTCGACAACAAATATTAAAATTGAGAGGCCTAGTTATTGTTTAAGTCTACACGATAATTATAATATTGTATAATACAAAATAAAGTTTAATTTATCGACCGACGGTTCTTGGTGGAAGTTCATATTAATAATTTTTAAAATGAAACAAAATGTATAGTTATTCCACTATTGACTTTATTTATTTTTGCGAGCCGGCTTCAAGAGCGGAAGCTCGGAACGCCACAATAGCCTATCTTTACATACTTCTTTCCCCTTTTCTTCCGCTCTTGAAAGCCGGCTCGCAAAAATAAATAAAGTCAATAGTGGAATAACTATATATTTTGTTTCATTTTAAAAATTATTATACAAAATAAGACATTGAGGATGGACACCATGTCAAAGCCCTTATTAAAATTTTGATCTGCCATTTCGGTAAAGTTTTCCGGACATCTGCCTTTAACAGAGCCCCATCTATCTATCTATATAATTACACCATACCCCAAGAGGGGTAGCCAAAGAGAACGGAACGCCACGATAGCCTATCTTTACATACTTCTTTCCCTTTTCCACATTCATACAATTTCTCTTACTCAACACTCGGCCATTCTTGAGAATTTGATCCTCATGTTCCAGTTACGTAGTTTTTGGATGTGCATGTTTACTCACATCCCCTACTTTCAGATGAATACACTCTTTTCGTCATTCTTTCATCACCCATTCGCTCCACATGTCCAAATCATCACAATTCATCATACTATGTACAAATCACTAAAATATAACCTATTCCAAATCAACCATGTTATTGATTTCAGGCTTAGAGAAGCTGATGCTAAAATGTGCCATGAGGGCTGCAAGGTCCTGCAAAGTGACTGCAATAGTCGGAGTCTTTGCATCTAGAATTGTCCAACTTGCTGCAGAAGAGATCGGCTTTGAATCCATCAACTCAATATTCTACGAGAAATATATCGACCAGGAAACTAATGAGAGGCTTTTCTTTAATCCTGGAGCTCTTAATTATGGTGCACTCTTCATGGGAAGAAGAATTCCAGAAGAAGAAGATAGTTGATGGCCTTTTTCTCCCTTTTTCTCTACGTCCTCGTTCACAATTTTGAGGGTTGTGGCCTTTCATTCTTTTTGCCTCCACAAACCAACTGATAAATTGTAGTTCTCCAGTTTTCTTAACTTTTTTTAATATTCTGGTTGAATTAAAGACCTCCAAATACTTCTTTCTTATGAGATATTTATTGGTGTTTTAAAAATCTTTGGTTACCCCTAACAAGTCCTTTTAATAAATGTTCCTATTAAATTAAGTTGTATGTTACAATGTACTATATTGTAGTTAGTAAATAAATAAATGATTTAAAAAAATACATACAAAAATTAACACTGTTTTACATTTCACAAACGTGGGTATTATTATTATTATTATTATTTGGATGATTTGTAAAGCGCCGTTTTGTGAAAAAAATCCACCTCAAGGGCGCTCTTTGCTAACTAAGGTTGTGCTTGAATTATTCCGTGAGATTTCTTGAATAGATAAGTTTTCAGTTGGTTCTTGAAACGAGATATGTCCTGCGTTTCTCTGATCGTTTGTGGAAGCCTGTTCCAGACTACAGGTGCAGATATTGCAAAAGCACGCTCCACGTACACTGGTTTCGATACAGTACTGGTCACCTCCAATTTAGTTGTTATATCTTGACAAGACCTAAGTGTTGTCTGTCTATGACTTAACGCCTGTCTACCACAGAGTTCCATGATATATTCTGGGGCCATAGCATGAAGTGCCTTAAATACTGTCAAACACACTTTAAATTCAACTCTCTCTGGACATCTGAGCCAGTGAAGAGATTGAAGGGTGGCGGATATGTGTGAAGAGCGATTCAGTTGATAAATGAAACGTGCAGCCGCATTAAAAACGGACTGAATTCTCTGGAGTTGATATTGTGGAAGATTTGCGAGGATGCCATTGCAGTAATCCAATCGTGATACGACGAATGAGTTAATTATGGTTTTAGCTCCGTCGGTTGATATATTTTTCCTTATATTCTTGAGCTGCCTTAAAGTATAAAAACCACTACTAACAGTAGATGATATGTGTTTCTCCATCGTAAGGGCGTTATCAAGATGCGCTCCGAGGAACTTTACGTGGTTAGATGGGACTATGTCCACGTTTTGTACACGAATAGGGTCAGCGTTTATGAGATGTTGTCTTCGTGGAGACGCTATCCAGAGAAATTCAGTTTTGGTGGGGTTGATTTTAAGCATATTGTTAGACATCCAGGATGAAATGTCCGTTATGCACGAAACGACTTCTTGCTCAAGAGCAGATTTGGATTCCGGGGTGCATGATTTAAAGAAAATGCGATCGTCTGCATAACAATATGTTGTAAAGCCTAAGTTTTGAATAACATACTCTAATTGATTCGTGTATAAGTTGAACAAGATTGGTCCAAGAACAGAACCCTGTGGAACTCCATATAACGTTGAGTGTTTTCTGGATGTTGTGTTATTAAATTTGACTTCATATTCTCGGTTGGATAGGTATGAAGACATCCACGTTAAAACCCTGTCCCCAATGCCGAACTCATGCTCTAGCTTTGAGAGAAGTATACTATGATCAACCGTGTCAAAAGCTGCACTCATATCGAGGAAAGACACTAGTGTTAGTTCGGCATTTCCCATGCGAGATATTAGGTCCGATACAGTTCTTAAGAGTATCGTTTCAGTGGAGTGAAACTGCCGATAGCCAGATTGGTTTTTTGCAAGAAGGTTCGTCACATTAAGGAACTTTGTCAATTGATCACACACAAGTAGTAGGTACATACAACGTAGGTATACCACAAAGACTCATAGCGCTTTTCCCAGGAAATTGACATCATCAGGATTGAGTATTCACAATGTCAACACTAAATTCAATAACTATATATTCAGAAATATGAAAAATATTTGTTATACCTACAACAAATACAAATACCTACAACAAATCATTCACAATGTATTATTTGTACTGCAAGTACATATAATGCGACAGTTTGTTAGTGCATTACCGAAAATATTTTCACTGACTTCCCCAAATTTAATTAGATCTTTGACTTTCCGTAGGTTCATATAAAGAGAAAAAGAGATTTTCAAATACCAATTCATTCAGAATATAATATATAAGTTGAGAAATTTCTGGAAATCTCGAAGCTGAAAATTAATAAAACTAGATATTATTATTTGCTAAAAATAATAATGAAAAGATCTCTGTGAATAATGAAAGAATACTATCACAATCCTAGCAGTGTCTACACTCTACAGCCGGATAACAGAGAAGTTATTGTAGAAGACAAAAGAGAGAATCATTAAGAATATTGAGAATCTACTGCAGTCTGGCAGACTAGAAGAATAATGTACCTACGAAAGTTTTAATATGTTACAATTTCTAACATTTTTCAAACCCTCTGAAAGCTGAAAAATATAATATAACATATTAACATACATAGACAATCCACACAGATCGAGCTTGTCCCAAACTCAGATATGAATCTTGTATCATGAGTACTAACGCGACGATGCACATAAATGCACTTTACATATACTTAATTATACTAAGGCAGATTGATAAGTCAGGTAAAAATGGATGTAGCAGTGATACTAGCATAAAGTAATGACATGTTTGGATAGGTACTTGCTTTGAAGGAACATACACGAAATTTCACACTGAAATTTGAATTTGGAATTGTTTTTTCAGTTGTTTTGACCGGACAAGTCGTTCTTTTGCTGTTAAAATGGAAAAATAAATATCATCCATTCGAAAAAAGTAACTCTTTGTTTCATTTTTACTGGACCACCACCATCGTACATGTATTAATCTTTTTTTTATTTTGATTAAGTTTGACAATGTGTATTTTATTGTACAATCGAAAAGGTGAACACTGTCATGGTGTGAGGTGTTATTTTTTTTACTTAAAATAAAAAATAAATAAATAAAAATGTAATACCCAGACCCAGAACAATGTGAAAAAGGTCATTCTTCATTTTGCCCTGGCCGGGAATCGAACCCGGGACCTCGTGACTCAAAGACAAGAGCTTTACCTCTACCCCATTCCTGCCGGCCATATAACCCATAAAATCTCAATTCTACCAGCCAGAATGCCAGCCAATTAGGTGTGCCAGCCATCCTGCTTGTCTTTACTTTAATCAGCATAGAGAGGACGATTTGTATGTTTATTACAAGCACTTGCTCCGTTAGCTTCCCTACTTCGGAGATACCATGATGAAATGAATGGATAGGTTGATGAAAATATAAAACAAAAATGCACTCAGTTTTTCATCGTTCATTTATTTGTTTATTTTATTTTTATTCTTTACTGTACCTACATTTATTGGTTAAAACATCAACCATTACAAAGTTATAAATAACATCATAAAATTATCAGTTATAGGTACAATTCAATGCACAGAGGGCGAGTTTATCGCTAGATTGTGATATCTTCCAACTCACCCGTTTGTCACTGTTCTTTTTAATTATACCTGCATTAGCAGAACTAATATCAGATATGATACTATTTTATATTATCTAGATCCAGAATTACTTCTATTTGAATCTATATATTATGCATGTATGTAGCTATATTGTAGGTACAAGTAAATGAAGGAATGAATAAATACAGTCCTGTGTAAAGGCCCGTTCACAATGAATTATTACTACTATAATTCTTATTATTATGTACTAGCTTTTTAAGCCCAGCAAACCTCGGAGCAAAATAAATAGCTACATACTCATGACAAGTTCCCAGACACCTATCTGCTTGTTAGAAAAATCATTATAATATTGTTTATGCATTTAATACATTCATCATCATCCTATTCTACAGTATATAAATTTCTATGGTCTGACATGTCCTCCATTATGAAAATATATCTGACAAGATGTCAAAAAATATTCAATTATTTAGTTTCAGTTTTGTAATATTCATTTTGGAACTAGTTCAATGCAATGAAAAATATTTTAGTATGAATATTACTTTTTATGTAGTAGACCTATCATAGATTTTCATACATTTGCTTGGCAATTTTGTAAAATTTTATCTATAAAACTGTACTATATTTATCCTTCTTTTTCTTTATGTATCTTGTCGGATCTTCCCCATGTTGATGATCACCTGGAAGAAACTTTGTCTGGACTCGGCAGTAGGTACGAAACAATTCCTCTACACCTCTCATCCTGGTCGACTCTCGGACCTTCCAAAGCTAGGAAACCTGCTTTCTTCTAACCCCTCTACGGCCCTTAATCTTACATTTTATGACCAGTTGCAGGATGGCATATTTCGTAAGATATTTAAAATGTTTTTAGCTTAAGCCCTGGCCTGAAGATGAGATCTCGTATAGAGTGTATTATATAGCTCTGTGTTTTCCTAATTTCAGAGTTTTTTTAAGGTCAAATATACAGGCATATATACGAATAAACTAAAATATTTATGTGTGGATTATATGTAGTACACGTGTATATATTGCATAGTCGTAGATGAAGTGTATATGCAACTGTAGTTTATCTATCTTGGTAGGGGATATTTTAATCAACGCAAGTGTGTTCATAATGAAATGTCGAGAACAGATTTGGAATCGAAACTGAACATTTCTAATTGTAGTAAAAAGTTAGTAAAACCCAAAAATTAAAATTGCTGTTTTTCTTACTTACTCTGGTTTTCTTCACTGCTTTATACATAAGTATCATGTTTTATTAAATGCAGTTTTATAAAACTCAACACAAAAAAAATGTATACTTATTTGAAAAAATGAATTGGTCCGGTTACGACACCATATTTTTAGAGCTCATTGACAATTTGTTGTAAAATTGACAGTTTTATAATTAATTTATTTATTTATTCATATATTATAAAATCATTTTTTTTTTACATTTCAATATATTACATTTCTTTTTTATATGCTTATTTTAGTTAGGTACCTAATTTTAATTTGAGAAACCAATAATTCAAGTATATATAATTTACTTGTTATAAAACCAATGATAATTACATTTTTTAGCAAAGCAACAACAAAAAATTTCAAAACATTTCTCTGTGAACACACCATGTGTCACCACAAACAATCCACCAACATTTAAAGAGTAAAATTCTCGATAATTGCTACCCATTCCCAACGCCTCATCCCATCGTAGTACACCACTATATTATCCCACTGTGGAACTTTATATTCATAGCAATAGACTTTAACATACACCAATAATGCCTACTATAGCCTATAGCCTTTCCAGTAATATTGTGCGAAAAGCAACCAGTTCTAAAAACTTCAATTTAGAAAAAAAAAATTATCCTAGAATAATTCATATTCACAACTACAGAATAACAACTATTCCAAATTAAATGTCTGAATAAGTGACATGTCAGTTATGAGCGTTGTTCTGACTTTAAGTCTAGTTAAAATTAAATAAGTATTTCCGATTGCCATTAATTTTTGGAGCATTCTGATCATTGAACCAGAGCTGCCATTAAATTTCCAAAATCGATTGTAAGTCGAAACGTTGTAAAAGACTATTCTCAACAACCGCGGGATTGGCAAGCACGTATTTCTTTACTAAAGTCACTTTGCTCTTTATAAAGTTTAATATCTAGACAAGATTAAGATCGTATTTAGATCATAGCATTATGGGTTTTTCCCAAAACTTTCTCCTGGATGTTTGGATCATAACATGGATCATATTTGTTACGACGGATGATCGAGTCTGTTTTTTTTTTAATTTGAGTTTTTGAAAGAACACAGAGCTTTCTGCATAGCTACTTTCAATTCACAATCCGGATTTTGGAATGGGTAGCTCTCTTACAATGAAAATTTTAATAAAACTCGCCACATTTCTTCATTCATCTCATTATTCTTTTTGTCACAAGAGAATAATTTATTATAACTTATATAATCTATTTATTTCTTTTTTTATCGACTTAGCTTTCAGGTCGAATGTCAATTTGCTACGTGTTTTTTTATTCTTGTAAAAATTAAAATATATATATTCGACGATACTGCCTGAGATCAAACTTTTGAGTCTAGCGAAGCAGTAAATTATATATTTGAGTTCGTCGGTAGCTTGGAGGTCGAGTCTCGGCCTCATGAACAGAGGGTTCGTGGTTCTATCCCAGGTGCCGGCAAACTTCCCTTTCATGACACAAGCTTTGAACTTATTGTGAATGGTGTATAAGGTTGTATTTGGGTTTATACATAAAACCCAGATATATGAGAATATAAATATAAAAGAACATGTGTATTAAGGTAGATAATAAGTTATTTTAAAAAAAAAAAGATATATCTGGGTTTGTTATAAACCCAAATACAACCTTATACACCTTTCACACTAAGCTAAAAGCTTGTGCCGTGAAAGGGGAGTTTGCCGGCACCTGGGATCGAACCACGGACCCCATTGTTTACGTTATAAATATTTTTGTAGTAGGTAGATGTTACATTTTTTTTTTTTTTAAAGTAAATAAATTGAAAATAAAACAAAAATGACCCATGAAATCCAACCATGTAAAGAAATAAATAATTTCTTAAGTAGGTATATTTTCTTATCTAGCGAACAAGGTAGTGCCGGACTCCTACCGGCTAAAAATATCCCTATTTCACCTCCACAGTACCTGCCTCTCGGTTTAACCACTAACTGTGTTTTTGGTCATTTTCTGAAGATGGAAAAGGGAGCGGGCAAAAGCTGAGCAAATCTTGAAAGTGAATCTGGAGCCGGAAACCTTAATATCGAAAATGCTGGAAAGTCCTAGTCACTGGAATGCTATCAGCAGTTTCACAGAGACAGTCATAAAGACAATAAAGCACAATATGTCGAGGTTACTGGCAAGAGGCCAAAAGGAAGGCCAAAGTGCAGATGGCGTAAAGTAGTGAGACAAGACATGCAAAACTGCGATGTTTCCCATAAAGATGCACTCGACATAACCAAGTGGCGAAACAAAACAAGAAAGGCAGATCACACCGTGAGACAAAAAAGTGCCCAAGGAGAAGAAGAAGAGTCTTAAAGACAAAAGAAAAGGGTTAGATGGACCAGAAAAGAAAATGACTTAGGTAAAATCTGCGATAATGTTTGCCACCCATGAATATAAAATTACATAAACAATACCACAACCTATACCCAATTACACCCATCCTGAATGTCTTAACAATTGACATGAAGAGGACGACTAGCATGTGTATTATAAGCCTTTGATCCGCTAATTACCCCAATTTTGGGGAACTTTTGAAAGACCTGGGAGCGTAGACAAACAGTACTTTGCGATCGACTACTGGCGAACTTTTCGACAATCTACCAACAATGTATGTACCTACTGAGATCTAGAGGAGCTTAATGTTATTAACGACTGGCTTTCCATTGGTCAAGATGGAAAGGCTTGGATATTTATTGTTTCGGAGACAATGATCCTGCAAGGGCTGTTGTATTGTATTATATTATACGTTATTGTTGCGGTTATTGTGGAAAGAGTTGAAATATCTTTATTTCTCGGATATTTCAGGAGTCCAAGGACTCCTATTTATCCGTTTAGGTGAAGATTTTTTTTTTTAATATTTGGACTCTCTCTATTCTAATACAACTATGCCAGTGTTGGCATCTACGATCCTACCACGTCAGTGGGCGGGGGACCCGGCTGACGCAGCAGATCCCATCTTGAGACCCACACAACTACGAATGTTATTGTGGAAAATTCGTTTGTAGTCGATCGCCAAATAGGGTTTGTCTAGGGCTAGGGTGGCCAGCCCGCGGCCCGTTGGGGGTCTACGTGCGGCCCGCGAAGCATATGCACACTTTCTTAAATGATATTCGGTACAAGTCCCCGTTACTTTTTTAAAAAAGATATTTTGAGAAAAAAATCTTAAAGAAAACCGAGGAATTTTGAAATAGTTCAAATTCCTATACCATTTAGAAAATTTGACGATGGGGGAGTAGAAATTTTAAGGTGAAGTAAAATTATGAAATGTTCCATATATGGAGTGTATTGTTGTGCGGCCCGGTAGGAAATCTCATTCTGAAATTTGGCCCGGCTGCTGAAAAGGTTGGCCACCCATGGTCTAGGACTCTAAGGGGTCTGTAAGGGCTAACTAGGTCAATAGTTATTAATAAATTTCATTCATTCTAGTTAATATTATACAAAAAAAAAATCTGATATGAATCTTTCAGGATTGTACTGTGCTTTCTGAGCAATTTTATTATATTTATATTATTTCTAAGAACTTTCAGGAAGTTGTAAATACTCGAATAAATTAATTAAGATTCAATTAAAGGCTTCCAGAGTTTATTTTCTGCAAATTTATTTATCTTTATATATAACCATCAATGCTTCTGCAAACAAAATCTCTGGAGCAAAACCTACTTATGTACTTGTAAGAAAATTGAGTTTCTCAAACTTTTTTATGTATATTTACTACTACTATACCATCACGGCATATCGTGTAGCGTAATAAAGAAGATAATCTGTCCTCTCCGTGCCAAAAAAAAACATTAAGACATTCAGAATGGGTGGCATACCTCATCGCTGAATTTAAGAAGTAAAATATATTTTATAGAACGCTACAAAATTTATGAAAAAGAGTGGGAGACCAATTCTTTAACGGGTGCTCCATAGAATCCCACTGTATCTTCGGGAAAATTGGTTCCAAAAAACCGATTAAGGAATAAAAATACATTCTTCAGCCCACTTGAACCATTCACAGGTCGTTAATTAAAAAACTTCAATAAGTCAGGTTTCACAATATGTTGACAATTTAGAGACTTTTATTCTGACCAACTGTCAATTGACTTAAGCCAGAGCAAATTCGCTTCGTTCCACAATGTCGACATGCAGAAACACTTCGACCCGAAACTTATTGGTACTTTTTAAACTTGTTTTTTTTTTTATTTAATTTAAAAAAAGATTATTTTAATGAAACAAATGAATGTTAATAGAGACAAAAATATTTTTAAAATATAATTTGTAGCATTATAGATAGAAATAAAAATATGCTGTTTTCTCAGTTTCAATGTTCTAGAATCGATGTGCCTTTGCATTTAAAGCCCTTACTCATGAACTGCAATGTTTCCCATGAGGATGCACTCGACAGAACCAAGTGGTGAAACAAAACAAGAAAGGCAGACCCCTCCACCATAATTGCCCAAGAAGAAGAAGAAGACTTGATGAAATAATACCTTCATTCTCACTTATGTTATGGTAGAGAAGATTTCATATTAGAGGTGTGGTAATTTTTAGTAATGAAAAATCTTTAACGTGACAGTTATAGAACCTCCATTACTGAAATATTTTTGTTTACAATACAACAATATTCAATACATTTCCAGTATTGGAATAAAGATTATTTTATTTCCGTTAATGGGGCTATGGGGGATGGTGAGTAGTGTCCTCCTTGGGGGGGTAGGATCCTCTCAGAAGGGGGGGGGGAATAAATAGAAGGAGTGATTGTTTCAGAGTTGATAGACAGTAGGTGGAAGAAAAACGAGAAAAATAAAAAGCATGACACTTGATTTCCCTCGCTCTTCCCGTTATTTCCATCTGGAATATTTTGGAATAAGTTTGCATAATTTTGTTTTAATAATGAAGGCTAAAGGTATTGTTATTCGATTTTGGTTATTATTATTATATTTTCATTAATTTCATTCATATTTAATCGAAATATTTTATTGCAATAATCTTTAGAAATCACTCCATTTTGCATATAAAGTTGATATTTTTCGACCGACTGTTCTTGGTGGAAGTTCATATTAAATTAGTTATAAACAAAACACGTCTTTAGTACATCCACTGGTTACACACATACAGTGGTTCCCAAAGTTGACTGGGCTCCGACCCATCTAGGAAAAATTTCCAATCTTGAACTACGGGCCCACTCAAAATTCACTCGCGACCTACCGGTGTGTCTCGACCCATAGTTTGGGAAATACTGCACTATGACATTATTGGACGCGAACCTGCTTTCAAAAGTTTCCGCTCTCGTCATCAGGCTAGCATAAAGTAAAGAAATTACAAGTTGGTGACGAATATAATATATACTCAGTATGTCATTGGATTACAGTGCAACGCTAATGCTCTTTATGAAAATTCTTTGC
Source organism: Athripsodes cinereus (assembly GCA_947579605.1). Classification (NCBI taxonomy): domain Eukaryota; kingdom Metazoa; phylum Arthropoda; class Insecta; order Trichoptera; family Leptoceridae; genus Athripsodes; species Athripsodes cinereus. The sequence continues at coordinate 2,527,263 of OX388324.1, read as the reverse complement.
GCCTTGGCCTTCGTATGAACAAAGTTTGGAAGGCGTCTGGACTCAGCATCAGAACAAAATGCCGCTTGTTCAATGCGTGCATCATCCCAATCCTTCTCTATGGCTGTGAGTCTTGGCACTTAACAGCCATTCTTACCTAAGGTACAAATTAGATTTAGCTCTAGTGGTTTCAGGCAACAACTTTTATTAGGCGCAGAGAAAATTATTCAAATAATTAATGAAATAGCTTTATTAATAAATATAAGTCAAAACTTTATATGCAAAAATATTCATGGGTATAAAAAAATAGTATGTTATCACATATAAATAAAATTTAAGTTGTATTTATTTTATAAATTGAATTTATTTATTTCCTAATTCAAAAACAGAGCGAGTACGGTCTCACATCCGGCTACTAGGCACGCCGTGGGCCTTCTGAATATTAAAATTTGTGAAACTCGCTATATTCTTGATTATTGCACATAATAACGTTATATATGTAGTATGCACGGTAAACAACATACCATATTATTATATAAATAAAACAAATGGTTGAATTATAAACATTTTCTATGATTTTTTTGATAATGAAATTTATTTTTGATGTGTATGCAGTTTGTCATAATAATTAAGAAAATCTAAGGGTTGTAAATAAATAACTCAAGGTGTATTATAAAATTCATGATATTTTAAGATTAATCTTGGTTTTAAAATTTTATTAACACTCTTGTATTATTAAAGATAATTTATTTAAAATAGGACCACTCAACGTATCATCATTGCGACGGTAATCTTCAAAAATTATTTTCACTATATTCCTCGCAGCAAAATAAAACTAAAATGATAAAATCGCATTTATAAATGTTCAAAATATTATATTAATATAAAAAATAACATACATGTGATCCAGAATTTAAAATATTTAAAAAATAAAATGGTTGTAATTTTGCTAATTCGTTTGCATGAAATCACAAAGAAGGGGTGTAGAGCCCTCTTTGAAAACAGGTGTCTTAGAAGGGTTTTGGATGTCAAATGGTATGAACATGTTACAAATGATGCTGTGCGCCGGCGCACCCAGCAGAGACCTGTAATCTCCGTAATACAGGAGAGACGATGGTCCTGGCTGGGACATGTTTTGAGAATGCCCAATGATAGTTGGCCAAAAAGAGCACTGTTCTTCCGTCCGCAGGGGTTCCGTAGGCCCGGGCGTCCCTCTTTCACAATACACCGTTCCTATGACAACGATATCAGAGCGCAAGGAATGTCGTGGGAAGAGGTGACGCAATTGGCACAGAGACGCTCTGAATAGAGGAGGCTGGTTGCTGCCCTGTGCTCCCGAGAGGAGCGTTGAGGGCGATGATGATGTTATTGGATAGCAAATCAATAGTGGTGATTAAGACGGTGGTGGCAAACGATTGAAATAGAGTGTCGTATTGGGCGGATTTTAAGGAAAATATCTCCAGCATTTGCCTTTGACCATATCGAGGAAACCACACGAACCCATATCAGAGATGAGCATTATTTTTTTTGAGCTCTCGTGCAGTCTTCAGTAAAGAAAAACCCTCCCACTCTTTCCTGTAAGTTTTTGAGTGCTCTGTAAAAGGCAGATATTGGTGAAACACAACATTTAAAGACATTCAACATCTTCAGTTAAGCGATGAGGTATAGCGCTTATCCTGTATGTCGTTACCTTAATGCAGAACTATCCTAAGTTCAAATTTTGTTCAAACTGAGTTAATTATATTTCTTAAGTATTAAGAAATGGTAATAACAGATACGAGATAATTTAATGAATCTGAGTACCTAATTGGATTCGTATTCAATAATGCATGTCGAAATTTGCTATCTATGTAGATATTTTTAATGTTTTTATTTTCATTACAAAAACAAAACTGCTTCTTTGAAAAATCATAAAACCTAAAATACCTACGATAGTTCTGCATTAAGGTAGCAGCAATATCTTAACTTTAATTGACATGGAGAGGATGACTTGCATGTTTATTATAAGCAGTTTGGAAGGCTGACTACCCCACTTGTGGGAAATGCCTTTATAGTATAGGAAGAGCCTTAATTTATCCTTGAAATCTGTAATATTTTACTCACAGAATAATGATATAATTAACATTTCTAGGTACAAACTCCAGATCTAACTATTGTTTCGTAGAATTGAAATTAATACAATGTCTCGTATTATATATTACTTATAATATTTAATCACAATAATACATTGGAAACAAACAGTAAGTTAACTATTTAGTAAAGGTGTGCTGAAGTTAGTTTATGAAAGTCCTGTCGAGTCGTCAAACTATGTAAGAAAATAGACACTACCAATAAAATTATTTACTACCTACACGTGAAGCTGTCATTGTGATTTATAAGAGAGAATTTAAAGGCCTCTGGTATATCCCCTGGTGGCTTAATTGGTCATAGCAAGCCTCAACCCCACTTGTGAAATGTGCCTTGATAGTAATGTGGGGGTTCAATTTAGTTTTAATTTAATTTTTCTTATATTTCATGTTATAGAATAACTCTTAAAATAGTACAACGACCGACATCTTTTGAAATGAGGAGTAGATATATTAATTATAATTTCATCCGCTAGGGGGAAGTGGTCAAGCATTTTGAGTAGCCAGGAGACACATATGATTTGAATAACCAGTTCCATTTTAGCGTTTAAACTAAACGTATTAAAAATCATATTTTCTCTTAACAAAGTTTATAGTGTGTTAAAAAGATATAATTGTTACATCCTATTTTTTTTTTTTTTTTTAATTTTTATGACCTTCACCAATGATGGTGTTCCCGGTCAGTCTCAAGTTTACCTATATGTATTTACATACTTTTTTTTTAAATCAACATACATATATACATACATATATATATATATATATATATATATATATATATATATATATATATATATATACAAATACATACACATATATATTTTTTTTTTAATAAAACTTAGCAATATAAAATCTCACCATCCCAAAAGTCTACAAACGCACCCCATTCATTTCCAAAAAACCATTCAAAATTCTCACCATTTCAGCAGTTGGATCACACAAAAGACTTGGCAGGCCCATAGGGAAGGTACCCCTTCTCTTCAGTTCCCGTACAAATTCATCCCTATTCTTGAGCAATTCACATTCGAACACAATATGATTAAGATCCGCCACATCCACTCCACAAGAACACCTTGGGGAGTCCAATAAATTGATCCTACTCAAATGAGCCGGGGCAGTTGTATGTCCAGATCTCAGTCTGCAAATCAATGAAATTTCCCTGCGGGACAAACGGGCTCCAACAAACCATGGTTTCCTTGGGATGGCCTCCTGAACTTCCGTATACCACCTTCCGCGCATTTTAGATGTCTCCTTCCAATCATTTTCCCATTCCTCCAATATTTCTCTCTTTATTGTGGGAACAAAATCACTTGAAGGAATTTTTTTATATTTTATTGGGTACGAACTCCTCGCACTCTTAGCCAGCATATCAACTCTTTCGTTTCCTGTTATTCCCTTGTGTCCATCCTATTTTTATTTTAATAAAACCAATGTAAGTACAAAACATTCTATTTTATTTCACATCACATAATTCACATCCAATCATATTATAGTAAATGCTTCACATTAATCAGAATTTACTAAATACTATTTCTTTATAAATTTAACAATTCTTTCTTTTCAAACGAAACTTTTTTTTTTTTTTCTTTTTTTTTTTTTAAAAAAAAAGATATATCTGGGTTTTGTTAGAAACCCAAATACAACCTTATACACCTTTCACAGTAAGCTAAAAGCTTGTGTCGTGAAAGGGGAGTTTGCCGGCACCTGGCATCGAACCACGGACCCCTTGTTCACGAGGCCGAGACTCTACCTCCAGGCTACCGACGAACTCGTCCTATAATTAGGAAGTATCAAATTATTTTATGGTTTTCTAATATATACCAGCAAATAAAAGTAAAGTAGTAGTAGAAGGGAATATGTTTTACACGATGTAAACGCACAGTTGAACAATTTCTATCTTATTGAAATATAGGTAAAAAAAAACCTTCTGATCTTCATTTTGCACAATTTTTTTTTGCACACCCGGTAGAATTTGAACAAAAAATTGCAAAAAGATAATTAAATTTATTAATTAATAAGTATGAGAGAAGTTCCTACAACAACGACATCGGAGCGCTGGGAATATCGTGGGAAGAGGTGACGCAATTTGCGCAGAGTTGCTCTGAATGGTGGAGGCTGGTTTCTGCCCTGTGCTCCTAAGAGGAGCGTTGAGGACGATTATAAGAGAAGACTTCTTTCTTGTCTTATTAATAAGGAATATATTTGTAGTAAATTAATAATTCGTACCTAGTTATATCGCTCCAAATTTATATATATCAATCTTGATTGATCGATGATGATTTATCATTTCTCTTTTCCATGATTATAATATTAACATCAATATTATATACAACGTGATAAAGTAAAATATTATCTATACAAATCATAGGCATGTCACCAAACTAATAGAATATAGGTATTAGATACCTATTTGCGTTATGTTTCTTCTGTGTCTACCAACCATCAACCAGCCCCTGAGGGACACAGAACACCAAACTCTTGGAAGACGTGTCTGCGAATCGTGACTGAAATACACAAATACCAAAATATATACAATATGATATAAAATCAAACTTGTAATTTATTTTATATTATTCCGTTGAGCACCCGGACAAAAATTGGTCTTCCACTCTTTTACATAAATTTTCAAGTATCCTGTAATAGGCAGATGTTTGAAAAAGTAAAGTCATATTACATCTTAAATTCAGCGATGAGGTTTGCTGCCCATCCTGAAAGTGTTAAATTTTTGTTGGTTTGAAGAGGACAGCTTGCATGTTAATTGCATGCAGCTGGTCTGCTGGCAACTCCACTTGAAGCATATGCCGTGATGGGATAGTACCTAGTAGTAGTAATTTATTTAAGAAAATGTATTATTACTTCAGACTGTTTGCAATGAGAAGCTTTGTGGATTTCCCGGCAAATATTGGGACTCCGAATCTATTCTATAATTCTCCAGACAATCCCGAATGTCTTATTTTTTATAAAAGGGAAAGGACAGTTGACATGATTATTACATGCACATTTTGTAATTATTCAAACAATTTTGAATGTTTGTTATATTAATTATTATGGCATATTATCATTTACAGTGCAAATAGAACTTACCATTTTAAATATTGTGTTGATTTTTTTTTATTTATATTTTTTTTTTGTAATAAATAACAAGTTTCTTAGAAATAACACTATTTTAATACAAAAAATAAAGCCTATTTCTTAAAAATAACACCAAATTTCTAAAAAAAATAACACCGTTTTTCCAAATAAATAACACCGAAAAATTCAGGTATAAAACTCATCACTGAATATTACATACATATTAATATTATAAATTCCTAAGTAGGAGGAAACATGTATTGTACATTACTTAATTTCTGTAATAAACAATTTTAAATTAATCCAAATTCGAATCAAAACATGTCAACATAATGTCAAGACCTCTAATGTCAAAATGAAAAATTTGACATATGTATTATTGAAAATAATATCAAAAAACAACAAATTACAAAAAAGAAAGTAACCGCTTTTAATCACTTATCATTTAAATGTTAGTGAGCAGTGATCTTTCCCAATTATTATTGATCCGAAAAATATCATAAAAAAACATGAGTGCAAGTAATACAAACAATAGTAATGATTCAAATACGAACAGTTCAGATAAAACCAATAACTTTGTAATACTTAATCAGAAATCTGATACTCATATCATTTCCAATAGAGAAATCGCTTCTGTGCATATCTGTTTCCAAATCCCAAATACTTCCAGAATCAAATCTGAACCAAATCTGAACGTAAGAGATCTGGGTGATTCGGGAACTAAAGAAACCAAAGGGTCAGATATTAAAAAAAGATCTGATTTTGAAAACAGAGATGGAAATGGGACTAGCTATAGTGGCTGTGGAAAAAGTGAAACCAGGATAATTTATAATAATAACGATATCCATGAATCTCAAAATAGAATTGAAAATGTTAGAACGAACGATGAAGGTAGGGTTGATTTTGAAGCAAACAGAGATTCTAATGCTGATTATACTGAAAGTTCTGACGAAAACGAAGGTATGTTTTAATAAATTCATTGATTTATTTATTTATTCATTACTGTTTATTGATAACGATCAAATTTACATAAGAATGCAGTTAATATACAGAGGGCGAGGTTATCACAGAATAACAAAATACAATCTGGAATTCGTCGGTAGCCTGGAGGTAGAGTATCGGCCTCATGAACAAGGGGTCCGGGGTTCGATACCAGGTGCCGGCAAACTCCCCTTTCACGACACAAGCTTTTAGTAGCTTACTGTGAAAGGTGTATAAGGTTGTATTTGGGTTTATAACAAAACCCAGATATATCTTTTAAAAAAAAAAAATCTTTTCAGTGAGTTTTCAAATTTTCTGCAATTTCAATTTTCAATTTATTTTAATTTATTCAATTATAAACAATACCTCAAAACAGCAACTAAGGTTGCTGGTGTCAGAGGCGTGCAGTATTACAAATCTGGTAAAATAATTCATAAATTTAAATTATTTGATATTATAGTAAAATATAAGACACCAGAGCAAAGAATCAATAAGTTTAGAATTCGAACAACATTGCGTTTAAGACATTATATCACGTTTTTATTGATTGATGAGGCATGGAACCTATTCTGAATGTCTTATTTTTTCTTCTTCTTCGCCCTCACCTTTATCCAATTTACTTGGGGTCGACTCTCCTAGTACTCATCTTCCAAGTTTTCCGGTCCCCTGCATCCTCCGCGCGCAATTTTGCCTCCTTCATGTCCCTGGCAATTGTGGACATCCAGGTGGTCACTGGTCTGCCTGGTCTTCTGGGTCCTACTTCTACGTCCATTGTATTTTTAATCATGTTATCCTGTGGTTGTCTCAAGATGTGCCCGTACCATTTTTTTATAGCAAGAAAATGAGGACATGTATATTTGATTATAATATTTTGATAGACAATAAGACGATTTTATTTTGTGGTAGCTGAAGGAAAATGCGATCCCAAAAGATAAATAACATTAAACTATGAATTGAATTAGATATCCAAGTGATTTGACTACAATATATTCTCAATGTCTCTAGTCAGATTATAAAACATTAGAATGAGTCTTCCTACTGAAGACTACGGTAGGTACCTAATATATTTGTTCTGCTTTGAGGACTGTATCAAATTTCATGATTTCGAAAATGTATGTGATGAACTACATAATGGCTACACCAATTTGATTTATGGGGATGAGCTACACGCTTAAAATGGTAGGGAATTTTTGTTTCATGGTTTGCCAGGTTTGAATTTTAAATCAGACATCAAACAACGTTAAGCCAAAATTCTACAAAATTAACGTATGATGAAAAAACAAAGTGCTGAGTACAATATTGAATAAGAAAAAACGTATTAAAAAATGCTACGTTTGTGTTCGATTTTTACGTAGTTAAGCGAAAATCTGCATTTTATTTTTATGTGTACAAATAAAATCAATAAAGAACTTATGAATAATGAAAAATAAGTACTTGGATTTTCAAATTAATTATGAATACTTGATTTCACTTTAACAAATAATAAGAATGAAACCTCTTACTTGCGTCTATGGCGAGTTGTAGATAGATGTCTCTGTTATTGAATATCTGTCATATTCAATTATTTATTGATGTCTTAGTAATATTACTATCTATCAGGTACTCATATAATAAATTTTATTTCTTTCCATTCAGTCAATAGTTCATTGTCCGTCTGTCTGCGTGAAGGACTTTTTTCCCCTAGTATGAAAAAATGTGTGCCTTTTTTAGTCTTAATATTCTCTCGTTTCTATTTTTTCTTTCGACGTTTAAAGCTCGTCTCGAAAGCGCAGAATGAAATCAAACCTCCTCCATTTTTAAAATTTCGATATTATTGACTGAAGGTACCTACTTGCTTGAAGTCCATTTCAAGATAATGTATGGAATTCAGTAATAGTTTAATTAAATTTAAGCTATTTATAAGACAAATCGCTCTCTAAATATTATGTTGAACTAACCTCTTTCCCGAATATTTCAGCAGTCGAAGGACTCCTAATTATCCATTCTCTGTCAAGTCCATCAGTAGCATTAATAAGCCAAAATTAATATGTCCGATTCTATCATGTAAGTAGGCGGTGAACTCGGCTAGCATAGCAGATCGCATCTTGAGACCCACACATCTGCAAACTCTTTAAAGCATGCCGCATTTAAAAACACTTCCCCAAACCAAATGTTTCGAAATCATACACACAATCTTTGCTCTCTTTCATCCATCATCAAAGGACACTCCCAAAAGATCGTTCTCTAAAGTCATAGACAAAAAATATTCCATAGATAAACTGTAGCTCACAAGTAGCATCATGGTAATATGAAATAAATGGGCAAAATCATGGAGGAGTTTTCAAAATGTCCAACAATTTTGGAATGGAGTCTGCAGGAGGAAAAAAGAGGTTTAGAAAGATAAGCTGAAGACGTTATCCAAGTTATAGGGAAACAGTGAGTTTAGGTTGCTAGAGACCGAAAATCATGGAATTTTTTTAAAGTTCAGTAGAGGAGAGGTGTAGGCTAGTAATAAATATAGGTTTCACTTATTTTAGAGGCATTAACTATGTAACAATTTCTAGACATTTTATTTTAAAATAAATATAGGTATCCAACAGGCATCTGACAAAAGTTTCATACATTAAGAGAGCATTCACCTCCGAATAAAAAGAGCTAAAAGGACAGGTGCGTACATGTTTGTGGATCAGTAAAATTAATAAAACTATTGTTAGGAATTATTTGAAACGATACCCTGGCGTGCTGAAAAGTCTCATTTCTGTGTAATTTCATTTTCTGTTAAAATATATTTTTGTTGTTGGGAGGTAATTGAAAAATTATACGGATATGAGACGGCACGTGTTGTAAAGAGGATGAAACAAAAAATTCTATGCGTGTGATTGGATATGTGAATAGAATATATTAATTTATCCGTGTTTTTACGTTACATTCGACAAGTTGACACGCTAATAAACTAATTGCATATTATTATAATGAACATATGTATTCAGGAGCAAGCTGAAAAGATTGCTGTTCAGGAAAAATCACGGCGCTCTTGATATGGTTACTAATCATTAAACGGCGCCAAATACAAATTGTCTGTATAATTATTATTATAAAAGTTGGCCTCTCTGTGCCAAAAAAAGTGATGATTCAAAGAGAATTGCATACCTCATTACTGAATTGTTCTTATTGAAAATTGTTAATTATTACGAATATTTATTCCTCTTACTTCCTCTCCTTCTTCCTCTCTCTGAAAACTTAGCGTAAAAACAGTGAGATCTATTTGATTCCAGAATCTGCACAATTAAGCAGAATATTAATAAATTCGAATCTGTTTTCAAGAAAGTGATTAAATAAATTTTACGGAAATTGAGTAATTTGTCCTAAAAATTTATAAATATGTATTTCCAGAAATTATAATCAAACCAGTACACACAATCAGCTTGGTGAGCTTAAACCTAAACGATGACACAGAAAATATTGTCCAAGATCAAGAGAACTTGGCGCTCCAGAACCAAGGAGTCCCTGCTGCCATAAACCCATCGGGTAGCTGTAACCCTCTGATCCATTTGGTTTCCAAACGGGGTCCAGACCTGGTGGAAGAATCTTCTGAGGATAGGATTTCTATGATTTCAAAAGCCAGGGTAGTTAATGATTACCCTATTCCTGAAGTGAACTCTTCGCTGACTATGGGAGGAAGACGATGCAGAATCTGTATGAGCTGTGGAACAGAAAGGTTAGCCACTTCACCACCAGCCAATTTATTTAAATCATTATAAAAAAAAAACACTTATATATTTAGCATTTCCGCAGCGACTGTTGATGATGGACAGCTTCTGCTGTCATCATTAGTAATAAAAAAGAATTAAATGTCAGCTTTTACGTTAGCTTAATCATGCAAGCGGAAGCTTCTCATCATGAAAGTCAAAGTGGAAGTACTAGATAAGAAAGTGTTTTATTTCTAACAATTGAGTAGATACTTATCAATCTCCGGTATGTCCACCAGGTACAAAATTTCACTTTATTATATGGGCGCATAGAGAATCATTTTTATTTTGGTTTAGTTTTGATCTTACTCACATATGTCCACAGATTTATTATGAAAATACTGTCTAAAAAATCAAAATCATTTCAAAACCTAATATGTCCATGAATAGTTTTATATCGAATTCACATGAGTCCAAACCGGCCAATCAACGTACAGCAATCTTTCACTATGGCGGCCATAATTATTTTTCTAGTTTTCGCGTGTGCTGTGTTCTGATATTTTATTGAAAAATTAATGCTTAAAGCACTAAAAATGAATAGGTACAATTGTTAAAATTGTTGATCCTGACAAAGTAAGGAAAAGAATTGAAATAAAAAGCCAGCAAAAAATTCGCATTTGTCCATCGATGCACTTCTAAATCCAATATGTCCATAGAATTGTTGGTAATTTTAATGGTTTTATTTGTGATTATTTATGTTTTTGTGTTGTTAATGATGTTAAATTTACAAGATAATGCATGAGAAATCCAAAATAAAATAAAAAAATGCCCACATTTCACAAAATTAAAAAATGTCCATTATCCCATTTTCACTTATGAAGGACATATTGGTGTATGATAAGTATCTACTCAATTTAACATGAACTTTCACCAAGTACCGTTGGTTGACAACATTGACCATTCAGTAAAACTTGGATAATTCTCGCAAGCCTATTCCTAAAGCTTCGATTGTGAAATGTTCTACAATTTTTTTCGCTATTAAAATGGTGAATATTGTTTCCCAAAAATTTGATTCCTACACATTAAAATCAAGACTAATCAATTGAGTTAATAAAGTAAGGAGCAGTAAATCATGTTTCATGGATATTCCTACTTTATTTTCCAGGCTGATCTCCCCATGCCACTGCAAGGGTTCTCTGGGCGTCATCCACGTCAGTTGTCTGGAACGCTGGCTGTCCACTTCTGGAAGAGCAAGCTGTGAGCTCTGTGGGTACAGTTTTCCAGTTGTTATGACGCAGAGATATTCTATCTACAGTGCACTGGTCATATGGCTCAAATTTTCCAGAAATAGGACCACATTTATGGTGAGACTTTTTCCTCATTTTTTGAAAATATTTTTCAAAACTATAAACTTAAGAGCGCAATGGAATATAAAGCGGGAGTTATTTTTCCAATGCTGGAGACAAAAATTTAACTTATCTATTTTCTTCGACTTCCCTCTTTCTCGTTCTCTCTGTAGACTCTGTAGAGTCCCCAGCTAAAAATAAGCCTCCCTACCTTTTATATAAGTTTTCCAGAGTCATACTGTAAAAGGCAGGTATTAAAACATAACAAATAAGACTGAAAATAACACTTCAGCCATGAGGTATGCCACCCATCCTGACTGTCTTTCTTTTTATCAACACAAATGAGAATAAAAGTATGTCAACATATACATTTAAACATGGCTAATTCACACAGATTGAGCTAGTCCCAAACTTTTTTTTTTTTTTTTTTTCAATAAAAGATTTACTTATAGATATGGGTTTTTGTAATCAACCCAAATACAACTTTATATACCCTTCACAGTAAGCTAAAAGCTTGTGTCATGAAAGGAAAATTTGCCGGCACCTGGGATCGAACCGCACATCTCATGATCATGAGGCCAAGACTCTTCCTCCAGGATACCGACGAACTCAGATAAATTAAAATATGAATCTTGTATTATGGGTACTAACGCGACGATACACGTAGGTATATACAATGCACTAAACACATATTACACATTCATAACACCTAGGCCCAGGACAATTTAAAAAAGGTAACTCTTCATTTTGCCCTGGGCGGTAATCGAACCTGGGACCTCGTGATTCAAAGACATGTGCGTTACCGTCACAGCTCCCTCACTTGTAGAATGACAGACATTGTATAGACAGTGATAAATTAATGACTTCTAAGCTTCATTTTTTTTCAATATAAGTTCATTTATTTATAAATGCTACATCCTTCTTTCAATCCAAAAAATGAGCATTCTTTGCGACAAAAGAGCTAAAGAGAAATACTTAAAACAAATTGCTTTATTATTTTATTATCATTGTTTTATACGAAGAACCAACTTCTACAATGTATCCTCATTGAAAATTGAAAACTTTCATGATTGTACCGTACATGGTGAATAATTTTACCACTGTAGTGGACACAAGTGAAATTAATGTACTTAGGACAGAGTGTTACATTGTATGTACCTTGTCTAGGAAAGTGTATTCTACAACGCTGTATACAGTACAATAATAACTAGCTATGTACTCTGCTAACAGTTTCTAATATTATTATACTAGGTATGAACTCAATAATGAGTTTAAACGGATATCTTGACTTGACCATTAGAAGACCTCTACGCTCTTCGGAACTGGCTGTGAATAGACTTACTGAATAGAGCCGGTAAATCTAACTTCTTTGAAAGGGCTTTTGGTGTTGTTGGGCCGGTTACGCGGAATCGCCTACCTGTGCCATTGAGAGAAAATCAGACTGTCTCCAGCTTCAGAAGTAAACTGAAAACTGCACTCTTCACCGGCGCCCTTGAGGCAGTCTAGGGAGTGTTAAACGGCGTCAAAACAAAATCATCCAGAATAATCATCATCATCATTATCGTTACAATCTTCTTTCTTCTTCTCCCTGGCATAAGCCCAGCTTATTGCCGCTGTAGGTTGTTGTTCGTTCTGAGGTTATATATTCTTATATTCTCTATGCCATCTTCATCCAGGCCATTTCTCTGCAGAATTCTATTACAATGTGTCATCAGAGTATTCTTTGGTCTCCCTCTTGATGGATGCTGAGGGAGATTTATAAAAACATTACAATATCCGATTAAAATTCATTAGTTGAATTCTCAAGGATGGACGTGTGTTGAGTAAGAGGAACCGACGTGCGTGCATGAGAAATTGCATGAATGTGGAGGAAGCGAAAGAAGTGTATAAGGCTACCCTTACAATTTACACAATTATTTACACAATTAACACTTTTGAGTAGTTAGCCTACCAAACTAAACACACATACACATAATATATATTATATCTACATACACAAAAAAAAGAAACAAATAAACAAAATGACATGTGCACAAGCACTTATATAATATGTAAAACATATTGTAAAAAAAGAATTGCCACTCACAGAACTCAATACATTTGGCCTAAACCTGATGAAAAAGGCGAATTATGTGATAAAACCCTAAGAATGTTCCAGACATTGATACATACAATAATATTATTGTGATATTTACCAACTTTTATGAAATATATCTATGGTCTAATTTCGTCAAAAAAAAAATAACAGATGTGTGATAGATTATTATTTTTTTACTACTAAACATTTTTACAAGTCATGGCTGTATCCTGATATCCGGTTCATAGTATAACCGAATATAATTTCACATCTATCACCACTATTCGTTTCATTGCTGATATAAAATGCACGATTGTTGTGTAATATTATTATGTGTAATATATTGTTGTGTTTAAACTTACCACAAGTGCAAATCACCAGTGCTGCCGTAAATGAATAGTAATTCTGTCCACTATGTGTGCACTGTAAGTAGTCCTATGTACAGACATATTATTATATTGAGGACTGTAATCGGTGTTATACAATTATAATTGTATAAAATGTATCACTGCGCAGTGAAGGGGTTAGATTTATTTATTTATTTTATTTATTTATTTATTCTTTACTGTACATTGATAACAAGCAAATTTACACAAAAATACATTTCAAACAAAGACAATCATACAATCAATATACAGAGGGCGAGTTTATCGCAGAGGCGCGATTTCTTCCAACTAACCCAATTTCATACAACCTTCACATATAGAAATTTTTTTAAAGAAAGGAAAGAGGAGGTAAAAAAGGAGAAGAATATGTAGGAAGAGGGACTAGGATACAGAAGCCATATTTTGTGTGATAAAATGGTCCTTGACCGCCCGCTTGAAAGCTTGAAGAGTGGGGAGCAACCTTATCCTGGAAGGCAAACTATTCCAACAGCGAGCACCATGAACAGAAAAAGAGTTTGTAAAAAAGTTTGAGCTATGAGCTGGTATCGCCAGAAGACGCTCGCTATTGGATCGTAAGGGCAAGCCATGGCTCGAAAGATACTCAAACATTTCCTTAAGATAGTATGGTGAAGACGTAGAGTATAAACAATTATAAACCAGTGATAAGACATGGAGATCTCGTCTTTGGCGCACGGTAAGCCATTTCAGTTTATTCCTAAATCTTGTTATGCGGTCAGATCTTTTCAGATCAAAGATGAAACGAATGCCAGTATTTTGTAACCTTTCCAGTTTAGTGAGTAATTCCAACTTACAACCAACGTAGGCACAATCGGCATAATCAAGGATTGGAAGTAGAAGAGACTGGACCAAAAGAGTTTTAATTTTCATGGGCAAGAACCTTTGCAATCTCCTCAGATTATGCATGCTGCAAAAGAATCTCCTCCTAACATTATTAACGTGTTGACGCCACGAAAGCTCTCTATCCAGTAAGAGACCAAGATTCTTTGCAGTTTTGGAATAAGGGATTACAGTGGAGTCAATGTATGTATTAGGAATCGTTAGATTATTCAGTTTTGAGATAGAATAGGGGCTTCCTATAAACATCGTTTGTGTTTTAGTAGGATTAAGAATCAAGCCGTTTTTAGTGGCCCAGTCAGAAACTTGTTGCAAACAATTCGACTTTTCATCAACAGCCCTTGACAGATCCTCTAACTTGAAGTGAGTATAGATCTGTAGGTCATCGGCATATAGATGGTAGTTACAGGGAATATGTCGCACGATGGGGCTGATGAAAATCGAGAACAGTAGAGGAGAAAGCACTCCGCCCTGTGGCACACCCGCCTTCAAATCCAACCAGCCAGACTCAACACCACTTCGCAACCGCACACACTGAGTTCTACCTTTTAAGTACGACTCGAACCAGGAAATACAGGATTGAGATGCATTGAGTCGCCTGAGAGAAGCAAGGAGTAGATCAAAATCCACAGTGTTAAAAGCACTGCTGAAATCTAATAGTGTCAAATGGGTTAGTTGTTTTTTATCCATAGCTCCTCTTATGTCATCAGTGATTTTTACTAACGCAGTTGTCGTACTATGACCTTCTCTGAATCCTGACTGAAAATTATTGTGGTAGTCATTTTCCACAAGAAACTTATTGAAATGCCAGTATGCAAGTTTTTCCAGCACTTTTGAGAAAAATGGAAGTATTGATATTGGGCGGAAATCCTGTGGAGCTGTGGAATCATTTTTTTTTGGTAATGGAATGACATAAGCCTGTTTCCATTTGCGGGGAACTATACAGTGTTTGAAAGAAAAATTAATAATATGAGTCAGGTGTGGTATTATAATGTGGAGAAAGCGCGAGATAAAAGATATGCTTATTTCATCACAACCTGCAGCTTTGGACTTAATGGAGGCAATGCAACGCTCAACCTCAGCTTCCGATATGGCTGGAAAGTCAAAATGTGGACCTGTTAGCCCTACGTGTGTACTTAAATCTCTCAGAGCAGCCGCTTTAGCAGTATCATCCAACGTAGTAGGAGGAGAGGCAAAGTGTGCATTCAGACAGTTGGGTTCCAAGGATGGCTCACCATGCGCCAATCTCCCATCAAGAGAAACCAAAGAGTCAAGACGCTTCCACGCCTGAGCCTGAGAACAACCACTAAAGAGATCATGAGTATGAGCAACTTTGGCGTTTCTACATTTTTTGGAACAAATGTTTCGAAGACTTCTAAATCTCTGCCAGTTCTCAACCGTTGGACAATGATTGTGTTTGATACGAGCCCTGTTCCTGCGCTTCATCAACATACGGATTTCGTCTGTCATCCACCGCACACCAGGATTTTTCACTTTAATTTTACGAAGTGGAGCATGTTTATCCAACAATTTCAGAATATTTTCATTAAGAATGTCAACCTTCTCGTCAATGGTATTGAGACGTGTAATATCATCCCAATCCATAGCCTCGGCATCGGAAACTAGGGTTTCAGTATCAATTCGACGAATGTTGCGAGCCACCATCAATTTAGGTTTCGGTTTGGGGACTCTGATAGAATATTCCAGATAGAGCAGATCGTGATACGAAAAACCAGGTGCAGACAACTGTCCATGACTTCTCACCATATTCTTTTGTGAAACAATGATATGATCTATGAGTGATTGAGAATTTTGAAGTACATGAGTAGGTTGTAAAGGAAGAATATTAAGATTAGTGGAGGAAATCATTTGCATAAGTCTAGCTGAACGTGCATTATGTAACAGAAGACAAGTATTAAAATCACCCATAATTACAACATTATTATAATCAGAAGACAGATTCTCCAGCACGACCTCCAAATCATTAAAGTAGTTGGATGTGGGAGGACAGTAAACAACCCCAAGAAGAACAGAGGAGTGCAAAAAATTCACCCTCAGAAAAAGATACTCAGCATCGCCAATGCAGCGAGATGAAGACTGCAGGACGATCTCATAAGGTAGATCACTGCGAAGATAAACGCAGACACCACCACCTCGCCGCTCAAGACGATCATTCCTGATTAATTTAAAACCAGATATTTGAAACAACGAAGATGGTAGTGTAGGCTTCAGCCATGATTCGGAGACCATGAGGGCATGGATGTCTAGGTTCTGAAATGTGTCCACCATCTCGTCGTGGTGAGATGGAAGACTCTGGGCGTTGATGTGGCATACCCTCAATAATCGCCTTGGACCACCAGAAAAGGTTTTAATAAGACACGATCGCAAACAGACTGCATCATCACCACCAGCGGTGGAAGACCCGGACAAACTAACAGCATCTGTGGGAGAAGGGGGGGACAGGAGGAAAGGAAAAGTAGAAGGTGATATCACAGGAGATATCATCTCACCGCAAAGCACAGCCACAGGATGTGACAGGATTTAACGGGACACACTGCAGAAACAATCAAACAACATTGATTGTTTCTGATGATAGATGACTATTTTTATATTTCATAATTATTTAAATGAAAATATACATATTTTATAGAATCGGACTGAATTTTCCACTTTTTCCGCTAGTAGGGTAGTCAGCACTGTGCAACCAACAAACGTGTAAACATTCTTTCTGTGTCAATAGACCATTAAAGGTCACGTGGTCTTGTCTATGGATTGGACTTTTGCTTGGGGGGCAAACAATCAGATTGCGCAAATCATCTTTGTAGGATGTTATGCCATAAGAGAAAAAAAAGAAAATCAGACGACAAAATAAAAACAAAATCGACACTGACAGTTTTTTTTTATTATTAGGTATTCTTTAGGCGTTCCACCTAATACTACACCGTAATAGTCTGTTGTGTTGGGATGCCTGATGCCCCTCAATGATTTTTCTGTGACGTCATCCTTTAATGGTCTATAGAAGTTAAGACATTCCTTATGGTTGGCATAACTTATCGTTGAACCGAAAATGTTAAGTGTTTTAATTTGATGTTTTACGAAGACCTACTTTTTACATGCCGCTGGAAAACAAATACAAAAGAGTGGGAAACCTATTCTTTATACAGAACTCAAATGTCAAGTGGTCTTTCCAGAAACACATAGAAAATTTGAGCGATAGGGGAAAGTCTTATCAATTCACGTGAATCATATGCGAGAAATCTTTATAGACTAAAGGCAGCTGCATTTTTTTGTAAATCTTTAAGTGTACGCATGGAATGATGAAAATCGAGATTTGATTAAATCCCTAAGAAATATGATCAGTTCGCTGAAATAACAACTCTGTAGGGTGATTTCTCTATAGAATGCAAGCGATTTGATCACACTAAACTAAACAGCTGTTTAAGTGAAAAGAAGAAACAATATTGTTTATCGCGTGCATCACCTCAGATGCGCAGTGCTGGCTGACACGGTCGCCAGAAGGAAGCGGTGAGGTAAAGGGAAGTTGTAACACAGAGCTATGCGAATTTCGACGTATTTACTACACATTTACACTAAAATAGTTTAAGGGTTTGATCGAATCACTAACTTTCTTTACGAAAACTACCCCACATAATCGATCATCTAGAAACAGTTACAGTGCCGTCGAATGTAAGCAACAACATAGCACTGTTAGATATATTTTGTTTCCGCAGTGTTCTTAACATGCTTTCAACGCCACCAGTAGCTTACTTAGATACTTGTGTAGGCAAGTATTATAGATTTCGTGAGATCCCCACGGGAATAGAACTCTGAACTCTTGGACCACTAGTACAACGGCTCTGGGGTTAGCCAACTACTACGACGACAATGATAGAGCGGTTTTGTGATACGTATTATTAGTATTATTATTTTATATAATATTATTATATCAGTACACGTTTATAGATTCTTCTCAGTATATATTGTGTATGTATTCTCGTAAAGATGTGATAAACGGTTAAGAAAAGAGAGCAAGAACTATTTGATCTACTACTTCTATTTATTTATTTGTTTATTTTATTCTTCTTGCACATCATCATTCAAAATTATAACAAAATCAACAGTGCAGTTTACAAAATAAAAGATGTGATGATGTGCAGTGGCGAGATTATCACTTTATAGTGATTTCTTTCATCTAACCACGTCACACTAACACTAAACAGTAATAAAAATAATAATAAGATTCTACTATACCATCACGGCATATCCCACAAGTGGGGTAGCCAGCAGACCAGCTGCATGTAATAAATATGCAAGGTGTCATCTCCGACCTCCGTGCCAATATAAAATCAAGACATTCAGGATGGGTGGCAAACCTCATCGCCGAATTGAAGATGTAAGTTGTCATAATTTTTCGAACACCTGCCTTTTACAGGACACTCGAAAACTTATGGAGAAGAGTGGGAGACCCATTATTTACCAGGCGCTCTACTAACTATTTGATTCAGTTCTCAAAAACTACCTGTTTCAAATATACCATTGTTCTGGGTGTCAAGTGCATTGCATTTATTAATTCATTAAAGAGTATTTAAAACATAACATCTCATAAAATCTAACTGGGCATAAGTCCGTACCAAGGCAGTCTGAACTTTATGTATGTATCGTCGTGTTAGAACCCAAAATATTGCCCCGAATGTTGACATATTCCACATAAGGTAGGTACGCTGAATTTATGAGAAAAGTAGAAACACTAATTTAAATGTTTTGTTTTCTATGGGATCGCATTGGCCGAAACCTGTAATGGTCCCAGTAGAATATGATGTCTTTACAATTATTATAATAGAATTATCCAAAAAAAGCTTGAAACTCAATTTTTACTTCCTCAAGTAAGTATTATTTAATCGAACATTTTTATTTTATTTTAAATCTCTGTCCCTATAATTGAATTCTTCGTGGAGTTAAACCCTTTCTGGAAATTTTACATTTTTCCGTAAAAAAAACTGTCATTTGTATAATACCAACATCTTCACTTTTAGCAGTGATGAGATGAGGCATCTATCCATACTAAATATCTTATTATTCTATAGCACATAGAGGACGACCAGTTTGTTTACTACATCCAATAAATGCACTAAACCAGAGGTTCCCAAACTTTTTTTCTCATTGACCACTATCAATAATTTGCTGGTTCCGTGGACTCCCTTTATTTCTACCCCCCGTCGCCGAATTTTCAAAATGGTAAAGATATTAAAACATTTCAAAACTTCTCGGTTTTCTTAAAGAATATTTTTTCACCTTTTTCTACAATGTACCGGGTATTTGTACCGACTATTGTTTATGTCAATATCTGGTGCTTTTTAACTATGGATTCGTGGACCCCCATCGAATCTCCCGTGGATTACTGGGGGTCCACCTGGATCACTTTGAGAATCACTGCACTAAACCATGGATGGGTAACCTTTTCAGCAGCCAGGCCAGATTTTAGAAATGAGATATCCTACCGGGCAGTACAACAATATATCTCAAGTAGACACCCATCGTGCCTCGGGTTGGCCACCCTGGCACTTAACGGAAAAACTTGTGCTAGAAATCGTGACGATTGAAACAAATGATCAAATTTTGAAGACAGCATCTTTAATCATAAACAAAGTGCTGTCAAATTTCGTAACATCAAGAAAAGAACAGTGATTTTTATTATACAAATCACAATTTTTAACATTGCACTCCACTGCACAAAACTTATTACACAATACATAATGTAGTCGTTCTATCCTTGGAAGACATTAATATAATAATTTTACATTCTATATATTTTATAATATAGCAATTATTTATAATGCAGTATTATTATTTTAAAGTAGCTGTTGCTGCTTTTACCACTAGAAACTATTGTATACATTTTGGTCCCCCACGAGACGCCTTTGGTAAGTTTAGAACGTTCTCATGTCACTTTATATAATTTTAGCGGTATTATTACAGTTTTGTTTCCTTGTGGCTACATTATGACTTGTCAAATCCCAGTGGAGACTCGTGAATAGTATTATGTTAATTTTCTAAAATATAAACTTTTAAGAGAGTGCCGTTAACATAACATATTATGTGACTCATCCAGTTTTTTTAACCAACACATTGAAGATTTCTTTCTTTAAGTAGATATTTATTTATTTATTTAAAATCATGTTGAGCCTTTTACATGTTAACAAAAAGTATGACAGACAACAACAAAAAGAACAATCATACACAATGACATATCTACATTGCAAATTCATAAGTTAAGATAAAAATAAAATACTTAATTAAAATTAAAAAAAAGGTCTATGTAATTTATGGTGTATCAAAATGAGCTACAAATTATATAAAACATTGTTTAAAGCATGTCAAAAAAATAAAATTTAAATGGGGTAAGACACAATTCGAAAAATATTATTATCTTAAAAATGTCACCCTGCACTGAGACCATAACAGCTTTTGGGCATGGCGATCTCAGCAGGAAAAAAACAAAGCAAAATCCAAAAAAAAGCAAGATAGAAAAAAAAACACAAAGGAGATATCATCAAAAAGAAACAACAGAATCAAAGGAGAGTCTCATATAACAGAAAAATACAGACACATAGAAATTTTATGACATAAATACACAAGAAAAAAGAATACCTATTGACCACGTCAAACCGCGCGTCCCCTTCCCGCACGTAATATTTGACGCGCAAGAGAGAGATTAGGTATGTCAGTGTTTTGTTGCAAAAAAGGTGAAATTCAATCAAATTATTTTACAAATAGTTTAACGACAACACTCGACAAGCTAACATTGAATTTCTGAACACCCTGTGGAATTAATTTGTTCCAAGTAGGAATCTATAATTAACATGTAAAATTTAAATATTTACGGCGCAGTGAAAACGTTGTGGTAACAGTAGTTGGTAATACCTGGAATTCCGGTCAACCTCAACACAGTTTCCGATCAAACTAATTCATTTGATGACATCGTCTATGCCGCAATAGTCTTTTCGACGAACCTTAAAAATTTCATTTTATATATTTATTTAATTATCAACGAAACACAATGAAAAAAAATAAAACATAATGGTGATTAATCTCTGATGGGTTTTTCGACTGTTCTACCTATATAGGTAAGTTAAATGTATATAAATAATTATACCTAAATTAAATAAGAAATTATCAACAGTAAATATTATAAAAACTTCACTCAACTATATAGGTACAAACAAAAAAATTAATCGATGCCTAAAAACTCCGACCCTTAGGCAAAACGCTGTTTCCTTTATAATTATTAAGTACCGTTTTAATTTTCTCTTAATCTTTTCGATTTGATAAAATGATTGTTGTTTTACTATTTAATGCATAGGTGATTGTATAAAGGTTCCAAATTTTGGCGAAAATATGTTGTCCTTGTGTGCATTGAAGATAATATAAAGCTACCAACGTAGTAAATTATTCTAAAATAATCTTAAAATGCCATTCGCATAAATATATTCATGATAAACTGTCAAATCATAATACATAATTACCTATGTTTATTATATGCAGTTAATCTTTTACCTACCCCAACTGTGGTAATTTCGATGATACATAGTAGGCCCAGCAAATTGAAAGTACTGTCAAAAATATAAGATGTTGCCATATTTTAAATAATTTTTCCTCCTTTTTCTATAAACTGAATTCATCAATTGCCTACCACAGGTATTTTTTCACAATCAGCATAGGTACCTACTTTTGTCTGGATTTAAATAAAATCTCTTCAGTCTCTGAGTATTTCTGTTCAACTATAGAACGAGAAAAAAATTGTGGACAAATAAAACTCGATTAAAGTACTGTTTTGCTCAATGGTCATATTAAAGGCTAATAAGTAGGTAACCATGAAATAAATGTGATTATTTTTAAAATATATTTTACTTTCACCGATTCGACGAACAGCTTAGCATGTGCATCGTTTTGTTGAAGATGTACCTACCTATGTAGCTCGTCTACAGTCTACACATTTGCTGTTGTGGACAAATATTGTAGTGGGTGCATTCTAGAGCGCAAATGAGATAGATGTAAAGAGCGAAAGAGATGGATGTAATATGCATCCCTTTGGTGTGTCTAGAAAAATTAACATTCATGAAATGTACACAAATGCGCGTGATGCAGGGCAGCAAATATGCACGAAGAAGATGCCTACTCATTCTAAAATACGTACACTGTGCATAATATTCATCACATACTCTTGAAAATGATTCCATCATTGAGAAACCCATTTCACAGCCGGATATCTCAAGAGTCGTAGATTTCTATTTATCCGCTCATTCAAACCAAAATTTTCCTCACTGGTGAGTAATAAATTGGACTGGCCTGAAGGGCCGGTCCCCCAAAACTGCCGTCGTGCGAATCCTTCATATTATTAGGTACTTCTCTCTTCAATGTCCTTTTTGTATAACATAACATAACATGCATAGACAGTTCACACATATCGAGCTAGTCCCAAACTAACATGTGAATCCTGTATTATGGACACTAACGCGACGATACACACATATAAAATGCACCATACACATATACATGTAACACCCAGACTCAGGACAATTTGAAAAAGGTATGTGAGTGAGGTCCCGGTAGGAGACAGATGTCCTGGCTGCGAAACATAAGGGAGTGGACCGGCATCCGAAGTGTGGAAGAGCTGTTCCGAGCAGCGCAGGACAGGGACAAGTTCACCGAGGTGATCGCCAACGTTGGGTTAGTTGGAAGATATCGCTTACACGTGATAAACTCGCCCATTGTGCATGATAATTATTGGTATTTATAATCTGTTTGTATGTATGTTTTTTAAGCACAATAAAGTTTAATATTATTATAACGTTCGGGGGACCCGACAAGGCACATGAAGAAGATGTAATTAAATTTATTTAGAAAAGAATTTATCAACAAGATTAAGAGAATCAAATAAAAAATGGACAAGGATATGGCACAAATATCTAGCAAAAACACATGAATGACAATTAAAAAAGAGGGTTAGCTGGAATAAATCACGGTATATAGTGAAAATCTCGCCACTGCATATCATCACATTTTTTCTTAGGTTGACTGATTTGTTGACTTTGTTATGTGAATGATGATGTGCAACAAGAATGAAATAGATAAATAAACAAAGTAAATTGAAACAAGCAATACCTATAAACTTCTGCAATTTGGTGAATAACAGAAAGCCAAGGTGAGGTGTCAAGAGACGTTTATAAGGCGTTCAGAGAGCGCGAGCTCCAGAGCCCCTAGACCAGAGATCCCCAAACTTTTTTGTGTCGTAGACCCCTTGCCATGTTTTTTCCGTGTTGGGTAGACCCCCTACTTACCTGATATTGATTTCCTGTAAATTTCTAACTGTAGTGAAGTTTAGTGTTAAAATAAGAAACATGCGAGCTGCCTTAGTGTTAAAAACTTAAAGTAAAAACACATGTTAATTTATACATTTATTAATTGAATTTAAATTAAAACTACTCAAAATAAAATTTTGTATCTGTTAGGTACTTTTATAATTTAATAATGTATATGTCTTGATATTATAAGATAGTATGATGTAAGTAAATAGGTATTATCAGTGTATGTGTTGAGACCCCCATTTTCATTTCATGGACCCCCAAATTTTTTTTCGCTGACGTAGACCCCTTGCAGGTTGTCATAGACCCCTAGGGGTCGATATAGACCACTGAGCCTGAAGCTGAGCTGAAAGTTCTGAAGTTTCGATTCCATCAGTAGAAACGTCAAGACGAAGGAGGGATATGAGCAAGGGAACATAATCCAAAATACTCTAAATTTCAAACAAAATATCTAAGCGAACATATATATTATAATATACAAATGAACAATACAACGTTTTAATAAATAAATTGAGCGAAACAAAACTTCGCAAACTAATATTGCATAGTTACTAGCAATATCACCGGGCGCCGCGCGGTGTCTCCGTCAATTAATATTTATTATTTATCATCTTTGTTTAGATATAGTATGCCTACAATACATTATCCTAGATACTGTGACGGTGATAATAATTAATTCATCTTGTCATCAAGTCGTAGAGGCTCCCACGGGACTCCCAGGGTATCTTCTAACTGGCTATACAGTGGTGTCAACAGCTATTCCGTTCGTGTTGTTGTTGTCACCATACCGCTGTCCCTGAAAGTTAGGTTAGGTGTAATCATTTATTAATCATAATTATTAGTTCCAGCAATTGTGACATTGTAAATGGAACAAGTTTGACAAATTTCATTTCGAATATCTGAGACCGCTTGCATATTTTAATTGTTTGCATATTTCTCGAATAATTGGTGTGAGAGAAATAGACGAACGTGTATGAGAAATTGTGTGAATGTTGAAGAAGCGAAAGAAGTAAGTAAGAATAGATCTGTATGGCGTTGCGTTCTCTCTGCCTACCCCACTTTGGACACGGAAAGAGAGTATAATAATATTATAGTATATGTAGTTTAGTATTGGTGTAGACACTTTATCAGTTATGAAACAGGGAATTCATTAATTTCATTCTCACTATCATGGCATTTGCCACTTTTGGGGAAGCCAGTGGAACAAATACGTGTAATGAACATGCAGATCGTTTTCTACGTGTGGATAAGTGACATCACACCTCATCGCCAAATCGAAGATGTTAAACGTCTTAAACTTGATGTTTTAAGAACACTTGCATTATTCATGACACTCGAAAACTAACAGAACAGAGTGGGAGAAAGAGAGGAGAAACCAGTGCTTTCTTTGCAAACTTGCATCCATTTCTTATGTTTTATCTATTTCAATCTTCCATGATGCTCCCGGCAAAGAATTGGTCACTGAGTCTTTTCTGTAACTTTTTCAGTCCAAAAATAAAGACAGTTTACATCTTATATTCAGCACAGAGGTTAATTGTCACCCATTCTGAATATCTTATTTTTTGTGGGCACGGAGAAGACAGCTTGCATAGTTATTACATGCAGCTGATCTGATGGCTACCCCACTTGTGGTATATGCCGTACCGATGGTATTGTAGTAGGAGAATAATTATTCTATTGATCTTTTCCATCACGGCCTCTCTCACAATTGAAATAACCAGCCGATGAAACTGCGTATAATTTAGATATAAGTCGTTCTCTCTGCGGCATACTTCATCTTTGAATTATGGAACATATTATATTGATGAAGTAATTTTTTTTTTAAAGATATATCTGGGTTTTGTTATAAACCCAAATACAACCTTATACACCTTTCACACTAAGCTAAAAGCTTGTGCCGTGAAAGGGGAGTTTGCCGGCACCTGGGATCGAACCACGGACCCCCTGTTCTGAAGGCCGAGACTCTACCTCCAGGCTACCGACGAACTCGTAATCCTCTAACATTCAAATTCAAATTTCAAATTCAAATATATTTATTCAATAAAAAATACACACTTAAAACAATATACAATCAATATAAAATAATAATCAAAACATATAATTATCTTTCTTATGTTAACAAATTTTGATCCTTCAATAATTGCTTTCTCAAATCAAATTACATGAAATGATTATTTGCCCAAATCCATCAAAGAGTTCTTATATTCTCAAAATTTTATTATGTTTTATTTTTTCTATAGATGGTGGTGTGGCTACTATTCTCTGAGCTATAATGCCTTTAGTATAATGTTAGTATTTTAATAATTATATACGTCTTACTATTTAACAACTTCTTGAATATCCACGTGTATAAAATCTTATGAATTAAAGCTTTAGCACTCTCATAGAATATGTAGATATTATATTTCAAGATTCTATATTCAGACGATGGGAAATGCATCGGCTTTAGCTCTGGTTAAGAAAAAATCGATGGCACATCAAATATCACTCACAAAATATTTCCAAACTATAATATCGTGAGCCTTATACTATAACTAGCTATATCGGATGACATAGGAACTGCCATTCCTGTAACATTCATGGGTGAGGGAGGGTGCAACCCTTTATGTGTATAACTAGCTATAGTTATAGGAGATGCGAACACTGGCATAGTGGTATTAGACTAGAGAGAGTTTAAGTATTAATAAACTGTCACCTAAACGGATAAATAAGAGTCGTTGGACTCCTGAAATATCCGAGAAATAAAGCTATTTCAACATTATAACTAGATATCTCAAAATTACAACGTGTATCAAATTATCATGATGAGCCGCGCATGAGTTGAAGAAATCGGCGAATGTGTGTGAGTAAAAACATTAATGTGAAGAAAACAAAAGAAGTTTTTATGCACTTGTAGCTATATCGAAATGATGCGGCTTTCCATCCTCTTTGCTTACCCCAAAAGGGATAAGATGTGAGGTGGATAGAATAGGATAAAACATGTGGGCGATAGTTTCATGAAACGGCCTGTGTATGTTTATCAAAATTTTATAGGAGATTAACAACACTGTCTTGATGGATGACATTTTCTATAAGTCTGATTCGTTACGTGAGAGGTGTCATGGAAATTTAATAGCTTAATGAATTTCTGGGCGTGATTCCAAAAATTTCATAACATTTTTTAGTACATGAAGTTTTCAAAAATTATCCAAGAAGATTTATTTATTTATTTATTTATTTATTTATTTATTTATTTATTTATTTATTTACATAATAAACGGCTGTATCAGCCTTTACAAATAATACAAATAAAAAGGAACAGTCAAGAGAAATGATGCATAAAGAGAAAAACAATAGGTATACAAAAAGAAAAAGAAATAACATAATTATGTACTACCAATCAATTTCTAATAGGTAAGTACTGGTATAAACAATCAGATAAAAAGAATATAAACACAAGTTTAAAAGACAGAAAAAATATACATACATATATTCATAAAATGGAAAGGTATATATATTATTTAGTAGCAGTAAACAGCAGGTGCAAAAATATTATTTAGAAAAAGTATATAAAAGTAGTTGATAAAAGAAGGTACAATAATTAAATAGACAAGTACAGTAGGTAGGTACTCAGTAATGCATATATATAGATGACCCTGTTCAGGCCTCGTACACTGAAATTAATGTAACAATTATAATTTTCAGCATAAGCAGCGTAAGTACACAATACCCAGCAATACAACTATGTATCTATAGATAAGTACAAGCGCACCTCAGTAGTGGATCACCAAATATGGCATGGTTTGACAACCATCATCATTCGAGTAACACCAAATTCAATTGCTTAAATAGGTACCCACCTCATGTTTTCATTGCTTGAGTACAATGTACATTCACAATTTTATATGCAGCACGTAAGAGATTTTATTTCTCTTCGTAACTTTTTCCGTGGATATTTCAACGAATAGATTGTTTCATCGGTAGATGCGGTGCGACAACATAAATATTCAGTATCAATTATTCATTTTAGGAATAAATTATACCCATGGGGTTTCATGAAACTACAGATGATATATATCTTATTCGTGGCATGATGAAAGCTATCTGCATATTTACTGCACACAGCAAGCTTGCTGACTACCTCAATTACAAAAAATACACAAAATTCTCAGTAAATATCTCCGATATTTATCCCGTAGTGTGAATAGCAGCGCCTCTGTCTAATAATAGTAAAATTTGGTATTGTATTCTGTTCATTTGTTTATATCTACAGTCTTTCTCTATTACAGTCAAAATGTCTTGTTGTCACATCGACATTAACACTAGACTAAAAACTCAAACAAGAAGACTTTGGACCATTCGGCCCAATTCAATTTAATTTCAATAAATCTTCAACAAACATTAGCCGAACATCGGAGAGGACAGCTTGCTTGTTTATCGCATACACCTGGTCTGCTGGCTACCCTGTAGAAATTAGGGTAGTAGAGTGATATGAAGATCCCTGATAGGGATGGCAAGTATGAGAGACTGCAAAGAATTTATAGATTTATAGATTTACTCCAGATCAGAAGGTTAGAAAGTGACTTACCAAATGTATAATGAAACTCGCGATTATTATTAAAGATAATTTATTATTAAACACAGTTTTACAAATACGAATAATGTTACACTAGATTTTATAAAGAGAATGAAAACGTATGTGTGGTCAGCCAGGCAGAGAGAACTAGAATGATTTTGGATTGTGATAATATTCTTATCACAATCAAATAAGTGACGTCATCCCAGCTGACCACAATACTCTTTGGTGTTGCCTGTTCACTACAACCCCACTTGTGGGATGTACCGTGATGGTATAGTAGTAGAAATACAATATGTGCAATTTTCTCAGTTTCAGTAGAATCGATGTGCTTTTGGGCATTTGATGGTCGTTCTTTTCAATTTCTGGCTTATGTATTCGTTATTGTCGTTGATTCGGTGTTTCTCCAAAAGTCTTGTTGGTGGTATTTCATAGTTCTGTATGTCAGAGCAAAACAACTCTATGTCATTCAACGCCATTTTTCAGTATGGCGTAAATAGTTTTGGATTTTTTTTCAGATAACATGAACATATTATCTGAACGTCGATAATTTTGTATTATATTTATTTAGATAGGTAGTATGTAGTATTTAACCTAAAGAATAAGAATCTGGTGGATTAAAGGACAATATTAATTATTTGCATTTTTTGTACGATGTCATGTCAAAATAACGATATCGTGGTTAGATGAAAGAAATCACTTGATAATGATAATCTTGCCACTGCATATCGTTCTAGTATTTTAGATTTAATTTTTTTTTGTATATGTTGGTACTCTGTTATATAATGATGATACAGAATAAAATGAAAAAATAAATAAAATGGCGTTGCTTTTCTTTGACATATTTTTCTATTTATGGTATTCTTCTCCTCGGGCCGCATCAGGTCCCCTCGACTGCTCCCCCACATGTCTCATCCCGGTCCGGTCTTTAGAAAATAAAAATTTATAGTATTATCACAATATTATTGCTTTGTCAAGAATAGACAATAAGTCATCAGAGACAGCATAACAAGAACTAGGTAAATTATGTTCAGAAGTAGCTTTGATTTAAATTGGACATGTTGTAGTTTCGCTCCCACATACAATATGTATAATATGCTTGTTTGTTTGTTTGAAAAGTTTCGGGAGGTCGCCGTTGGATTAAGTTTTCGTTTTGTCGTCGTCGTTGTTTATATTATTATTATTTTGTTTTGTTTCGGTGCTAATTGTTTGTATGATATGTGACGTCATGGCGACATCTTGGAAAAGTTTTCGGGTGTTTTGCCAGTTGTAATATCACATCAGGCACACCTATACGAATGTGTTACAGAGTTTGACCATCAGTCCACTTTATTAACCAAGGAATATCCCTAATGGAAATTTAGTTCCTTGGAGAGTCCAGCAATCGGTATCCCACTCTTAAGCACTCGAAAACCATGCTCCTAAAATTAAAATATTTTTCATCTTAAGTTCGACGATGATATTTGCCACTCAACACTAATGTTAGACCATCAGTCCACTTTATTAATCAAAAAATATCACAGAAGTTTCTTTCTGTGGAGCACGCGGCGATTGGTATCCCATTTTTTGCGTCAGCACTCAAAGACTGTGCTCCAAAAATAATAACATTCTATAACATATTATTTTGAACCATGTAATTCTACTCACCGATAGTCAAGGATTTGCCACCCATCCCTAATGTTTGATTTTTTGTTGGTAGGTACGGAGACGAAATCTCGAATGTTCTTTTCACGCAGCTGATCTGCTGGCTAACGGTAAAATAATAGTAAATAGTTTTTATAATTTTTATAATCCTCCCCGCGAACAACTGTGCCTCAGGGATCAACCAACTGAATAATGACTTAACATCTATTTTCAATTGGTCCACTGCTAATGGTCTACTCCTCAATCCCTCAAAAACTCATTATAGGTAGTAAGCGCAAAATAGATAAACTTTCACATGATGATGTGCCTCCCCTTTCTCTTGGCAATTCAATTGTGCCACTAACTAAAACCGTAAAGAATCTCGGAGTCACATTTGATCAACATCTTTCTTGGTTACCCCACGTGAAAAACGTGAGCAGTAAAATTTTCGCGAGACTGCACTCATTCAAAAGACTCCAATCATTTCTTCCTCAAAATACAAAACGCATGATATCTCAAACATTTCTCCTTCCAATCCTATACTACGCAGACTGTACCCTTCCCGATACCTCTGAGGAACTCAATGGTAAATTGGATAGGTTGCAGAATGCATGTATACGATTTGTGTATGGTTTAAAAAAATATGACCATATTTCCAAATTTCGAGCAGAACTTAAATGGCCAACATACAAACAATCCCGCGATCTACATATACTCTACTTTCTGTACAACATCCTGAAGCACAATTCCCCTCAATACCTTTTTAAGCGTTTTGAATACCTGTCTTCACATGGACGTCCTCTGAGATCTCAGAATAACCAGTTACTTGCCGTCCCTGCCCACACCACAACCTTCTTCAGTTCATCATTTACGACCCATGCAATTAGAATGTGGAATAAGCTACCTTGCAATATTAGAAATTCCTCTACGCTACACGTTTTTAAGAATAACCTAAAATCCATAGACTTATCCTAAAAAGTTCCTCCCCGTGCCTTTATCCTTCATTTTATAGTATTTATTAGAGGAAACATGACATATAATGTTCTACTTAGGGCTAAGAATGTAATTAGTTATAATTAAATTTAGTATTAACTGTTCACGTTTAGTATTAATTACACATTGTCAACATAGTATCACACATTATTTTGGTTAGCTGGAAGATATTGCCTCCACGCAATAAGCTCGCCAATTGCTCATGATTGTTTTTTTTCTGATCAATAAAGTGTTCTTATTATTATTATTATTATTATAATATTTTTTTATCACTTTTAATATAGGTGTTCGGGATAATCTATCGATAAATTTAATACACCCTCTGCGCATTGAATTGTTTAGCCGATAATTTTATAATACTTTGTAATGAGCGGTGAGATATGCCAACCATCCTGAATATCATATATTTTATTGAAACGGAGAGGACAGCCTGCATCTTTGTTACGTGTAATTCCTCCGCTGGATACCCTACTTGAGGGTATAAATAGTACAGATAGATAAAGTATAGGTACCTACAAATATTTAGTTTTTCGATTGACAGGCAAGTTAAGAAACGAGTTACATATATACACATACATACTCGTACATTGCCTTTATCCTAATATTTTATTAAATGCATGGGTAACTTAAACATATTACTTTGATTTAGTTTAAATAATGGAACACTTTTTCCTCTTCTTCTTTGTCGTATCACTAAGGATCGTCTTCTCACAAAAATTTTCCTAAAAAAATATAAATATAATATGGAGTACAAATTTGTGAAATTATGTTCAACTCGTGAAACCTCAATTTAGCAGCGATTAGATATATCACCCATTCTGAGTATCTTATGATTTCATTAACATGAAGAGGAGAACCTACATTTTATAACATACGGTTGGTCCACTAACTTACTATCCCACTTATAGAACATGCTGTGGGACTGTAGATAGATGGATTGAAAAATTTAGAAAAAAAAAACTGATAGTACCTAGTAAAAATGTTATCTAAGTTATTTTATAGATCTAATATGGGTTTTAAATATTCACTGTCGGTGCACACGTAGTAGAATTCCATAATAATGCTACAAACAGTACTAAGAGTGAAATGTGTGGCAATACAAAATAGCGCCTAGCGACGTCACACCGGACTAATTCAATAACAGAAAATATGGATTTTTAAAATGAAAATAATGAATGAAAAGTTTTATTTTATCGTTTCTTATTAGGATATTCGTGATCAGCGTATATTTATTAATATAAATTGATAACATTTATTCATATTCCTCACACATGCATGTTCCCTATTGTGTCGGTGCACACGTAGTAGAATTCCATAATAATGCAATTTGAAACAAGTGTTCCTTTCTACTATTGTTTTTTAATTCGCAGAGAGACGTCTTTCGACTTATAAGGTCATTATCAATCTCTTTGATTGATTGATATGATTGGATTGATAATGACCTTATAAGTCGAAAGACGTCTCTCTGCGAATTAAAAAACAATAGTAGAAAGGAACACTTTAAGGTACTTCTTTGCGTCCGTAGAGTGCCCGTTAAAAAAATGAAAAAATGATTTCTACTCTTTTCCGTAAGTTTCCGAGTGTCCTGTAAAAGGCTGGTGATAGAGAAAAATAAAGACATTTTACATCTTTAATTCAGCGATGAAATTTACTACCCATCCATAAATAATGTCTTATTTTTCACGGAGAGGACAATGCCACACTGAGAAAAATACTAACGAAATTTCACAACGAATCATTGTTACGTACTATCAGATTAGGACCAGAGATAGTACAAACGATTCATTAGTACGAATCTATAATATTAACTTTTCGCAAACTTTGCGATAGGTTAATATTATAGATTCGTACTAATGAATCGTTTGTACTAGCTCTGGTCCTAATCTGTACAAAAAAATGACAATGAACTGATCCCATTTGAAATTATTGAAATCAAAAACATTATAATTTTTAAAAATTTAATTCATATTTGAAGGATGATATTTCGTCTTAAATGTCCGAGAGACTGGCATTACGTCTTCTTCTAATAAAGATCTACTCTTAACCGCCATTATAATAATTTGTTAAAAGATAATTGCTTCAAATATTCACATTCTACAGGTATTCTCCCCTCTTGTATAGGGATGGGCAAAATATTATTATACTGTGCCGTCTGCGGGCCAGATGCAGGACAATGATTCTGCCAGCCTGCTAAACTAGATTGTTTAACTGTGTGTGAGACATCAGATAAAGGACGGTTTATATCTATCAACTTTGGGTATTTTTTTAACAATTTATTGATGATAAGGGTTATTCTTATCAATGATAGATGCTGAAAAAGAATAATTTTAATATATATCTGAATTGTATGCTCTAATCTTACCGTTTGTTGACCCGTCGATCAACAGTTTGTTTCTGACATCCACACTATCTACACTTATTTTGGAAGGATAAGGATTAACACTAAGATGCGTGGGTTCAGGGATGAAAACACAGTCAGTTCAGTGAATAGTTAGATTGTGTCAAGAGCAACCTTGCTGGTTATGAGAGCGAAAACTGCTAAAGGCTGACTTGGGATCAATAAGACCCATGGAAGTTCCTAAAATGCAATTTTTTTTACATTAAAACGTAAACTTCCACCAAGTGTTATGGGTTAACAAAATTTGTCACGATTGTTTATACTTACAAATAAACATAGTCGAAAATAACTCTAACGTTTGTACATTCACAGAGTGAAAATTCATTATGATGATATTATACTTTAAATAACACACAGTTTACTTTTCACTAAAATCTTAGTGAAAAGTAAACTGTGTGTTATTTAAAGTATAATATCATAGTCGAAAATGTGGATTCATAATTTCTGGCCCGCTGCAAAGTTGTTTGAGGAATTTTCAGCCCGTTTTAAAAAAAATACTTTAGAGGATAAATATTTGGGCACACAGATACCTGTATGGGGTATTTAACAGGTAGATTGGTTGACAGAGTAGGTAGGTACCCACTTAACCTACTTATTTACGTCGCGTATTTAGGAGACGAATGCCTTCAGCGGTAAATAATTGAAATTTGAATTTATTATTATCATTATTATTATTACTTATTTACTGCGACATTATTTGAAAATTCCGAAAATATTTTCAGTCTATTATTAAAAATTCCACAAGCGAACAGACAGACGAAACAGATCGATATTTTATTAATATAAATAATCTAATTAATATTTTTAGCCATTTGTAAATATGTACAGGTTTTTCCTATCTGTGAATTTATTTGACTTCTATGTGAACGGTCGACATGGCGCGGAGGTAACACTCTGGGCTGTAAGCCACGAGGTTACAATTTCAATTCTTGGACATGGTATGGGTGTGGGCGTGTTACATTTTTTTTTTTAATTTATCTATATTTGGGTTTTTGTAATAAACCCAAATACAACCTTATACACCTTTCACAGTAATCTAAAAGCTTGTGTCGTATAAAAGGAGAGTTTGGCGGCACCTGGTATCGAACCACAGACTCCCTGTTCACGAGGCCGAGACTCTGCCTCCAGGCTACCGACGAACTCGTTTATGTTTTTCGTTTATCGATGTTTATGTGTTTAATGTATTGAAATTGTCATCTATAGCTATCTATTCGCTAAAGATTGTCATGAAAACGAGTAGGTATCCTAGAGAAAAAGAGACATTAAAAGTGAGTTACATGCCTCATCGCTGAACATGAATTTTGTAAATTACACTCGAAACCGTATAAAAAAGATCTGACTAATTCGAGGTAGGAACCCATGAAAATGATAGTTAAAAATTTTTTTTTTTTTTCATATTTCTATATTTTCTGTGTACATGTAATTCTTATATGTGTTATTATAGTTGAAATCTGACCCTCCGCACAAGCATTTGGTTGCTTATAGAGGGAGCATTTTACTTTGTGTAATATTGTTTGGTTGTTGTAATATCAATGTATACTGTGTATTTATAAATGAAATACAAATTTTAAAAAAAATCATTGCAAATATATCAAGCAGCACCGGATGTAAAAGCTAGTATTTTCATATAAGTAACTAGGTACCTTATTATTAATTTCATAAAAATAAAACAAGAAAAATATTTCGTCTAATAAAATAACAATAATTAATTTCACTTGGGTACTAGTAGGTACCTACCTACATACTACGGTAGAGAAGATATTCTGTGCTTTCTATTGCTACTACTACGACTATACCTACATACCATCACGGCATATCCCACAAGCAGGGTAGCCAGCAGATCAGCTGCATATAATAAACATGTAAGCCGTCCTTTCCGTGCCAACAAAAAATTAAGAAATCGAAGATGGGCGGCAATAAACCTTAAAAGTACCTACATGGGTACTTACGTAAAATGTCATTATTTTTTCGAACACTTACCTGCTTTTTCAAGACACTTGAAAACTTACAGAAAACAGTAGCAGACCAATTATTTGCTGATACCTACCTTTTTTTATAAAACTGGCCGCTGTAGGGAAAAGTATCGTGTTTATTGCAAATGTGCCTAATTTTGCATAGGTACCTACAGTAAAACTAATAGATGTAGATAAAACAAATACCTCTACTTTACCATTACGGCTAGAGGGTTACTCCCGGGAAAACCCTCTAATTTTTATTTCCCGTTTCCCGGGAAAAAAACGAATCCTTTCCCGGGAAAAAATACAAATTATTAGTCATGCAGATTGCCATACCGATACCGAAATCTTTGTTTAGTTAACTGTAATAGTCGTGATAAACTTGTAGAAGCTGACGAATATTTTGATATGAAAATATGAAAAATAATATTAATTACCAATATAAGTGTTATACTTTAAAAAAAAAACTTAATTATAGCTTCAATGTATTCGTTTGAAAGAAGCATAATTATTCTAAATATAATTCGAAATCGGAGGTGTGTTTGGCCGACAATGTATAAGAATCCTACAATTTTTCATGTTTTTTTTTTACATATTTCGAAAAGTTAGATAGTTCTTAAAAATATTAGTGCAGCCAACTGTCATTTTTTTTTGTTTTATTCATGGATATTAACCGATATAAAAAATCTTTTTTTGTCGAAATTTCTCATTTTTTAAAGTCAAAAAGCTTTGCCAAAATCCATAACATTTTTTTGCTTGATAGGATGATCAAAAATTAAAAGTTTATATATTTTGTAAACAATTTTTATTTTGATATAACATAGAGTACCTAAATAAATCTCGTCAGTCAGCTATTTAGTTTTTTTTAAGCAAATTATACTTATATTGGTAACAAAAATTTGATTTTTTTTTATCAAATCAAAATGTTTGCAAGGGTCAACAAGTTATGAGAGTTTTTATACCAAATTTGTTGAAAATTGAATATTCATAAATATAATAATGAATTTTCCGGGATTCCCGGGAATCCCGGGAAATTCATTTTAAAATTTCCCGTTTCCCGGGAACAAAAATAATCCGGGAAAAGATACCCTCTAATTACGGCATATCCCACAAGTGGACTAGCTGCGTATAATAAAAATGTAGATTGCCCTCTCTGTGCCAACAAAATTGTAAGACATTCAGAATGGGTGGCGTGCTTCGTCGCTATATTGTATTTGGGTTAGTTGGAGTAGATTGCACTTTAGCGATAAACTCACCCTCTGTATAATATATTATCTCATTTGAATGCATTTTTTTATAAAATTGTATGTAATGTAATCAATATGTAGTAGGTAAAGAATAAATAAATAAATAAAATATTGTAGATATTGAGTTTAACACCTGCCTTTTACACGGCACTCGCAGACAAGAGGAGAGCGGCCTATATTTTACCAGGACTCCACGAAGTATAAATAAATAAAAAAAGTAACTATATACTAGTACTTATGTAACTATACAAAGAACTCATATAAATTTAGTCATCTATTTTATCCCGGAAACTTGACGAGAAAAGTAGATATAATAATATTATTGTTGCAAAGTGCTCTAAAAACAGCTGGAAAACACTTATTTAACCTTATAACATAGAAGAATTAATAAGATTTATTAAAGTCAGTTAAGAGTCTACGCGACTTATGTATTATTAAGGATTACATGAAAATTCTTCGAAATACAATTGTTCGAATTCACAATTGTTCGAATAAATAATTATTCGAATTAACAAATCTTCGAATAACATTTGTTCGACTATCAATTATTCGAATTACAATTAATGGAAAGTGAATTGTTCGACTAACATTTGTTAGAAAATCCTATTATTCGAATTATTTTATACTAATCTAAATTCATTTTATTTTGATCTTCAGAAGCAGGTCATATTCAAGCAATTATATTACGTTTCATATAAAACTCCAGCCATACCTCATCCAATTTTAACGTTATTTTAGTTTCTTAAGAAAATGAGGCAATTTCGTTCATACCTAATTATAAATATATTTAAATTATTTTTCCAAACGTTTGACACTTTTTAGATAAATCGATTGCAAACTGAGTCGAATTATATAATATAACTTCGCTAAGTACGTCACTTTTCGCCGAAAATAGGAGCAATATTATCTGTCTTGATAATAAAAATTCGAAGAATTGTGTTTCGGATAATTGTTGTTATCAATATAATGTATAAAAATTCGAACAATTGTGTTTTCTGATAATTGTGGATTCGAATAACTGCCATTCGAATAATTGTCATTCGAAAAAAAGTTAGTTCGTACAAATGTTTTTTCGAAGAATTGTCCATTCGAATAATTGTGATTCGAATAATTTTCCTGTCACCATTATTAAGTATGTAAAGCGAAGAAGCATAACCGTAACAGCACGCCGCATCCTTCAATATTCCATATTTAAAAATGCAATTTCCGCTCTAGATGGCGCGGCGGTACACTTAGATAAAATGGCGACATCTTCGTTGACAATCTGACAGGGAGCCACGAGTTTTTTGCAGCTTTATTGCAGCAATATGCGGTGTTGAAGCCGTAATTAGTTTATTATGAAAAAATGTTTCTTTCTACCTGCTCAACTTACTTAACAAAATTGCGATCAGAAATATATTGAGAAATATTTTTGAAACCAAGAAAATTCTTAGTAAATAAATAGTAGTTCAAATATCGAATGTTTTTTTTTACTATTTTATGAGATTATCTATGCAATTGAGATGTGTTTAATTAGTGTTATGAACATAATACATAAATGTGTTCAGTATGCAAATGAATTATCCCTAAAAGCACGAGTTTTGTTCTATTTATTTATAACACTTCCATTACTTTTGTTAACTTTGTCAAGGATCTAGGTGTATACATTGATAACAAGCTGTCTTGGTGGAAGCAGGTCGGTGTGGTCAGTCGAAGGATTTTTGCAACTCTTCATTCTCTTAAGAGACTTCAGAATTTCCTCTCTATTGACACAAAGTCTCTGTTGATTCAATCACTTGTTCATCCAATAATGGACTATGCCGACGTATGCTATTTGGATCTCACATCTGAACTTCTTAATAAATTGGAACGTCTTCAGAACGTCTGTATCAGATATAAGTATCTTCAACTTGAGGAGATTTGACCACATTTCAGAATACAGATCTCAATTAAAGTGGAGGACCATCAGAGAGAGAAGAGACATTCACACCCTTTGTCTTCTGTTCAAGGTGTTATCAAGTCAAGATTCACCTGTATATCTCAGCGAACGCTTTCAATTTGCCTCCTCACATGGTCTGCCACTCAGGTCGGTAAACAACGGTCTTCTTACAATTCCCTCTCACCATACGGATTTTTTCTCATCTTCATTTACGGTCCATGGAGCTAGACTATGGAACCAACTCCCTCCGGAAATTCGCACATTTCATCATTTCTTAAAAATCAAAAATAAAATGTCACGGCGTTGAAGGTTACTTGACTTTTTTTTTATTTCTATTCTTCGGTCGGTATAGGTAGGATTCTTTCCCTTTCCCCTTCCCTCTCCTTTGCACAGATATCGCACTTAATTTGATTTTTATTATTATACTATATTTTTTTTTCTTATATCTTTTTATATTTTATGTATGTATCTATTTCCTTGTTTATATTTTTTATTTGAGTATTTTCTTTTATCTGTATGTGTGTGCATGTGTGCGAGGGTGTGTGTGTGTGTGTATGTGTATTTTATTTTATTTATTTTTTTCTATCAAATGGTTGGCTGGAAGATGTTGCACTGCAACAAGTCCGCCATTTGGCAGAACATTGTTTTTATTTATTATGTGTGTTTGTACAATTATGTTATTATGTTCTGTCAATAAAGTTTTATTATTATTATTATTTATTATGTTATTGTAAAAAAAATATAAAAATTGTTTTTAAAGAAATTTAACTAAGTACACCCCAATAAAGATAAGTATTTGAACTCTGAAAATCGAATATCTTTTGCTTTAGGTCATCGGCATCACTTATTTTTTGAACTATTATAATATATACAGCATATCCCACATCTGGGATAGCCAGCAGACCAGCTTGCATGCAAACTGTCTTCTCCATACCAGCCAACAAATTCAGGATGAGTGGCAAACATCATCGCAGAATTAAATATGTAAAATTTCTTTATTTTTCGAACATCTGTCTTCTACAGGGCACTCGAAATCTAACGGTTAAGAGTGAGAGACCAATTCTTTGTCGGGTGCTCCACGGAAATAGATTTTTTATTAAAAAAACAAAATGTAATTATTTATTTATTTATTCATTCACATACGGCGCAAGCCTTTTACATGTTCAAATACAAGACAGAATACAAAAAAGAAAAATATACACAATACAAGTTCACACATATACACGTCATTGAGTTTAGAAATATAAAAAGAGTCAAGAATTATCAAATAGAGTCAATAAATTAATACACAATTGTAGATTCTGAACCATTTAACACTTAAGACAATAAAATAAATTCAAATATCAAAAATTTAATATCAGCAATAAAATGTAAAAATCAATAAAAACTTACTAAAAACAAACAAAAAATACAATTAGATGGATTATATATGTATTCAAATTACTAAATATGTAAATGATTAGGATTATTAATCACAAATAATAGACTAGAATTTAACATTTAAAAGTATTTAATAAAATTCAACAATCAAAAATGGTCAATCAAATAAAATAGTCAAAAAGCTGATAAGAATAATAATAATGTGAGTCAATATAATAAAAAAAAAATATCGTTACAAAAGTACAGTACGCAGAAAGTCAGATCGCAAACTAATTATCTATCTCTTTGTAAAATTTTGTTGTTTAGGTACATTTTATTCTCCTATTTTAATGAACATAAACAAGTGGTTAGTACACTGATGGAAATGTTTCAAACCATCAATCAAGAAATTCCAGGTTCGAATCTTACCTCCCCGTCCAACATAACTACCTGTTTCACCTTCAAAACACTGCGTGAGTATTTAAGGATGTATTGGGACTATTTTAAACACAGATTCATCTTACCCACCGATACTATCACGTAAATGGGATAACAAGTGGACTAACCGCATGTAAAAAATATGCAAGTTATCATTTCAGTGCCAATAAAAATCAAAACAATCAGAATGGAAGAAATACCTCATCGTTGCTGAAACGACGATGATTTTAATATCGTGTTCTTGATGTTTTTGCGAATAACTGCCTTTTACAGGTAGGTAGGTACAATTTATTATAAACCTACCCCAATAATATAATATTGTCTCCTATGGAGGTATTCTTATATTATAATCTGTAAGATGGGAAGTATGTATGTTGGTACCTACCTTATAGAAGAAGAAGAAGGGGATGTAGTACCTACTTAGTAGTATAGGGCTTTGCCTTACACAGTGTTTAATTAAAATCACTTCTGAACAGATGACGTCATTCAGTAATACCTAGTATGTGCCTACATTCGCATTATCCATGTAATGCCGAACTGAACTAGTGATATAAGAGACAATTTCAATCTCTATAAAAAAAAATAATGACAAATAATTCTGGAAGGATAAATTCTCAGATCCCAACATTATTAGGCTCACTGTTAGAAATCGTATTTTTTTTGAACCCAGTAACAACAGTAGATGTCCAAGATGAATTGTAAAATTCTCGGTGAAATACTAGTTTTGGGTGTTCTTTTTCTAATCTCATTTCTTTTATAGTTTTTATATTTATTTATATATTCTTTTTGCACATCATCATTACATAACAGTGTTAACAAAAGTTCGTGGAGGAAACGGACATACTGTCTTTTATTTGGGTGAAAGAAAAGCGATCCATTTTCGAAAAAGTGGCTGGTCAACTTTTATTATATGAAATGGTGATGGCTTTTTTCTGGCATCACGAATAACTTTGAACCATTCATATTTTTGGTTAATAATAGGCATGTTCCCATAACACCGACGTAGTCATGTGATATCAATGTCAAATGTATACATGGACAATGCATATTTTTATCCTGTTCTGCCTGGACCTTAATTATTTTTGTGTTGTGCCAATATTTTTGAAAGGCGATTGCTCAATACCTATGCATTTTATTGTAATGTGTGTTTCGGAAATTCGTTCTATGTTTACTGTAGAAAATGGCATTGTCAGGAACTCCCCTCTCCTCGTCAAATTATCGATCATGTAGAGTTTTCAAAAATTCCCCATCTCTTCTTTTTTATAACAGTTTTAAAACCACCTTATATTTAGTAAACTTCTAAAAGTGGGCAGCGTCCCTCTTTGATAGATACGAATTTTCCATATTTAAATATTAATTTTGTTTACTTTCCTACTATTTTCAATATTCAAGAGAAACTGTCCCAGTTTGCCCCTTGCTCTAGCCCCTGGATAAGCTCCTAACTAAAAGGATGGATTCTGGATATAGAACAGAAGGACACGTGTTGAACGCATTAATTGCCTGCAAAAGACAAAAAAATGGATTTAATTCTTTAAGTTCGACATTTGTGTCTATATTTGTGAGCCATATTAGTAAGACATTATTCTGAATGTAGTTTCGGCACCTCGTTATATCCAATATCGTTATAACAATGCTAAGATCGCGACCTACACTTAGAGAACATTCGCAATTAGATTTTATAGAAAACTATGCAAGCACAAACATCAAAATATTTGATACCTATATAGATTATAATAGATTCACGACCCTAGACATCCCCTTCACGACCATCGGATGGTACCTCCAAGACTAGGATCGAGAAAAAGCTTCCTTAAAGTTACGAATGACCTTACTACCTCGTCAGAAAAGCGTAAAGAGGAATTGTAGAAGCAGGAACTTGGCGACAATCCATGGATGATGCCATCCGAAAGCGCAAACACCGCGCATAGTCTGAGGTACCCCACGTGGAAGACACTGAACAGGCTAAGGGTTGGGGTGAGTAGGTGCAAAAGTAACCAGCAGAGGTGGGGTTTTTTGGATGAGGAGGACACTAGCTGTGACTGCGGGGAAGTGCAGAGTGATTCTAATTTATTGCAATGCCCGCTCATGCAGAATGCATGTAATGAGAGTGACCTATTGATGGCGAATGACAGGGCGATATACGTCGCTGAATACTGGAGTGGCAAAGTCTAAAGTCCGGACCCGAAAAGTAAAGTAAGTAAGTATACCTATAAAATTATAGAAATAAAAATAATAGTCATTTTCTGATACCAAATTTTGATAAAAATATCAGCATCAAATGCGTATTCACTGTGTTGGTGTTTAGGTAGAAGAATTTGATAATGATATTAAAAATAAATTCTTTTGAAAAATCAATATAGGGGAAAAAACATTAATGTTTTTAATTTCTTCAAATGCATCTAAAGAAAACCACCTACCTACTCATAGGAGTGATTTCCTTTAATTTATTTATTTAATTTTAGAATTTTTGTTTTGATAGTTGGTAAAGTAATTTTGTGTTAGTTTTGAAAGACCTGAAATAAAGAGTCTTGAAAAGCTCGTCAATGGTGCAAGTGCACTGAAATCGCGATAGCGTAATTTAAATTAATGTAACAAATAAACATACTAATTCAAGTTTAAATATTTTATTAAAAAACTGAAATAAAGACTTTATATGTTGTTTTTTGATATTATTTCAGGTAATTGTTTTATTATTGTTTATTTTATGTTTAGTATTATTTAGTTTCTTTAGTTTTAATAATGTTTTTAATAAATTTTTGATATATTTCAGAAAAACACAGATTGCTTTATTTCAAGTATAAACATCCATTGTATGCATAGTTTCGCGATTCCTCAATTCTAACTTGATACTAACTTGATACCAATTTGACACAGTGCTATTAAAATTATTTATTTATTTATTCATTCTTTACTGTACATTGATTATCATGAATTTCTCAAATATTTAACGAGTGAAGTTGAAGAAATAGTTTCCCAATATTTTTTTGATTTAGTAAACAATTTGTTTCCCTGATGTAATTAATGGTCTTGCACACACTTACTTGATTGTACTTACCTACCTTAAAGTGAAGTTATAAAGCAGAGTTGTTAACAGTTTACACCGAATAAGTAAGTAGTATAGCATAGTATAGTACTAACCTAGATGTAGTTTGTGTTGGTAAGTGGACAGAAAACTTGGAACAAACTTATAAGGAGCTGGACTACAGAGCAGAATGTCACTATTCATTATGATAAGGTAACATTTTATAACAGTCCATGGTGCGGTCATAAAAATTACCAAAATATTACCTATTAACAATTCAAGAGTTCTTCAAATTACAATGGATCTTCCACTATTTTCTATAAGATTTTCAGTGTTCTGCTGTGTAAAATATCAAACACAAAACATTAAAAAAGTTGATTCAGTATTATCATTCTTCGGGTCCATTAGTAAGTTTAAGTCCTGAAGTTCTCTTCGGAATGCGTATGTGGGACACTGGTTTACCAGATAGTCGATAGTCATTCCACATGTGCACGCCGGTGAATCATTCCATCCACATTTGTACAAGCTATAAGCAATACAGCCTACATCACGTCTTATAATAAGATTTATTGCACACCATATTTTCCTTAGAAGTGTAAATCCACGCAGTTATTCTGCTCAATCTAGTACCTACTAGGTTTTGGTTTCTTACTGATGATAATCTTCAAAGTTCTCTCCACAAGCATGAATGTCTTGTAACACAAAGAAAACAACCTGTACCTAAGCCTTTTACATGCAATTAATTAACTGAAGATGGCGTATTGATATAGTTAAATAGATGTTTATGCATTTTTTTTGTGATAGGAACGGCATTTGTTTTTTAATTTAAAAAAAAAGAGTACCTACACGTTACGTAAGATATCCAAATTTAAAACCAATTTTTTGTAAAATTCTTGTAAATTGATCCAGATACTTGTTCTTCAGTCAGTGCAATACTTTCAGAAAAGTAGATAGTGTTATGGCATATTTAGTTAATAATAAATATTTTAGAA
This sequence comes from Athripsodes cinereus, assembly GCA_947579605.1. Taxonomy (NCBI): domain Eukaryota; kingdom Metazoa; phylum Arthropoda; class Insecta; order Trichoptera; family Leptoceridae; genus Athripsodes; species Athripsodes cinereus. The sequence goes on along the minus strand of OX388324.1, from coordinate 2,482,911 downwards.
CTACACAAGTCACATGACACGAACATCGCTTCGTATGGAACTCTGGTCTGATTATAAGTTGTTTTCACAAGACTTGGTTGTCATTAAAACCGCTCGTTCTGATTGTAGTAGCTACCTAACATAAGCTACTATATATGTATACCTAATATTACTACCTATTTCCTACTAGATATCCTATGGGCTATGTACTTACTGGCTGAAGAGAATTTGCGGTTTAATTGTACATACGTATAAGTCCTGTGGACTACTGCTATTATACTTGCTTAAACTATTTAAGCCCAGATTGTGTGAATCGAGTACTAAATCAATTACAGTGCCAGACAGTCTGATCAGAACTGTCCAGACTTCATACAATGCCATAAAAATGACTAAGGACAATATATCTCCGTGGAGTACCCGGCAAAGAATTGTTCTCCCACTCTTTTCCGTAAGTTTTCTAGTGTCCTTTAAATGGCAGATGTTCCGAAGAATGAAGACATTTTACATTTTAATTTCAGCGTTGAGGTTTGCCACATATCCTGGATGTCTTATTTTTTTGTTGACACGTATTGGGCGTACACTTTTATTAAATGCGGTTGGTCTGCTGGCCACCCCATTTGTGGGATATGCCAAACAAATCGCTTCGTAGTGATAATCTTCATGAGCTGATCGGTAGCCTGATGATAATATCGCGGACTATCAATTGAGAGACCCAGGTTCGATTCCACTCGCTGCCAACTTACTCTACCTTCACGAAACAATCATATTGTTTACTGTGAAGATGTCTGGGGTGAATTTTGGTTCATACGAAATCCAAATTCTTTTTTTTTTTTATTAAATCACGCCATTGCATTTCGTTCTAGTATTTTGTATTTTATATTATTTTGTTAACACTGTAATACCTATAATATTTATTTTTTATTTTTTTCGGCTATCCACCCGTTATCGAATGAGTTGATGTGCAAGTTCGGTTCAGTTCATCGCCCTCAACACTCCTCTCAGGAGTGCAGGGTAGAAACCAGCCTCCTGCATTCAGAGCGTCTCTGTGCCAATTGCGTTACCTCTTCCCACGACATTCCCTGCGCTCTGATGTCGTTGTCATAGGAACAGTGTATTGTGAAAGAGGAACGCCCGGGCCGACGGTACCCCTGTGCACGGAAGAACAGTGCTCTTTTTGGCCAACTATCATTGTGCGTTCTCAGAACATGTCCCAGCCAGGACCATGTGCAAAAAGAATAAATAATTTAATTATTATATCCATGTATAATAATATCCATCTAGCGACTCGGCACGTTACTCGTTCAGTATAATCCACCCTTAATACTGAGTATTGAAAATAATTATCGATATCTAATAATAATACAAGCAAGTATAGATGCTAGGAGAAGTTATCGAAAGCTGACCCTTGAAGTAAAGGTACCTAAGAACTATAATGACAGTTACGTTGGCTGGTGGCTGGTGACATAAGGAAATATTTGCTTCTACCTAGAACCTACTGCGATTAAACTCAATATTGAAATCAATCAATAACATCAATCTACTAATTGCCTCTCCCAAAAGGAGCTCTAAGGAAAATTAGACTCTTATGACCGGTTCCATAAAAAAAAAGATTATGTCACTTTAATTTTATAGTTCTTTTAACTTTCATCGGTTTCATAAAAAATATGAGTCAATTTAATTTTAAAACTCCTTTTAACTTTCATCGGTTTCATAAAAAAAGATAGTCACTTTAATTTTTAAAGTTCTTTCAACTTCCATCGGTTTTATAAAAAAAGATAGTCACTTTAATTTTTAAAGTTCATGTAACTTTCATCGGTTTCATAAAAAAGAGATAATGTCACTTTGATTTTTAAAGTTCTTTTAACTTTCGTCGGTTTCATAAAAAATAAAATTTAAGTCCGAAAATGAAATGTATAATTTAAATAGTTTTTTTGCTATGGTTACCAAAATAATTTATGTAAAAAAAGTTGCAACGCGTTATTTATAAATATTGTGTATTATTATTATAATGACGTCTGTTGTTCAGAAATTTAACTGAGTTATAAAGTCTCTCTAAATTTATGTTAAGTTTGCTTTTCTTGTTTTAGTTTAGTTTAGTTAAACCCATTTTCGTGCATAACTCCTAAAATATGGGTTTATGGGCGCCTAAATTAGTCTCGGCGCGGCGGTTTGGACATAATATATTGAACGAATGAATGAGGAAAGAATGACAAAGATGATAAACATATTTGTCTGAAAGAAGGCGTGTGAAAGAGCGCGGGCATCCGAGAACCACGTGGCTTGATCACGTGAATCAAATTCTCAAGGACGGCCATGTTTTGAGTAAGAGAAATTGACATGCGTGCATGAGAAATTGTATGCCTGTAGAAGAAGCGAAAGAAGTATGTAAGGACAGATCTATGTGGTGTTTTGTTCTCTCTGCCTACCCCACTTGGGACACAGCGTGAGGGTATAGAGTATAGTAGTAATATTCTGAGTTTTGTCAAAGACTATTTCACAAATCCTGAAATTTTCTCTGGGTCACGTGAAATATTGGACCTAAGTATTTTCAATTCATTCGTGTGTTAAAGTTATCCAGTGTCTTGGAAAAGGCAGGCAATATTTGTAAAATATTACATATAAGGCATTAAAAAAATTAACATCTACGATTCAGCAGTGAAATGTAGTAATATTATGAGGTCACACATGTCTTATTTTTACTGACACGGAGAAAACTAATTGCATATCTATTACTTGCCGTTAGTCTGCTGGCTACTACACTGAGCGATATGCCATCATGGTGTAAATATCTTCTTCTTCTTTACGTGTCTTGTCGGGTACTCCCGACGTTGATGACCACCTGGGAGTAATCCTTCGTGTTCTGGACAGTACGAAACAGCTCCTCCACACCTCTCATCCCGGTCCACTCCCGAATGTTCTGAAGCCAGGAAAGCCGCCTTCTTCCAATCCGTCTACGGCTTTCAATCTTCCCTTCTATGACCAGTTTTAGGATGGCATATTTTTCTCCTCTCATTATGTGATCTAAATATGAAGTTTTACGGAGCTTGATTTATATAGATGGTGTTTTAGAAGATATAAATTTATTGTCTCGTCCGCAAACAAATCCTGAAAGAAAATTGGACTCTTAATCTTTTCCACGTGACTTTTTGAGTATCATGTAAAAGACAGCTAATCATTAATCACGTGAGCTGAATATATCTTATTTATTAAAGTTATTACTCATGAAAAAATATTTAAATAAACACATTTCATATTTCATTTTATCTCAATACCTTTAATGTATCCACTACCGAAGCTGTACCGGTAATTCAACATGTTCGCAAAAAAAACTTTATTTATTGTTATTATCATAACAAGGCCATTAGATTATTAAGTAACAGCATTTTATTATAAAATCCTTTTATTGCGCAGTAAAAATATTTCCTTAGTACTTATCTACTTATTCTTTTATACTAATAATAATAATTGAAGACGAAACAAGTTTAGGCACTCAGAAAATTTGCTTTAAATCAAAAACAAAAGCATTTAATCTTAAGATTGTTGAAGAAGAAAGAAAAATGTCCAATATCCTTAAAAATATTAAGTAACGACTTCTTATACATACAGTTTATTCATTTTCTTTATTTTAAACCATGAAACATAAATACATTACATAAGAATAAGTATAACCATACGATTTAAGTAATAATGTACCTCCATTCATCAGAAAATGTTATGCTGGATAAAGAAGAAAAGATATTTTTTTAAATATTTCATCGCTTCACTATCTATCTATGGATAAGGTGAGCAACTGTCCTCCTTTTGGAAGGACAACCCTTCTTTTTGAGTTCTATCTTCTCTTGATAAGAACCGCCCTCCTTTTTGCAATCATGTCCTTCTTTTTGATAATATTTCAAACTTATCAAATAAAATTGTAAATATTCTTTGAAAAAAAAAACAATTTTATCAAAAAAATATTTAAATCGCGACCGCGAAGCATAATATGCACACTTTTTTAAATAATAGTCGGTACTTGTACCCGTTACGTTTTTGAAAGATGTATTTTGAGAAAATATTCTCAATGAAAACCGAGGAGTTTTGAAACATTTCATTTGGCGACGGGGGGGTAGAAATTTTAAGGTGAAGTAAAATATTATCAAATGTTCCATATTATATGGAGTATATTGTTGTGCGGCCCGGTAGGAAATCTCATTCTGAAATTTGACCCGGCTGCTGAAAAGGTTGGCCACCCATGCCCTATACCAGGGATGCACAGACTTATAGGGAACAGGGGCCATTCGGGAAGATTATGAGCCAATGACGGGCCGCTATAAGAAAATTAGTAGATACTAAAAGTTTTAATTTATAGAAATGCTCACACACTACAATTTCTACCCCCCCCCCCCCCCCCCATCACCGCATTTTCAAAATGGTATAGGAATTTGAAATATTTCAAAAACTTCAAAAACTTGCTATTTTTTTTAATTATATAATTTGCTGGCGGGCCGCGGTTTGTGCATCGCTGCCCTATACCCTTTCGAAAATTTTGTGACGGGGGGATAGAAATTTGAAATATGAGACCTAGAGAAAAAGAAAAAGGTCCTCATTTATGTAAAGTTCGTGATTCAAGCCCAGAATCTTTCGATTGAAAGCTCATAAAATTAACCAAACTCATTCCTTTCTGCAGTCGACGCTTGAAAATTTTAGAAAATCCCGGAAAAAAGTTTTAATGCCTTATAAATTATTCAAAATGACTTTGAGACTGTCCGTCAAAATTCATTTAAAAAACTTTTTCCTGGCAGTATAATAAAAATAATTAATAAAATTATAACGGCATACTTTCGTTACTTAGCTTTTATACTGACTTATGATTCTAAATAAATTTCTAAATGGTTTTGTGATTAAGCATACCTATCAAAACACATAAATTTTATTTTTTATTTATTTATTTATTTATTCTTTACTGTACATTGATAACAAGCAAATTCACACAAAAATACATTTCAAACAAAGACAATCATACAATCAATATACAGAGGGCGAGTTTATCGCAGAGGCGCGATTTCTTCCAACTAACCCAATTTCATAAAACTTTCACATAAAAAAATCTTAAAGAAAGGAAAGAGGAGGTAAAAAGGAGAAGAATATGTAGGAAAAGGGACTAGGATACAGAAGCCATATTTTGTGTGATAAAATGGTCCTTGACCGCCCGCTTGAAAGCTTGAAGAGTGGGGAGCAACCTTATCCTTTTATAGTCAATTATTTATTTATACCGTATTTTTTATTTTGATTTTCTTATATGTATATCATTGGTCTTCAAGATGCAAGAGTAACCAGGAGCATAGGAAGACCCCCTGGGGGGGGAGGGATGATATCACTCGACACACTGGAGTCAACTGGATGCAGACGGCGCATAATCGAATGACGTGGAAAGAAATGGAGAAGGCCTTTGCCCAGGAGTGGACGGGAGTGAGCTAAGAAGAAGAAGAAGAAAAATTAGTAATTTTCTACTGGGAACATTACAACTTTCGGCCAATGCGATTTCAGATAAAACAAAACATTTAAACAGTGTTTCCACTTACCTTATAAAGTCAGCGTTACGAGCATATTGTACCTATTGAATATGTCTATATTAGGGGCAATGTTATTAAACAATCGAATTGCCTATGCTATTGGGTGCGTCCAGATAGTAGGATGCGAACGTCAATCATTCGTAGACTATTCGGAGCATTCTCCGAAGAAATATTCGTATGAATGCCCTCATAACCCTTATAAAGACGGTAAACGAAGGCATTCATTCGAATATTTATTTGGAGAATGCTCCGAATCATCATCGAATGATTGAAAATTGATTGACGTTCGCAACCCACTATCTGGACGCAGCCAATGGTGATATCTCTTTAGGCGGGACATCACTCGTTTACGAGTCATCAGGGACACTATGGTTTCAGTTATAAAAAATACACGAACTATTCCAGCAGAATGTTATTCAGTAAAATAATTATCGAGTTTGCAACAATAATATTATTTTATTATGTTTGTACCCTTGCAGGTGCACTACACAGTACCTAAACACTACTGTGAGGGCGGGTTGATAAATCATGAAAGTTTGTTAAATATTTTTATCATTTAATTTTAAGAACTTCGCCATGATACTGTTTATTTCCGTAGAATTTTGGGCAAGGAAGCTATTAGCGATTCTCCGACAATGTTGGTTCTGAAAATTTGGTCGATTTCATAAGCACAAAACTAATTATCAGGATTTTTCGCACACAATCTTATAGATAAAATTTACGCCAAACCTAACCTACAATCAGTCAATGATAAAAATAGTTTTTTTTAAATTGTTTAATTTTCTAATTCTAATTCTGAATTATTTTCAAAATCAAAAATTTCTAATTCTAAATAAATTTTCTAATTCTAAATTATTTTTACCATTTATGTGCTGCAGCACTAGGCCTAACGTAAAAACTTGATATGCCGAGCACGTGCGAAAGTAAAAAATCAACAAAACTCCGTCGGACTCATATTGAAATACTATAAAATATCTACATAAAAATATTCAAAAAATAACCTCTTGGCACGTCCCGGAGTTCTGGAAATGTTCCCAAAAGTTAATCCACTGGCTCCTATATTTGTGGAAATTTCCTGATAATTTACGACTTACCCAAAATATAATATTCCAAGTGTAAGCTTAAAGTGAACAATAAAAATTGAGGATGGTAAGTACCTAACCTATTTATTTTATTTTTTAGACAGACTGTTTATTCTTCTGGACACTGACAGTTCTGACAGCATCTCTCGTGGTGTGCTGCATCATGGGATCCAAATACTTCATGGAACAAGGAGGTACAGTGGGGATGCCAAGAGCTCTGGCTGAAGGTATGACGGACGTCCTGCTAGCTGTAGTTGTCTGCGGATATGCTATCACTACTTATGTCCTCTGGAAGGATCACGCCACTCTCTGGAGACGCTGGCGTATGGCTACAATGGATGTCAGGCTAGTTTTAGAAGATCTACAGTCTGATAGTGATATTGAAGATAACACCAATGATAAATCTGATTCAGAACGCAATAAAACCTGATTTTGTGAAACATATCAAAATGTTTTTTTTTCACAAACTATCTTTCCAATCCCTAATATTATAATACTGTCGTTGGAGGAGGACGCCAACTGACAGGTCACTATGGAAATCTAAACAAGAAGCTTTTCTCCAATAAAAAGTAAAGACAAAAACTGAATTAAGTACATGGCTAATATAGTTTTTCCTCAAAAACATTTCTCAGAAGTTAGAGTTTTCATTATTATTTCCTGAATATTCTACCTAGGCTGCCTACTCCAAACTAATAGTTTCATAGCAATAAACTGCCATTTGTTGAACTTATACCTTATACTGTGCTCTACGATATTTAAATAAAAAAAGGTATTTAATTTACGAGCTATGCATGTGGTCCTGCCATTGCAATACGCTTGTAATGTGCAACGTTATATGAAGTTTTTACACTCCAATTTCGTCAAACTATGTCTCACTTTCCCATACAAAATTTTATTCAAAGTAGAATTTTATTAAAAAGTAGGGTATGAATTTATTTTTCTTTTTAGCACGCACTTTTGCTTGGGAAAGCGAGACAAAGTTTGAAAATTAAAGCACACAAATATCAGATGATGTCACACTCATAAAGCGTAACAGGTGCCTTGTACAGGTTATGTTTTCTAGTGAAAAGAATTCCACTTCAAAGACATTTGAGAGGGAAATACTTGCTCAGCAACTAGTCCGCCTCTTGGCTTAATTTTGGAAATTGTCACTTTTGTAATATTGAGTATTATTACGTAGGTATTTGAATTATGGCAAATAAAGATTTATTTATTTATTTGAGGATGGGTTATCAAAATTTATATTTAAGTAGTAAGTACATACCTATGAGCCCGTACGGTTCACTTAATTTAAAATCAAAGATCAACGAAGTAGTTCTTAAGTATCACTCTTAAGAAAATATATTATCAAACTAATATTGGTAATAAACATTTGATTTTATATTAGGGTGGATTGCCTAATTATAATAGTTCTTAAGGGGCCCCTTTAGCAAAAACGATAAAACATTCAATTTTTAACTAGTTTAATACACAAACTCTCAAAACTTGTTGACCCTACGAACAATTTGATTTGATAATGAAAACAAATGTTAATTACCAATATCAAACTTTAACTTTAAAAAATAACTTTAATAAACTCGATTTGAGCTTCATAGTATTCGATTATAAAAAAGCATAGGTATTTCTAAAAATCGAATTCGGGGGTGTGTTTGGTACATAAATGCACGAGTACCCTACAAATTTTTATATATTTATTTTAATATTGAGAATATTTAGATAGTTATTACAATTATAGAACAAAAAAATCTATTTTTTTTTTCATGGATATTGACCGACTTAAAAAATATTTTTTTTGATAAAATTTCTCATATTTTGAAACCAAAAATCACCACATGAACTCAATTTTTTGTATACTAAAAAAAGTTTGCTAAAATCTATAGTATTTATATGCTTGATTGGATGAATAAAAAATATATATATTTTACAAATAATTTGTATTTTGATATAACAAAGAGTACCTAAATAAATCTCGTCAGTCTGCGATTTATTTATTTTTTAGTAAAAAACTAATATTGGTAATAAACATTTGATTTCTTGTTTTATCAAATCAATATGTTCGCAAGGGTCAACAAGTTTTGGCAGTTTTTCTATCAAATTTGTTGAAAATAGAATATTTTACCGTTTTTGATAAACGGGGCCCTTACTCTATGTTTAAAATAGTTTCTAGTTACACTACATTTTTATACGCTGACAATATTATACCGCAATATTTTTATTAATTTATTATTCTTGGCATTTGGCAACACCGCACAATTCATCGTAAAAATTGTCCGTCGTCTCACGATACACGTGCCGCCGCTAATATAAAACTACTATTCGTATGAAATATTCAATAATATCAAGTCATTAGTGTCTTGTATTGTGCCAGGATATTTGTATACAATAAGGAGATTGTTTAGAAGAAAAAATATATAAAGAAATGTAAGTATTGTCTTGTATATCTGTCTGCACCCGGGGCGGGGCGTGAGGTGATATCTCGATAGGAAAATATCAAGCCACGTGGGTTATTTTTACGTATTATTCATTTAATTAGAGCAATAATACATTTATAAACAATATATTTTCATCTAAATGAAGATAAATGTGTTGGTTACCTTCTGATTCCATACCAGACGCCATTTGATGTCTGTATTTTGGTATTGACACGATCTTTGATCGTTTGTTTTTCATGGCCGAATATTTGTTTGTTATCTTCTTTTAATGGCTAAACGCGTCGACAATGTCATGTATGAATGTTATCGGATTATTTTTATTATAATTCTAATACAAAAAGCAGAACAAACCATTCGAATGTATTCTTTTGGTACATCGGCATGGACGCCTTAAAGCAATCGCCGGCATATTTGCATTATTTTACGACTAAAATATTTGCAATCCTTCAGTAATCTCGTATGACTATTGATTTTTTTGCAAGAATCAAAGCACTTCTATACAGAATTGTAAAATTTCGGAAGATATATTCAATAACCTGCAATCATTTCAGGTTATGTTTTATCTCAGTAGGTACCCATGACCGTACTGTTTTACTTCATACAATAACATTGTCGATGGTCGTGCATTAAGTAAAATATTATAAAATGGTTATTTAATCATTTGCAACAATTATTATTGAATGTATGATGTCATATTATGTGACCATAAATATCTGATGCATATTATTTTGTTTGCTTGGAATATAAACTGTGTATATATATATTTCTGTGGCATTTGACCAAGCTCACAGTATCTTGTAAACAAATAGAATATCAAATCTACGTACATTGCATTGCGCATTTAGATATCTTTAATGATAAATGTCCTATGAGATAGACTTATATATCACTGTTCATGCTGTATCCCTTATAAGATTGGCAGAGAAAACAACAACTGCATGATTGGTTTTTTTAAATTACCTTGCGTGTATAAGAAATTGCAATATGAATGTATACAGGAAGCGAATACGGCATTTAAAGATATTGAAGGAGGCCCAACGACTATCACATAGTTCAGAAATCTGGGGACTTCTGTCTATCCAATTCAATTACCACACTAACAAATTTGTTCACACGAGAGGTGACATGGTTCTTATAGACCATTAAAGGTCACGTGGTCTTGTCTATGGATTTGCTTTTGCTTGGAGGGCAAACCATCCTTGTAGGATGTTATGCCATAAGAGAAATAAAAGAAAGTCAAACGACAAAATAATAACAAAAACGACGCTGACAGTTTTTTTTATTATTAGGTATTCTTTAGGCGTTCCACCCAATATTGAGTGATTTTGCAATACTTACAGTTGGAAGGATAATACCTATATAACAACGCTCTTCTTTCAAATAATTTACTATCTGAGATAGCAGGTGTTACGATACTTCATCTCTTTTTCACATATAGTTAGAACTGCGCAGTTAAAAAGAGATACCACCTTTTTGTTTGTTTTGTTTTTGTTTTAGAACTGTGCAGTTAGAGAGAGATTACCACCTTTTTATTCGTTTTGTTTTTGTTCCGCTTTTGTCTTCCAAACATTTTTTGTGACTTGGAATACTACTACGTATGCACCAATACAATAAAAAAATTATTAGTCATGTATGTATGACTATTTTGTATAAATAAGGATAAAACAAAAAGTCCCATTGTATTTGGAGACCATGCGAGGTTATCTTTAATAGTGTCTTTATCTGTCTATCTCTCATATATACCAGTCCTACTATCTATATTCACATAATGTATTGTAATGTATTGATAGATATAATTAATTTATGAAGCTGTTTATTTATATGATAATAAATTATTATTATTTATACTAGTTTTAAAACCAACTCCACTCGGCACTTGAGACGTCTTTGGCATTTTCTTGAATCTGGCTGTTTGGTTGCCAGTGTGATGCAAAGATAACGCTCTTACCTGTGAGCCATGAGGTCCGAAGTTGATTCCCAGCCAGACAAAATGAAATATTTCCTTTTTCAATTTGTTCTGGGTCTGGATGTAAACGTATCTGTTTAGTGCATTGTATGTAATAATTGCGTTAGTACCAGTAATACAATATTCATGTCATAGTTTGGGACTTACATATTTAAAAGCGGACACAACTATTATTTTATTTTATAACAGTCCAGTAATATTATGTATCATAATAAAATAATCCTATTAGTTCAACTTAAGTTCATATCAGCAACATGTAATATTTTGTTGTTTGGCTAGGATATAAATATTATTATTATTTAATTTAACATGACGCGCAAACTATAATACAATGTTGATTATAATTATTAATCTATGCCACGTCACGGCTTCTCCCACTTGCGGGGTGGTCAGTTTACTAACAGCAATATCAAATCGTGACACCTCAACAAGAAGAAAAGTGCAGTGTCACAAGGGTTTTTTTTATTTTTATTTTATTTTACAATATGGCCAATTCTGAATCATAAAATAGTTTAGTTGCACTAACTTAGTGTAAGGAGATAGTTGAGTCATAATATTGAGTTCAAATTCGTATTCACAGTTTTCCGTACTAAAACTAATTTAGTTAACTAGTTCATTTTGACACCTTAGTACAACTATAAATTTCGAGAATCTATGGATTTCGTATTCAGAATGAAATTTTAGTTGACATCTGACAACTACAATTAGTTGTATTTGGCAGAATTTTATTCGCGACTTTTAATGTACGAATATTATTAGTTGCTGTCATTTTGCCGCAGAATATTGATATATTTTGGAAGTTTATAGTTGTTTTTCAATAAAAAATGGATATTTTTAGGGTCCTCGCAACTCTTGGCATCTATAAATTGTAAAATTATACCACCACAGACGCAAATGCGATCGTCAAAATATACCGGCAAATCTGACATTTCACAATTTTCACGCGCGACAACAATTAAATTGTTGCCAGATGTGTAAATCGGAACGTGAAAAACATTTTTTAATGCAGCATCACCGACTAATATTTGTTTGTCCCATAGATTTTACCGTTTGCCCTTGGTGGTTATCGAGTTTATAGTTGTTTATAGTTCGTAACTAATACTGAATACGAATTTGTACTATAATGACTAATATTAGGCAACTATTATTAGTTAGTTCATCAAGATTCAGAATTGGCCCTAATGTACACAGGATCAGACCAGTGGCAAACACAGATGGAGGACGCCCCCCCCCCCCCCTCCTTGTGGGGTCTTTTGACAAAGTCTTGTATATGGGTATAATCAGTTTAAATAAAATAGCATTGTCTTGTATATGAGTATAATTTTTACACCCCCCCCCCCCTTGAGTTTTTTCTGAATCCGCAACTGGATCAGACTGTCAATTATAGAACATCACATCAAAACGCAAAATCAAAAGGTGGACCAGCTAAGATCCTAAATTTACCTGAAAAGTCTTAAAAAATCATCTGTTAAATGAATCAATATCAAATAACAGTAAATTCAGTACCAAATAACTCACAATTCTCTTATTATTATTAAAAGGTAATGTAGTAAGCTACTTGTGTTTGTGAAGTAGGTCAGCAGGAAGGATTTGAATCTGGAATCTTTCAATTGAAAGTCTAAGACCCTGGGATGATACTTGCAAATTTTATTAAAAAAAAATTACAATTACGTTCAAATTTCAAATGACTTACACGTAATATTTTACAAATACTTGCATTTACAGGACTTAAATTCCTATCCTTTTCCCACAAATCACATCCCTTGTATGCTAAGCAAAGAGGACGAAACGCTAATTCAATGTATCCATACACAATTCTTTTTTCTTCCTCCACATTCATGCAATTTCTCAAGCATGTGTGCTGATTTGTCTTCTTCAACATGCGGCAGCGCTTGGTTCTCGGGTGACCGGCGCATTCAAAGTTTATTAAAATAAATAAAAAATGTGTTCTTTTAGGCAAAATATTAACTTATTAGTATTTTATTTACAGTATGGTGTCGCCAGGTGCAGGTTTAAACGGGGAGAGTTCCCCAGTAGCCCCTCCAGTTAGTCAAAAGAAGGCTGATGGAGTGCCTCCAGGTAACTACACGCTGGTCGGGTGGGACATGGACGCCACTGGGAGAAGACTTATAGATGAGGTATATAATTCAATTATTTGTCTTGATTAATTCACTGAATAACAATGATCAAATCTTTTACATAACTGAATAACTTAAAATGTTTCTTTCTACTATAGATTAAATAAACTAAAGATGTCATGTCTCTTGTTGTTTGATTTATATTAGAACAAAACATTTGTATCAATTTATCTGATCAAATTTTTTATTATGCTTGCTTATTTTAAAAGCTGAAGAGTTTGTATAGAACTTTTGCCTCCAGAACGATTTATCTCTATCTATCTCCTCGTGCCACATCCTGTGCAAAGTAGGCAAAGAGGACAGATTAGCAATCTTACCAATCGTTGTTTCTCTTCTTCTTCTTCGATGGCCCTACAGCTCATATCGAGCTTTGGCCTCCATCAGTCCTCGCCTCCAACTCCTCCTGTCTGCCGCTGCGGTTTTCCAATTTACAACTTGTAGGAGTTGGTTTGCGTCTTTTCTCACCTCATCCTCCCATCTCAGCCTAGGTCTGCCAACTTTTCTTTTCCCACCCGGATGTCCCTCAAGGATCCTTTTTGGTACCCGTGAAGACGGCATTCTCTGCACATGTCTGGCCCATCTTAGCCTGTTAAATTTTGCATATACAGAGAGTCTGGGAGCCTTGTAGATGTTATATAGCTCATCGTTGAATCTTATTCTCCAGGTTTCGCCATCATTCACGGGTCCCAGGATTTTCCTTAGCACTCTCCTGTCAAATCTGTCCAGCTCTTCTGCAGACTTTGCTGTCATTGTCCACGCTTCGCACCCATAAGTCACTACTGTTCTTATTATAGTTTTGTGCAGGGTAATTTTTGTTTTCCTGTGGACACTTTGTTTCTCAATTGTATCAAATCCATCCTATCCATTGAAGGAGACCTACTATCTATCCAGATACCTAAAGTCTGGAGACTTCCATTTACTTGAAATACTGCTCGTTACAAATCTTGTTCACACCGGAAGTGCAATGGTGGGCAACCTGAAGCCACAATCCAATCATACTTCAACGCTCCTCCCGAAACCAGCCTCCTCCTTTCTTAGTGTATTTGTAACCGCTAGGAATAGTGTACTAATACTTGAGGGGCTCACATGCAAAGACACATCAATCCATTTTTCATTAATGTTCAACTATGAATACAGAAATATTTGTATTTATCATTTATAAGTGGAAATAGAAATATGCTGTTTTTCGGTCTCAATGTTCTATGATCGATGTGCCTTTGCTTGTGAACTCCTCACTTGTCTTTTGATAAAAACCGATATTGTTATTGTTAAATTATTTCGTAACATAATTCTGGATGTTTGTTGAATTAAGTATCGATTCAGGCTTGCAGATACATGTATCTATTTCTATTGAATGTATAAAAATGCTCTACTTATTTTTTTTTTCATTATTTGATGTATTGTGTTGTTCTAGATTTGTCAGATAGGAGCATACACTCCATCTTCATCCTTCTCTCAGTACATAATGCCACACGGCACCCTCAATCTAGTAGCGCGACGCAGACACAACATCCGAGTGGTCACCATCGGCCGCTACAGGATGCTCAAGGACAATACGGCTAATAAGGTAACCTTACAACTCATACCTACTTAATTGGTATGTGCCACCCATCCTGAATATCATATAATATAATTTTTAGAAACGCAGAAAAGACAAAATTATCTGCTGGCTTCTCCATTTGTGTGTTATGCCATGATGGTATAGTTAGATGTTACAACTCAGTGAGTGCACTGTTTATACATAAATACTATAAAAAAATTATCTGCTGGCTTCTCCGTTTGTGTGTTATGCCATGATGGTATAGTTAGATGTTACAACTCAGTGAGTGCACTGTTTATACATAAATACTATAAAAAAATTATCTGCTGGCTTCTCCATTTGTGTGTTATGCCATGATGGTATAGTTAGATGTTACAACTCAGTGAGTGCACTGTTTATACATAAATACTATAAAAAAAGTGATTTCTTCATTTCCAACAAATTAGGTAGCCAGTAGTTTAAGTGTATCCTCTCCGTGCCAATAAAAATATAAATATTGGTATGGGTTAGTTGGAAGATATCACACTTCTGCGATAAACTTGCCCATTGCACAAAATTTTTTGTTCATGGGCTGTAGACAAACTGCACTTAGCGATCAACTACTGACAAACTCTTCGACAATCTACCTACAATGTACCGTGTAATTATGTCTTATTGTCGAAAATTCGTTTGTAGTCGATTGCAAAGTACGGTTTGTCTAGGGGGTCAGTAGTTATGTTGTCATGTTTTTTTTAATTCTATTGTATACTATTTTTGTGCAATATAGATTTTTATTATTATGTATTTCACCTTAGAACAGCGATGCACAAACCGCGGGCCGCATGCGCCCCTCGGTCGGTATATCTGCGGCCCGCCAGCCAATTATACAATATAAAAAAATTTGTCAATAAGAGTAATAATCGGATATTCGGTAAAAGTACTGGATACTTAATAATTCGAGTAAATATTCTTTCACAAAACTGAGGAGTTTTTGAAATATTTTTGAATTATAATCTTTGCACTTATACGCGTGTATAAGTGCAAAGATTATAATGGCTCTATAGTCTTAGGCTCGTATTCTAAAACAAGCATAATAACGGATGAACATAATAACGGATATATGCCAAATTGACATCACTATAGTAAACAGACAAATTCAAAACAAACAAGCGGCTGTCAAAATTATCTTATTGGTTTTTTCATCTGACATTTTGTACCCAAACACACTGAAATATAAAATATGACGAGGAAGGTTTGTATAATTGAAAAGCAAATGTAATAATGGAATGACATTTTATTCATTTATCAAATAAATCATAATCTGACACACAATCAGTGATATGGGTATAACATAACACTGCACACAATATGTATTACTAACCATCAGTAAAATCTTATTTTCTGCTTTCCCTTTTACATTCCAATGATGTACAGGAATAATTTTCAATTCAGAATCAATCAATATAACTTTCATACAACATGGAAAAAAGTATCTCTGTCACGAAACAGTTAAATGCGTCTATCAAAAAACAAATTACGAAACTGGTTTTCTGTCACACGAAAAAAGTGTCTATTATCACAAGAAAAACAACTGATTGAATTGAATTCACATTCGGATACTACTTAAGCGTATTTTTAACCCAAACCAACTCCGAT
Source organism: Athripsodes cinereus (assembly GCA_947579605.1). Classification (NCBI taxonomy): domain Eukaryota; kingdom Metazoa; phylum Arthropoda; class Insecta; order Trichoptera; family Leptoceridae; genus Athripsodes; species Athripsodes cinereus. Next base: position 2,466,587 of record OX388324.1, on the reverse strand, counting down.
AAATTGTAAAATAACTGCAAAACGTACATGTAAACCCGCATAGCAAACATCTGACGTAAAATCCAACATGGCGGGCAGATGACGCCGATTTAAACCACCTCGAGAGGCGGATCAACCACTTTTAAACTAGGTTTACGCTGATCAACGTTTATCAATACGTTTTTTGTCTGATCGGTGGTTCATCTCCTTCTAGAAATTTAATCTACGTTTATTAATAAGACGGATAATCTTCCCGATTGGCCCCTGTTCCCTATAAGTCTGTGCATCCCTGCCTTAGAACATATTTTAATCTGTTTCAAAATTAAAATTTCTAATAATTTTTTTTTACTATTGATGAAGACGATTTTTCAAAAAAGTTGCCAGACATAATTTATAAGGAACCAATTCAAGTATTGTAATCTTTTTAAGATAAATCTGAGTGTATGATAAACCCAAGTTTACCCCAAACACATTTACACTAAGAAATATTAAGTCTAACCATTCAATAGAAATAATGATGTTGTTTTATTGCAGGTACTGAAGACTAAGTCTGAGATCTCAGCCCTGACTGACTTCCTGGAGTGGCTGGAGGCTCAGAAGAAGGAGGAGCCTGGCTCTCTGGGAGTTATCCTCATCATACACGAGCCCAGGAGGGTCAACGCTCACATGCTGTTGGAGGCCTTGCATAGGTACTACACATATATACTGCCTTTTTTCTTACACGCATTGATGTACATAAGCCTAATGGGCAAGGCTCAAAAATCTTGCTTATAAAACATAGACACAACTTAAAACCTGACTGGAAAAGCGTGATTTAATAAGTTTCGAAAGTGTTATGTGGACGACTTGAATTTTTATTACACGCAGCTAGTCTGCTGGCTACCCTACTTGTGGAAAATCTCGTGATGATAGTATGTATGTGTGTGAACCGTATGACTTAGTATGGGGTGAAGAGTAAAGGATATTTTTAAAATTCAAATTTAGTAGCTATAAAGTGATGTAAAGTGATTATCTTTGATTAGTTGAATTAAAAAAAATTAAATTCACTTTTTTTTCTTTTCACTTTGGCAAAAATTCAATATGGATTAGTTACCTCCCGTCACATAGATTTTTTAATTACATTCTTCAAAATTATTTATTTCTTAAATCATTTTTTTTTTCTATCCAGTGTAATTATAATTTCTGTTATTTTTATTTCAGATATAACTTAGTTCCCCGTTTCAAATCTACTGTGGTAGGATTTGCAGACAGCCAATGTCTAGCAGCCGAGAAGTGCCAGGCGACTGTCAAGTCGTACAGCCTGAGGGTGCTGGCCAAAGTGCTGCTGGACAGTGAGGCCGGTCTGCACAGCGCCCTGCAGAGGGCGACCATAGCCTACAGACTGACACAACATCTATCACAGGGTGACTGAACATTTGATTTTTTTTATCATTCCAACTTGCTGCTACACACACACCGACTAGGTAACCCATTCCAATCTCTAGATGTCTTCCCACAGGCCTGTAGATTTGATAGCCTGTAGAGCCTCACTCTTTCTATAATTTTTTAAGGGTCCTGTAAAAGACAAATATTTGTAAGACATTGCAAATAACTTTATAGTGATAATCTCGCCACTGCACATCGTCCTAGTTTTTAAAATTTTATATTATTTTGTTAACACTATTATGTAATGATGATGTGCAAAAAAAATAAATAAATAAATAAGATTTACATTCTCAATTCAGAGGTGAGGAATGCCACCTATCTTGAATGCCTCATTTTTTATTGGCACAGATAGAACAACCTGCAAGTTTATTGCATGCAATAAGTCCACTGGCTACACGACTTACGTGATACTCTGTGATTATGTGTTCTGAATGCAGGACTCTTTGCATTGTATGCTTCCGAGATGAAATCAAGTAATAATTGGAGAAGAAATTTGTAACTTATTTATTTATTTCAGGGGAACAGGAAGATTTGAGCGGCAAAGGCGACGCTGCGAGCTCAGTCATCAAGTCAAACATGTGCGAACTAGTCAGGGGATATACGCATAGCATAGAGAGTGAGTTGGCCGAGCTCAGCACACTCAAGTCACTGCTGGACAAGCAAAATACATTTAAGCCTGTCTTCAGGCCTCTATTGCGCACTAACAAGGAAGAGAGATTGAAGGCTGCCTCCCTGAGACGCTTGCTAGTCGAGGCTGACATGGATTATTCATCGCTCAAGGCTGTGTGGGATGAAAACCAACTTCAAGGTGAGAAATAACTTAAAAGTCAACAATATCTACTACATACCAGTTAGTCTACCACCACGTGGAAAGAACGAATGATGATAGAATGTGAAAAGTGTAAGCATGGATAAGAGTAAGTGGCACTCGATGCATTCTGTTTACCCCGAAAGAGAAGCGGCGTTATGATGATAGTTAAATCTCCTACCCCACTTGTGAGATAGTGTAATGTTAAGAATGATATCACTGTACTGCATATCAAAATCTGTTGGATCGGATGGAATGTACCCTGTGTCTATTATTTTTTGAAATTGTCTCGCTTTTCCTGATATATTCATTTGTGTTGTAAACACATTATATTATGTAATAATCATAGAAAGGAAAATGATTTTGTCAGCGAAAAACATTTCTAATTCAATAGCAATTATCCACAATCAATCATTGACAGTAGTTTTTTTTATGAAAATCCATATGATAAAATCCTAAGATTGTGAGTGTGATGGGTTTATGATATGTTATTCCAGGTTTGGAAGAAGAATTATCTCGCCTTAGTGTTAATGCAGAACCAGAACAGGTGAAGGAACTGATCGAGATTTTAGACTGTCACTTTGACCCAAGCAAGGAAGCCAAAGTGCCTCCTAGGCCACCACATCAAGGAGGAGTGCGTAGGGGTAACAACACACGTTTTCCCTGGAACAGGAGAAATCAGAAGAACAGTAACAGTGAGTCTGCCAACCATAACAATAAGAATAACTCCTCAGCTAATAATACTGAAGAGGAGAGTGGTACCACATCCCCGGATACGACCAGTTCCGGATCACCTGCTAAGGTTAAACAGAATGACGGTGAGAATACATTTACTGTACAGACTTATACTACCATTGCAGGAAACCTACCGACCATTCGAATAGCACACTAATACTACCAAGCAATACCAATACACAACTCTCTGAAGTACAATTCCTAACTTTGCAACAACTATAGACTGCGTCACAGCAGTCATCAGTAATCCTATGATTTATGAAAATGTATGGGAGTAATTCTGTGCAACGTATCACATTACAAGTTGAAAAATAATAATCTACCGCTTTAGTGAACATGCTATCTATCATGCAACTTCATAGTGCATAGTATTACTGTCCTAAACACTAGGCGGGGTGCGAAATCTACTTTCGTACAATCATAATGTTGCCATTCTAATGATGTCTCTGCCCATTGTTCAGATGTGCTCGCTGACCAAGTAGACGTTATGTTTCTATACGTACTTCAACTCTTGAGTGAACAAATGTTCTGGTCCTATTTTTTCTCTGTCGATATAGGAGTGAAAAGAGATGAAAAATATTTTTTTTCTTACTCGTTTCTTTTCTATCTAGGCAAAGATGAAAAAAGAGAGACCGAAAGAGCATTCAGTTGTCCAGGAAGTGTGGCCATGGCTGCAGACTTGTTTTTTTTTTCAATATAGATTTACATAGTTTTGGTTGATAAAAAAATTTAATTCTACATTTTTATTTAATGAGGAGGCTTTTGTTCTTGTTAAGGACATTACTTTGTTTAGTTTTTACTTCAGATTTTTAATACATTTATGTTTTTATTTGTTTTTTTTAGCTTTACCAAAGGAGTCGAACACCGTAACCACCGCAGTTGCCTAGACTTTTATCTAAACAGAAAAAAACCCACACACAGAAATACATACAAAAAACATCAACGTAAACGACAGTACCAGCAGTGCTATTATATACAATATGAATATATATATATATATATACACAAACATTATTACATAATAATAATAATTAATAATAATATAACTTACCAATATACATACAAACCTGTACTCACAATCATGGAATAAATGTTGATATTCCATATCTTACACCCGGCTAAGCGAGACTTTGCTCGCAAATAAAAGTTGTTTTGTTTCGACTTAACGAAACGTACATTTACGAAAAATTTTGAATTTTCAAAATAATCTTATTGCGTAAGTTCTGCATCATAGAACAATTTTTGTTTTGTTAGTTAGGTTTTAATTTAATTAGGTATAACCAACTTTATTCTCGTACTATTAACTTGAGAACATACGGCTAGTAAAGCCAGGGGATTTATAATATTTTGTTGTTTTTTTTTTGTGAGTATGGGTGATATTGTATCTCTAATTAATAAATAGTAGAATATTAATAATAATGACTTACATAATAAAATTTTATAAAACAATTAATACTTTTTATCGTTGCCGAGTTGTCGAAAGTAAACAGAAGTGTGTACACAGATTCATTTTAAAAAATTCTTTTTTCTTTTTTTTTTTATATTTCCTTCTTACTCTTGTCAGTTATTATACTATACTATACCCTCATTCCACATCTCATGTGGGGTAGATAGAGAGAACACAACATTCATTCATTCCTACTGCAATAACCCAGTCAGGGTACACCTATCTTTAAACTGTAATTTTAATTTTTGCCTTTATATCTTTTAGTTGCCCCTGAAATAGTCATTTGCCAGTTTTTTTTTTATAATAATACTTTTTTATTACTTATGAATTGTCTAAAAAATTTAATTTTACTTTTATTTAATGCATTATCAGATTTTATTTTAAATTATCCTCTTTCACGGTGCACTGTATTCTATTTCCTGCAGCAGTACATATTATCTTTAATTTCTCATTCTTACCAAATTTTTTCGACTGTACAAGTAATTTGTAACTATAAATTTTAATATTTTTTTTTCTTATTTCATAGAGTCTATTCAATAGTAGAAAAGGATTCATGTAAGAGTGCCCCGCTCATAGGTAAATGATTACTAACACATCCTATAGTAATGAGTATGTTACGCACACCACACAATGCACCAGCCAATCACAGTGATGCTACTCGATTACTAATACGATCACGTGTTCTGTAATACACGTTACCTGTGACTGTGTGCGTAGGGCACTTTTAAAAAAAGTCAAGTCTAACTCTACTTTATCAATAGATTTATGATATATTTTGTAGCTTATCTCGACTGGGAAATAGAACTTACTTACAGAATAACTGAGCAGAAAAAGGACAGCTTTTATGACTATGTCAGGATATAATAAATATGCATACATTTTTTTTTTCTTATTTAATTTTATTTTGCTTTTTTGGTGATCTTTATACTATCTTTTATGGTTAGATTTATTTATTTAATATTTTTTATTGAAAAAAAAAAATATGATCTCATGTAAAAAAAAATATTTATTTGTTAATTTTTATTTTCCATTTCTTCTTCTTCAGCCAATAATATTTTTCAATCTTTCCTTCTTTATTTATTTATTTTTTGTTTGTATATAACTTGTGCAATAATCTTTCTATTTATTTTTAATTTTTCTTCCTTGCCACAAAATAAAACCATTATTTGCCTTACTAAATAAATTAATAAAAACTCTGTCAATAGAATTAAAAACAATATTTTATATTTTAGGTAGATTTGTGAGACTAAACTGCAAATTGTTGAGCAATCAAAATGGTTGTGAATTTTGTCAAAATTGTGTTACGTGCAAATTTACTGCTTATAATGACATTAAAATATTAATTTTAAAATATAATAAAAAGGACATGTGAAACATCTTCAATTCAGTGATGAGTCGTACTGCCACCTATACCGAATGTCTTTTATTGAATCGGAGAATGTGCAGTTGGGGAAAACAACACACTTTTAAAAAAAATAAGATATATCTGGGTTTTTGTTATACATCTTTCAAACTAAGCTAAAAGCTTGTGTCGTGAAAGGGGAGTTTGCGGGCACCGACTGTAAAATAAATATCCGAGTTTTGGTGTGTGAAATACCTCATCACGCACAAATTGAAGATGTTATAATCGTCTTATTTGGGACGTTTTACGTACGCTTGCTTTTTACAGGATGCGTAAAAACTTAAAGAAAAAAGTTAGAGATCTATTATTGCAGAGTTCTTCACAGACTCCTTAGTTTTTTTTCTCAAGCTTGTCAAAATTTTCACACACAAGGCTCATTTTGATTGTGCAACCAGGATATTATCATAATAAACATTGAAATAATACAATTTCTTCTTACTATGATTAAATTTATAAATCTTTCCAAAAATAATATTTTTAAGATCACCATGTCGTTTAAAATAATACTACATTCATAAGAGTGATTTTTCAACATTATGTTTTTCCTTCTTATTTTTTTTTCTTTATCTTTGTAACAATTAATTCTTATAATTATTATATTTTATCAAAACATATTGCAATGTAATAAATAGTACTTGCATTTATTATTTATTATTTAAAAATAAATAAAAAAAAATATAAAAATATATCAGGTTTTTTTTCACATAATACTATATCTGTTTCCCAAGTCCTAAAACAAATTTAAAGATTGAAAATGAATGTTTGGAGCAAGTGGACAAATATGTATAGTTATAGTTAGGAAGTTTTGTTTGTGAGGTATGGAAGGTGCGACTAGGATAAGGAAAGACGAAAAGTGGCCGGTGCTAGGATTAACGGTGCACTTCAACCCATTGACAATGTGTCGAACATGACAAAATTGCTAGTGCACGATACTATCCTGGTACCGACACTAATGAATGCAAGTAAAACATGGACATGGTTGAAGAGGGACGAAAGTGGAATAAATGCTGTGGAGATGAGATCGCTGAGGAGGATGGTTGGTAAAATGTTGCGTGATAGAGGGAAGAATGAGTGGATGCAAGAGGAGTGTTGTGGATAGAATGCGTGCGAATAAATTGAGATGGTTTGGTCGTGTGGAACGAATGGAAGAGGAAAGAATGACAAAGAGAATATATTTGTGAGAAAGCGCAGGCGTCCGAAAAACTACATGGCTTGATAATGTAGATCAAATTCTCAAGGACAGCCATGTTTTGAAAATATAATAATACAATTAAAAAAAAATATCTAGGTGAAGCGCCAAAGGCCCCACGCAATGGACTAGAAAATTTTGGAGTTTTTAGCTATATTTAGCAAAATACCTGCATGGGTAGTGAAGGATTGTGAATTTTCTCAAATTTATATACAAATGAAAGAAATACTTAGAAATAGGTGTTCTTTCCACTGCACGAAACAAGAAAAAACTGATATTTTTTTTACATATTTTACACTTTTTTGGTAGTAAGTCCTAATGCCTCCTAATGACTAGCCACCTCTCAAAATGTAAGAAATGATGCTGCAGCTAGGACGAGATGGCATAATCCAAAATGGTGTTTTGCGATGCAGTTATTAGTTTAAATAGTGTCTCCTCCAATATTATTTATAACCAGTAAATCAAAGGTGGAGTCCCTGGTAAAGAATAGATTTGCAATCTTTTTTGTTTTGTAGTGGAAGTTTTTCAACAAAATTACATATTTTGCTTCTCATGTTTTCCAACACAAAATTATGGTGGATGATTGCTATTGAGGTCTATCAATTTTTTTTTAAATATATGATTAAATGTTTTGCTTCATTTTTTTTTATATGTCATTAAGATAAATGGATATGCTGTCAAAGAGTAACCATAGAGTAAGTATTGCACTGATTCAATTTGAATATAGAACGGTATCATTGGAAGGAATATATCGTCGTTGCATATTCAAAAAGGAGACATGTGCGAACATTTTTATTTAGGCATACTCTTAATAAACTGTTCATTATGGCATTTAAATAAATTGTTGTCTGGACTTTTTATTGGCATGTGATATAATTCTTTAAGTATGAATTTTAATATTTGATACTAAGAATCACTTTATAAAATGGTTATGATATCATTATGAGCAGTTTATTCTGGAAATGTCAAAAACATTTATAAATTCACATGTCCCTTTTTTCATGTCACATTAATTGTATTTTTTTTTTCATGTTCTCTATTTTGATTTGATTGTTAACATGTTAAATGCTAAGGCCTTGAATATATGTAAATAAAATAAATAAATAAATATGTCATCAAGATAAATGGATATGCTGTCAAAGAGTATTACATAACCATAGAGTAAGTATTGCACTGATGTCACATTTGAAGTAACACTCTTACCTTTGAGTCATGAGGTCCCGGCCAGGGCAAGGTGAAGATTGTCCTTGGCCTGGGTCTTACATGTATATGTGTGTAGTGCATTGTATATGTTTGTATTGTTGCGTTGTTACCCATCAAGATTCATCTCAGTTTGGGACTAGCTCGATCTGTGTGAATTGTTTATGTGTGTTATGTTTTGTTAGATTGATAATTAACTCATGATCAATAATTTACAGTAGAAACACTCATTTCAGTTTACCTAACTAGCATTACGGCTACAGGAGGTGTGTAAGGTTTAAAAATAAAATATATATGGCAAAAAAACAATATTTTATTCCATTATAAAAAAAATATATACAAAATTATCTACACAACAAAAACAATAATATAACCTTAGACATCTAAAGTAAAAATATAATGTTATTTTATTAAATTTTGGTGTTTATTCGATACATGATCTTTTAGAATTTACTTTTATTCTTTATACGCATTATCATAAACAAAAATACACAATACAGAAAATATCATAAACAATTTAAGAAATAAATAACTAAGCGATGGTGAAATCATCACAAAATTGCCATTTTTTAATATTTACGCATATAATACTGTACCATTATGACTATTTCACTGTGTACCATTTCATTTGCTATCATTTTTTAATGTGCATATACAAAAATGTTTAAGGAGCAGCCGTTTTCAATTGAAATGAGACGACATAAAAAAAACTGTTACAGAAATTCGTCGTGATTAAACAGAAATATTAATGTTATCCCACACAAACCGATCCAGCATCCAAAATGCTCAAATCACATAAACAAAAATCAATGGATCTACATTTTTTCAAAACCAAACGCAGTAACAATTGAATGCGATAAATCTGAGCCACAAGATTAATTTCTAAACAGTTAAAACTTGTAATAATAACCCTTGCGTGCTTCTGATTTTTAAATTTAAACGATTGTTACAAACCCATTACTATGTTATGGAACTAGTAGGTACATCCCTGTTATGATATATGTACTATGAACAATATATTAAAATAAATACCAACACAAATACTGTCAACAGTTAAAACTGTAAAAAAAAAACAGTAAAAAAAACTGTCAACCTTCCAACCAGATGAATCACCGGGGCAATCATTCGGAGTTAAAGTTCTTCTTGATGCTCAAGATCAACAGTTATGTGAGGTTATGAAGTAATTAAAAACAGCAGCACGCAGAGTACATTACCGTCAAGTTGAAAACTATATTAATAAAATATCAACAAATACTGTCAACAGTTAAAACTGTAAATAAAAACAGTAAAAAAAAACTGACAACAGTTAAAACTGTAAATAAAAACAGTAAAAAAAACTGTCAACCTTCAAACCAGAATAATCACCAGGATTTGTTATAAATCCAGGAGAACAGCCCTCAACAATTGTTCGTCGCCGTCTTTGAGAGAGAATCAGAAGAACAGCCGCACAAAGACATACGGTTCTGCTGTATGCGTCCGGTGTTTAAGATTCTGGGTCAGGAAGACAACTTCAAGAGGACAGTAGTTTGTCGCTATCACTGAGTGCGAATCGGGAGACATCCGCACGAAGACATACGGTTCCACTGTATGTGTCGGTGTCAAGGATTTCGGGTCAGGAGGACAACTACAAGAGGACAATAGTTCGTCGCCGTCACTGAGTGCGAATCAGGACAACCGCACGAGGACATACGGTTCTGTTGTGTGCGTCGGTGTTCGAGGTTCCGGGTCAGGAAGACGACTAGTGTTCCACTGCTTGGGTTGGTGTCACTTCATCAGCAGTTGAAGATAGGTGAAGATTCGTGAAGAAATGTTCAAGACATTGTTGATGTAAGTTTAATTTTGATTCAGTGTTTGAAAATTATTTTGTATTTTAAGTATTGAATTTTGTAATTGTTAACATGGCAATGGCAAAGGAAAATTTATATGTAAAAGGTTCAGTTAAGAGTGAAATAGATTGTAGGGAAACAGTACCATTGATTTTTTTGACGAGTTTTGTAACATCATTTGATGGAAAAGTAGAAGAGTTAGGGAAATTTATTAAAGATTGTGATTATGCAATCAGTTTGGCAAATCAGTCTCAAAAACATATAATATTTAGATATATTTTAACTAAAATCACAGGTAAAGCAGACGCCATTCTATCATGCAGATCAATCAAATTGGGACGATTGGATAGAGTTAGCAATGTTTTCGTATAACTCCATACCTCATACGTCAACTAAATTTTGTCCACACGAACTAGTATTTGGAAATAAACCAGAGTTACCAAGTTCAATTACAAAAGAACCAGCAGGGCTACTCTTGACAAAACTAAACACGATCTTAATCTAGTCTTGATCTTGATCATACGACGCACGAAGTGACTATTGGCCAAAAATACACGCAAAAAATCGCGCGTTAGCGGTAGCGCGGTGTTTTTGACCATAGTCCCTTCGTGCGTCGTATGATCAAGATCAAGACTAGATTAAGATCGTGTTTAGTTTTGTCAAGAGTAACCCTGCAGAATTTAGTTATTCATACAATGACTTTTTAACAAATTTAAAATTTAAATTAAATAAATCAAATTCAATTGCTCGTAATAATTTAATTGAAGGTAAAGAGAAGTCAAAGGAAATGTATGATAGGAAATCAGTAAATAATGAAGTTTATGAAGTAGGTAATTTAGTCTATTTGAAAAACGAAAATATTAAACCCAGAGGTTGTAAAAAGTTGACACAAAATTATGCGGGACCATATAAAATTATTGAAATAAACTCCCCCGTGAATTGTACCTTACAAATTAAAAGGAAAAGGGTAAAAGTACATACAAATAGAATAAAAAGAGCAATCTTTGCAGATTGAACACATTGGGAGCCCTAGTTGCTGCTAGTGGCGATGAAGTTACTTGGAAGGAGATCGCAACCTCCTCAGGTATCTACTATAATCATGTCAATAGAGTAAATTTACATGAAGGTAATTGGAATCTTGTAACATTTTAAGATTTAAGTATATATAAAAATAAGTTAGATTCAATCAATATAGTTTTTAAGAAAACTTCCACTGTATGTTATCAAGGTGTATATAATGAATTGAAATTATGTAATCCAACGTTAGATGTTTTAAGTCAATTAGTTACAGATTTGAATAAAAAACAAGGAATATTACACGAAATTGTACAAAAGGAGCCTAGAAGACAAAAAAGGGCATGGTTTGATGTCATAGGGAAAACATTTAAAACTCTTTTTGGTACTTTAGATTCAGATGATGCCATATATTATAAAGATGTAATTGATAAATTACATAAAGATGAAAATGAATTTAATAACATATTGAAACAACAAATTCAAGTTGTGAAAACTGCTATTATCAATTTTAATTCAACAATGAACAATTTAAATATTAATGAGGAATTATTTAATAAAAATTTTGTTAAATTTAAAATATTTGCTGAAGATGTCAATAAACATATTTTTAACATTGAAATTAAATTAGATATGGAAAGTCATTTTGTCCATTAGTGCGTCACTATAAGATGCGTTGATTGTTTGCTTAAGCGTAGATAAGCTAAGAAGTATCCTGTTAATAATAATATATAACTTTCCTATACTGTGAGTATTGCAGATAAGGATTGAGAGAAAGTACATAATGACAATAGTAATTTGTTACTATTATTATCATCAAGTAGTACTTATGATGATAATTTCAATATATATTCAGTGCAGTAGTTCGAAACAGAGATTCCTTGCTAGACCATTCGCGAGATATGTTCTACGTATAATATTACTAAATTATTTTGTCAACGAAAAATAATAATATTATCTATCTATTCTAATATAGAATAATATAACAACAATTATACTTTTCATTAATAAATTCACGAGTGTTCCAACACGGTGTTTTTCTTTAATTCTTCTCTTAACACCACCGAGCCAGGACATCCATAACACAGTTATTAATAACACGTTAGAAAGATTCAAATTTTTTAATAGAAAACAGGAAGAAGATGAAACCATGGAGGCTTATTTGATGGAATTAAAAGAAAAAATTAAAACTTGCAATTTCGGGGAGTTGAATAAAGATTTACTACGGGACATTTTTATAATTAATATCAATTATCAACATAGTGATATCCAGCAGATACTCATACAGAAAAATAAAGACAGCATAGAACAAGCCATGTTAATCACACAAAGTATTATAATATCAAGAGAAGCAGTCAATAATATTCATAACTATGGTTGAGAGGATCAACAGATGATAAGACAGGCTCTTTCTTGTAAAACTGTAGACTGAATAAACTGTGTGAAAATAACATCAAGTCGTTTAATTAAAACACACCACTTAACAATAACTACTATTGCCCAGTTACACACAAATTTGAAAGAGTTCATTGCGTCTGCAGGCGCATATTGTTTAGTGGCAGTGGTGATTTACTAACATGTAGTAAATGCATGGAATGTTTCCATACAATTTGTGTAAAGGATAAAGCTACTTTATTTACAGGAAATGAGTTTTTACTTACAGGAGTTTCCAAGCACTCCCGATATAACTACTTTTGCCCAATTACACACAAATTTGAAAGAGTTCATTGCATCTGCAGGCGCATATTGTTTAGTGGCAGTGGTGATTTACTAACATGTAGTAAATGCATGGAATGTTTCCATACAATTTGTGTAAAGGATAAAGCTACTTTATTTACAGGAAATGAGTTTTTACTTACAGGAGTTTCCAAGCACTCCCGATATAACTACTTTTACCCAATTACACACAAATTTGAAAGAGTTCATTGCGTCTGCAGGCGCATATTGTTTAGTGGCAGTGGTGATTTACTAACACGTAGTAAATGTATGGAATGTTTCCATACAATTTTTGTAAAGGATAAAGCTACTTTATTTACGGGAAATGAGTTTTTGTGTCATGGATGTAATCCAGAAGGTATAATATTGTAATTTTTATATATAATTTACAAGTTTTTAAAAATGTATTTCATACATTAATATATTATAATTTGTTTGCTTGAGGTTTTGATGGGTTAAGGATGAGTGAGAAAAAGACAAAAGTAATGGTTTTTGAGAGAGTGAAAAATGTCACCAAACATCATCATGATCATACCAAAAAGAAGAGACACTTGACATCATTATAATGCTGCATAAATAAATCTTAGATTGTCGCTGTCATTTATGTAAAAATTATTTTAGACACATAGTCACCACTACACTAGTAAGTTTATTAAAAAAGCGAAGTTACATAAAATTAAGTAAGAATAGAAACTGATGTGATCAGCCACATTGTGGGAGACGGGGCTACCATAGATAGGCGCCTTCTAGATGATGGAAAAACAGTATTTTTCCGCCCAACACAGGCGGGCTGTGAATGCTGACTTTGCAAGACAGATTATAAGAGAATCATGAAATTATCAAATAAAGTAAAATAAATATTTATTTTATTTTATTTGATAATTCAAAATGAAGTGTTACAAAGTAAATGCCGATACAATTAATGGAATCATGTAATGTCCATAGATTTATAAACTGTAAGAAAAAAGACGTATAATGTTTTAAATTTCTGAGGATATTAATGTAGAAAATGAGGAAACTTATAATGGCTTGTTTAATTGTGAGTTGCAATAAATATGACTATATTTGAATAAATAAATTCTCCAAATGTTAAATAGACAAGAAAGTAGCATTTGTTAACAATTTATTCAATTTTTTTATTCAATTTATTCAATTTTATTCAATCATAAACAATACCTCAAAACAGCAACTAAGGTTGCTGGTGTCAGAGGCGTGCAGTATTACAAATCTGGTAAAACAATTCATAAATTTAAATTATTTGATATTATAGTAAAATATAAGACACCAGAGCAAAGAAATCACAGAACAGCAACACTATTGAAAACAAAAAACACAAAACACTATCACAAACATTGAGAAGTCATTACTAACTCTTGAATCCTCTTTCCAAACTCCTTAGGATTTTTACATTTCTTCAATTGGTCAGGCAAACTGTTATAAATCATAACAGCAGAGTACAAGAAACCATCTCGAACTTTATTTGTTCTGGGTATAATGTTTCTTATATTGTTTGAAGTCCGCGTGTTGTGTCCATGTACACTACTTATTTTGGCAAAGTGAGGTAAATAGATAGATGTTTTAATTTAAATTATATAATTAAGATTGGGGGTAAGTATTTATGATGTGTTTTAAGAATTGTATTCAAAATCATAAACAACTTTTACTTCTTTTGTTGTGATAGAAGTTTTATATTATCTATAGTTTTAGAACCTTAGTTGACTGATAAATGAACGTAGTTATGAAGAAAGCAGACAGTCCACAATTACGTATGACCTCCCAAATTTATTCTGGATACAATAATACATGCCAAAGCTTTGAAAGACTTATATAGATGTGGATTTGTCATTATTGGATCTTTATGGGACTCAGTAACAACATATTTGATCCATAGACGAACATCTTATGAAAAGCCATCGAAACTACACTGGGATATTTAATTATGGGAAATATACCTAACGCATCTCATAGTATCAACGCTAACAAAGAAGTTTCACACACAATGACTATGGTTTCTCAGATCGATCAATTAGATTTGGAGACATTGTCTTACTGTACATATTCTAACAGTGAGTTAGAAAAGTCTTTACATAAATTTTGGCAACTAGAAGAAGTGCCTAATATTCAGTATTTAAGCCCAGAAGACATGGAGTGCGAAAAACACTATTGTGCTACGACCACAAAAGATGATCAGGGTCGATTTATAGTAGCTCTTCCATTCTCTAAAGATCCGAGTTTATTGGGTAACTCGTATGCTACCGCTCAACGACGTCTTATTTCACTTGAACAAAAATTCAAAAGAGATCCAACATTACGCGTTCAATACAATGACGTCATTAATGAATACATAAAAAATGATTATTGAATTGAAAGTCTGTCTCACAATGACGATGGATATTTCATACCGCATCGCGCTGTCATACGACAGGATAAATTGACATCAAAACTCAAAATCGTACTAGATGCTAGTGCAAAGACACATACAGATGTGTCACTTAATGATATTCTGCATACTGGACATAACTTACAGGCAGACTTATATTTACTTTTACTCAATTTCCGCTTATTTGCTGTAGCCATTACAGCAGACATAAAACAAATGTATTTAAGAATTGGTGTAACTGAAGAACATCAAAAATACCAAAAAATATTATACCGCTTTAATGATGAAGAGAATATTCGCATCTTTCAATATAAATGTGTTCCATTTGGTTTGAGAGCAAGTCCGTATTTGGCGATGCGTACAATACGCAAGTTAGCGGAAGATGAAGAACAATCTTTTCCAAATGCATCGCGAGTCGCAACTTCTGATTTCTATATGGATGATTTTGTCAAATCAGTTCATGCTAGTCCTGGGGATAATGAGGCTGTCAAGCTGGTGTCAGATTTGATTTCTTTTTTCGCTGCAGGAAAATTTGAGCTAGTTAAGTTCGCTAGTAGCTCAAAGGATCTCCTCGCTAAATTACCACCACAAAATTGTGCTACTGTAGATTTTTCTGATAACATGAATTTTAAGATACTAGGACTGGAATGGTTTCCTGAATCAGATATATTTTCATTCAAAATCGCTTCATGCACTGACAAATGAAAAAGAATTATTTAATATACTCAAACAACACTGTCACTGGTGTTCGAGCGGTCGCGCGAGATCAACGCTGAAAAAAAGATTATTGTTACTTAAAATATAAAAAAGAAAATTAGTACCGCCGCGTTTACTACACAACTAATGCAAGTTTCTTTGAAAAACAATACGTAACTGTTAGCAGGCTATGTCTCAACTTAGCGGCGGAGCATTTTTATGTACGCATCATTCAAATATGAATTATCATCTTCTTAAAAAATCTGCTATTAATGACTGCAAATGTCATGAGTACACTAGACGATAAGATGTTCATAATTTAACCATTGGTACGTAGCTATTAGCAAATAGGGTACATCAGTATTTCCCAAACTATGGGTCGTGAGAGAATATTGAGTGGGTCCTAATGGACGATTTGCCACCGTATAAAACATGGACAAAAAAAAATTGCTTTTAACATGTCTGGAGAAAAAAAGCAAAAAGGCGAGTCCCAAGATTGGAAATTTTTCCTGGACGGGTCGGAGCCCAATCAACTTTGAGAACCACTGGGGTACAAAGTTAATGATTGGAATCTGCAAAGCTGTCTTTTCGCGCTCTAGCAGCAGCAAGCATAGCGTTTATCAAGATTTTTAAAATTGCAATCATCAAAATGCATATGCATACGTACTTCCTTTTATTGATGTTACTCTATGCGAATGCAAGAAGTGTCAATGTAAAATACAATGAGTTAACAATAACAGGATATGATAACTGTTCAATAACTTATGATAATAAAGTTATTGATTACAAGTTTAGCCTTGAAGAGGTTAAAGTTCCTGGGTTATATGTGGGATTGGTCAAGTGGAAGTGTGATGGAGATGGTGATTCTCTAATAGCTAAGATACAGTGCAGACCATGTGGATTATATTGCACTTACAATCAGCAATTTAAAGAGTGTAAAGCTCCATATGTGCCTATTATAATTGGCATGGTCTGTGCTTTAATAATATCACTCATAATTATTATTTTGATAACTGCATGTGGGAAAAATACACTTATGAACATCTTTAGGAAGCTGATGTTCTACATGATAGGAAAAGGTTTGAAATTATCAAAAGGTTCAATAAGATGACTGGAATCAAAAACACTATATTATTTCAACCTGTTAAAACAACTGATGACACATTAAACAGTATGATAAGAAATTATCAACTTAAAATGAGAAGGATAGTAACAGGTGATGAACCTATATATGCTGAGATTCTTAGAGATGATGAACCTGGCAACAGATTTACTGATGATATCCTAAATAGGATAGAAAACAATGAATTTAATGGATTAAATGCAAGCAGTAACAATAATGCACCAGGCATCAGTTTATCCATTGAACACATACAGAGTTGAACCTGGTACCATGATCAGTGCAGTGTTTATGCTTGTAATTTTAAACATTCCATCATCAATGCAATGTGATATGTCCCTTTATATGGACAGTAAGGAATCAGTATGTGATGGAGATGGAGGTGATTGCAAACCTATACATTCATATATGACATTACTATCTACAGGTCAGAATATTCTGGAAGTTGAACTTGTCAATCTAGTTAATGTGAGTGCATCTTGTTGTTAATGAGATTATTTTAGTATGCAAGTCAACATCAATTTGGTCAAAGTATCATTACTTTTATATAACTATCTTGTTCTTTGATAATTGTAATACTTTTGACCTATTTCTATTCTACATATATGACCACATATTAATCTAACTGTATCAAAGTTTATTATTCATTGTCACATAGTGTTTAAAATAAATATCATTGTATTGCAATTGTGTTTCCACTTGTCAGTGTCCTGACGACTCCGTAACGATACTGATCAACTGTTAAATTAAGCAATGATAACAACTTTCGTAGTAAATGATAGAAAATAGATTAATTTGTAATAATCTAAATCTTATCTATTCATTACATAGCAGACCGAGTTGCAAAACAGAACTGAGGCCTGAGTCAATAACACATTTTCACGTTACATTTTCGTTCCGTTAGCGTTCAAATGCAGACGATGTTGCGCCAAAGTGTTTATTTTCGTAACTATTGTGTATCTTAGCAACGAAATTGACACTTGCTTGCAACTTCGTCTATACTCGAACGTTAACGGAACGAAAACGTAACGTGAAAATGTGTTATTGACTCAGGCCTCTGTTAACTTTTGTTAACAAAATTCCATCATCTTGCGATACAAGAATTATGAATCACGTATCGGAGATATGGCGTTAATTAAATTACAATAATGAAGGGATATATGTATTATCATAAGAAACTATCGTCACATTTAAATGTGAACACAATGATCTATTTGATAAGTTTTATAGAATACTGGAATTGTAAAAGTTTATCCTGCTTGTAGGGTAGAGTATATAGCAGCGATTCAATAATTATAGATAATCAAAATATCAAGAATGTGTTATGTACATGTTATGTACCTACCCAATTGTGTTTAATATTATATTGATAAGTACCTTGTAGGTATGTAATGCATTATCTATAAACAATATTGTATTTGAATAATAAATATCTTGTACCCATTCCTACCATCCTATCTCCTATAATATTTATTCTTCTTAGTAAAGTAAGTACTCTTCTTGGTCATAACATTATGTCTATATTATTTGTATTATTTGTTTGATAGACATGAATGTTATGATAGTTACATATGTACATACGTTGACCAAATAATATTGTTCGTATCAATATCACGCTGTCCATTAGTGCGTCACTATAAGATGCGTTGATTGTTTGCTTAAGCGTAGATAAGCTAAGTAGTATACCGTTAATAATAATATATAACTTTCCTATACTGTGAGTATTGCAGATAAGGATTGAGAGAAAGTACACAATGACAATAGTAATTTGTTACTATTATTATCATCAAGTAGTACTTATGATGATAATTTCAATATATATTCAGTGCAGTAGTTTGGAACAGTAATTCCTTGCTAGACCATTCGCGAGATACATTCTACGCACAATTTTTTTATAACATTATTTTGTCAACGACATGTAATTTATAATAATTAAATATATAGTATATTGAACGAAGTATTATACATTTTTAATCAATAAAAAGTGTTTCAACGGTGTTTCTCTTTATTCTTCTCTCAACACCAAAAGAGCCAGGCCATAACAGAGAAGAAAAACTGGTGTCAGAAGTGGGATATACATATTTGATTGTTATCCTTGGATTGGAACGAGCACATACCTACTTGAACAACAGGGCTGTTACAAGTTCCCTACTACCTACAAGTGGTTCCACGGACGCTGAAAGTCCCCGCAGCTACGAGGAAAAGGAAGGACTACTACTCCCTCAAGAAGACGCGTGGTTTATTCACCTATCCAGCAGGACCAGGCTCAAGACTAGGAAGATCGCATCTTACTTTAGCAGACCCTATCTGTTCATCTGCAGTCGTCACTTCGGGTGCCAGGATTGCAGAAGAAGAAAGCTAGGAATCAGCAAGTTACATCTTCCAAGGAACACAGCAATACAACGGTTGAATATGTCTATATTCATACTATTATTGTAAGTGATTTTGTTTTAAACTTGTATATATTTTTGTTCAATCTTATTTTATTTTATTGTTGTTATATTTTGTAATGTATGACAATTGATTGGTAGAAATTTTCGTGAACTTCGCATATAATATTTTAAAAGTTTTTGGGTTAAATTCGTTATTGGGAATAATTTGGTTGTAAATTCTATATAATTTTTAAATATGTCTCTTAATGAAACTAGTGGTTCAGAAATGAAAGTTAAGAAAGAAAGAGAACTAGTCTCAATAAACACCTTAATATCATTTGTTTCACATACATCGTACGATGGGAAGTCAGAAAATTTAAACAAATTTATTAAAGATTGCGACTATGCTTACAGTTTATGCCAAGATCAACAACAGGAAATAATTTATAAATACATCTGTACGAGAATTTCTGGTAAAGCAGATGATGCGTTATCATGTAGAAATATTGACAATTGGTTAGATCAGGGGTGCTCAAACAGTCGATCGCGAGAGGTTTTTAAGTCGATCGCGAGCATATTTCAAAAGGTTTTCTAAATATATTTTTTACAATTATTATTGTAACTTAATAGGTATTTATTAATTTAGTAACGAACATTTAATGTTCAATTATCTGATAGAATAATCGATGTTAATTTAAGATTTAACATATATTATTTGGAATTCGAGGGATATTCTATTTAATTCCAAATAACAAACGCGTTTCAACCTGCGCGCGAGAACTTCGCCGTTCGGGCTGTTTCCCTTCCACGCCGCCTGCGATATGCTTGGCGTACAGTCGTCTCGTCCTCTCGTCGGGTCAGTCCGCAGTCGTATTCATAACGTTGCAAAGTTGTGTCGCGTGTTGTGTTTATACGTGAACTAATAAAATTAATAGTGGCTTAAACGCGACAGTGAACCTGAGTAACTTTAACTTGTAAGAATACATACCAAATAATTAAAAAATGAGCGCGGTAAAAAAAGAAAATTATATCTTTTCAACGACGATTGGGAGGAAGAGTTCTTGTTTACAATGATAAAAGATAAGTGTATCTGCCTAATTTGTCGTGCTTCAGTTGCACTGCCTAAACGTGGGAACTTAGAAAGACATTACAAAACCGTGCATGCAAAATATGAAAATGATTTTCCACCAAAGAGTGAGTTAAGAAAACGCAAAGTTCAAGATCTGAAAAATGGTTTGAAGACAGAGCAAGCGATGTTCACTAAACCAGTTCATCAATCAAAAGCTGCAACTATCGCATCGTTTCAAATTAGTCATATACTGGCGAAAAATAAAAAACCGTTTGAAGATGGGGCAGTGGTAAAAGAAGCATTTCTTGAAGCTGGAAAAACGTTGTTTGCAAACTTTAAAAATAAAGCAGAGATCATGTCTGCTATCAAAGAACTCCAGTTGTCTCGTCCGACTGTTACTAGGAGAATTGAAATTATAGGCAAAGATATTGAACAAAAATTAAAAAATGATATCATGGAATGCAGATATTTTTCATTACAATTTGACGAGTCCACCGATATGACTGATACTGCCCAATTGTGTGTTTTTGTTCGGATGGTATTTTCTGATATGAAAAATAAAGAAGAATTTTTAACGATTATTTCCCTGCTAGGAACTACTCGTGGTAAAGATGTTTACGATTCATTTATAAATTTTGTAAAAAACTACCAGCTGCCATTAAATAAACTCGTATCCATTACAACAGATGGGGCACCAAGTATGACTGGGAAAACGAATGGATTTATTGCATTTTGTCGAGCTAATAATAATTTTCCATCAGCAAGTTCTATGTTCCAAAATATTAAATATGAAAGAGGTTATGGACACAGCCTTGAAGATAGTAAATTCAATACAAGCTCGAAGTTTACAACGACGTCTCTTTAAAATACAATTAGAAAGTAGTGAATCCGAGCACACTGATTTACTTCTCCATACAGATGTAAGGTGGTTGAGCCGCGGTAAATTTTTGGAAAGGTTTCAAGAACTACTACCGGAAATCATAGCTTTTCTAAATGAAAGAGGTGATAGCACTGAAATGCTAAGAAACGAAAAATGGCTCTGTAATTTGGCATTTTTGACGGATGTAACAAGTCATTTAAATTCACTTAATTTGGAGCTACAAGGAAAGGACAAAACTATCATCGATATGCACAGCGCAATAAACGCATTTAAAAATAAACTGAAACTACTTATTGATCAACTGAATAAAAAGGATTTGAAGAATTATCCGGCTTTGAAAGCAAGGATCACCTCACAGACAAATTATGATATTTCAATTTATGAGAGCGAAATTAAAAATATACTGTGCGAGTTTGAAAGGCGTTTTTCCGATTTAGACAATTTAACTAATATTATAATTTTCATGTGCTATCCATTTTCTTGTGAGGATGTTGAAAAAACTGCGACACGCCTAGAAGATTGCGATATTTAGACTATATCTCACAATTCTGCAATAATATTATTTACATCGAAGGTACAAATAATATAGTAGCTGACTCATTATCCCGCATCAATGAAGTAACTGTACCTACCTTATTCGACGAGAAAGAATTATATGACGATCAGCTGAGCGACAAGAAACTTGAGACATTACGTCAACAAACAAATCTTTCATTCAGAATTATAAATAACTCGAATACAAACGGCCCATTGTTCTACGAAATATCAACAAAAACTTCAAGATTATACCTACCTGACAAGTATAGGAAACGAGCATTCGAACACATACATAATATAGGCCACCCCGGAATTAAAAGTACAAGAAATATGATGAATGAACGGTATTTCTGGGAAGGCATTAACAAGGACGTCAATATATGGACTAAACAATGTATACCGTGTCAGCGATCTAAGGTTCATCGGCACACATTTTCACCACTAGGTCAGTTCCAGGAAATGACCCGATTCGAATATTTGCATGTCGACATAATAGGTAGGTTACCTACTTCAAATGAATTCAAATATTGTGTCACCTTACCGGACAGAGCCACGAACTGGACAGAGGCGCATCCAGTAAAAGACATCACTGCCGAAACAGTCGCAGATGCCATCATAACATCATGGATATCAAGATTTGGATCACCTGTATACATCACGACCGACCAGGGACGACAATTCGAATCAGAACTCTTCAACCAATTCACAAAAAAGCTAGGAATACAAAAAAGAAGAACGACAGCGTACAACCCGAAATGCAATGGGAAAATCGAACGTTTTCATAGAACTTTAAAAGCCGCGATAGTAGCCAGATGCAAAGAAAACACCCAATGGACGCAAGAACTTCCGATCATACTCCTCGCTCTACGCTCAGCAGTAAAAGAAGACAGCGGATTCAGCCCAGCGCAAATGACCTTTGGTCACTCGCTAAGACTACCCGGAGATTTTTTCACACCCAGCAAAACAGACGTCAACGACACAGAATACACCCGACGATTGATGGATCACCTAGCTAAACTATCTCCATCAAAACAAGAGCACAAGTACTACAAAAACATATTTGTACCAACGAAACTAAGTACTTGTTCACACGTGTTTTTAAGAAATGAGGTAAAAAAATCACTCACCGCGCCGTATCTAGGACCCTACAAAGTAATAGAAAGGGGTGAAAAAACGTTTAAAATCCAAATAGGTGAAAAAGAAAACATCGTTTCTATCGACAGGTTGAAACCCGCATACGTAGCAACGAGCACCGAAGACCCTGACGCCGCACCTGACTCTAAGCAAGAAGATGACACACCAAGCTTACCATCGACACACAACGACAAGAATCAACCAGTGTCAATCCAACTACCGAAGACAACGCTTCAACATACAGTTACCACGCGCACTGGACGACAGTCGAAAAGGCCTGTGAGATTTACACACTAAATTCAACAACCATAATTAACAATGGGCGGAACCAAGTCTAAAGAAGAAGTAATTATCGCACAAACAGCAGCAGCAGGGGAAGCCACGCAGCCAATCAGAAACACCGACAACCAGATGGCCACAGCAGCAATAGTAATAGCAAGCATTATGTTCATCGGTTTAAGCATACACCTGGCTTACAAGAAAATGAAAAAGAAAATTGTTAAAACGGTTATGGCAGAAGTTGCAGGGACAAAAGCCAACACGACACAACACCCGAACCATCATCCAATCTGAAGACAACAGAAGACAACCATCATTGTCTCCAGATGGTTGAACTGCGTCACAACTCATCGTCATACTTATTTACTCTTATTCAATCACGTTTATTTTACATTATGTATTTTATAATATTGTTTACGTATACACATTTTACACACTATTGTTCCTTTTACAAACAACATTTTTACAACCATTTTATGTTTTGCCAAACGAATATGTTCAATATTGTGTACCTTAGATTAGGGAAACAATGAAAACAAACAACTGTAAATTTCATATATCATTTATTTCACGCATTGTATTCATGATATCTTAAATTCAAAAACATTGTATTATCACTTGTCGATAATTTTTTTAGCGTACCCAGCGCTCTTGGGGGGGAGATATGTAACCACCTACCTTTTTAGGTACACGCTTTTGCACACGACATTGCGATAAGGTCATCGCAATGTTGAACCAAAGTCAGCGATAAAACAATCTCACAGATTTGTTTATCTTAGTAAAAACAACATCAAAAGCGACGCTATTCATTATTACATTGTAAGCATTTTTATCAACAGAAAGTTCACATATACCCTGAGAAATAATCAGTTTTGACCTCTCAGCAAATAACACAATGTACAACAGGAACAATGTTATCAAAGTGCCGATAACATGTCGTGAGACTTTATCTCACCGACTCAGCGAATAATATGTTAGGTACATTCCTTTCGCATACCAGCTCCCCATTACACACGAAACCAATAATCTAAATTTAATATATAAGCATTGCATTGTATCGATTCACACTTCACTCATAATCTGTACTCGACACCAAACAGTTCTACAATAAACGATTATCACCGCCGACTTCTTTCTCTTTGAACTACCCTGCGCAACGACATATAACGTGAGACCAGTACATACCTTCTGAACATCAAGATCTTCACATCCATCTACCAACACCATTACATCTGTACATAACGTTATACCAATACCTGGTCAACACCGTCATAATAGTTATCTGCGACCAAAAGAAAGTAAAAAATTTAAAATTAAAGTAAATAATGTTCTACAAGTTAATAATGTTTCATTCACGTGTATGGAAAGAATAAATAAGTTAAAAGATAATATTAGAACAGATCATTTGAATTCAGAAGAAAAACAATCTGTTGTAGATATATGCATAGATTTTAATGAAATATTTCATTTAGAAGGTGATCAATTAACGAGCACTAATACGGTTTATCATTCGATAGATACTGGAAATAGTAAGCCAATATTTACTAAATCATATAGATATCCAGAAATACATAAAGAGGAGGTAAAAGAACAAATAAATAAAATGTTGAAACAAGGTATTATTAAACCTTCAAATTCAGCATGGTCGTCGCCTTTATGGGTTGTAGGGAAAAAGAAAGATGCTTCAGGTAAACAAAAATGGCGCATCGTAATTGATTATAGAAATTTAAATAAAGTAACAGAAGGACAAGCGTATCCTTTACCAAATATTACGGATATTTTGGACCAACTTGGGCATAGTAAATACTTTACTACTCTAGATCTTGCTTCCGGATTTCATCAAATTCAGATGAAGGAAGAGGATGCTCATAAAACAGCTTTCTCTACATTTCAAGGACATTACGAATATACACGTATGCCATTTGGGTTAGTTAATGCCCCAGCCACGTTCCAAAAACTAATGAATAATGTTTTAGCAGGAGTTTTAGGTATAAAATGTTTAGTTTATTTAGATGATATCGTAATATATGCATCTGATTTAAAATCACACGAGGAGAAATTAAGAGACATATTTAAGTTACTTAGGTTACATAACTTAAAATTAGAGCCTAATAAGTGCGAGTTCATGCGTCACGAGGTAGTTTTCCTCGGACATATAATATCACAGGATGGTGTAAAGCCAGACGCATCAAAAGTAGAAGCAATAAATAATTATCCTATTCCAAAATCAGCAAAGGATATACAATCATTTTTAGGATTAGTAGGATACTATAGGAAGTTTATTGAAGGGTTTAGTCAAATTTCAAAGCCTCTTACTAGTTTATTAAAAAAGGATAAAGTATTTCATTGGGAACAATCCCAACAAGAAGCATTTGACAAGCTTCGTAAAATCTTAACAGAAGAAACCATATTACAATATCCAGATTTTAAACAACCGTTTAACATTACTACGGACGCTAGTAATTTTGCAATAGGCGCAGTTCTGAGTCAAGGACCAATAGGTAAAGATTTACCTATCAGTTTTGCTTCTAGAACCTTGAACAAAGCCGAAACAAATTATTCCACCATAGAAAGAGAACTTTTGGCTATAATATATGCCGTAAAACATTTTAGACCATACATTTATGGCAGAAAATTTAAAATAATTACAGATCATAAACCATTAACTTGGTTATTTAGTGTTAAAGATCCAGGATCCCGTTTGGTTAGATGGAAATTAAAATTAGAAGAATACGATTATGAAATCGTATATAAACCGGGAAAATTGAACTCCAATGCAGATAGTTTATCAAGAATACGGTTACCAGAAAGTCAAGTTTTAAAAGTAGATATTTTAGCTAAAGATACTTATGAAGATTTTCTTAATTTTAACAAGTTAGATTTCGATCCAACTAAAATTGATTATGAAGAAATAGATGGATTGTTTAATTATGCAAAATGATAAAATTGGATATTTCGTATCCAACGATTTAGAAATGAATTCAGGTTTACCCTTAGAAATAAAAGATTTAATTAACAATTACGAAGAATTGAAAATTAAGGACAATAATGTAGGAGATATAATATATAGTGAACATAAGGATAATTTAGGTATTTACCATATAATTATAAAACAAAATTATTGGGATAAAACAGTATATAAAGAATTATTTTTAGGATTACGAAATTTAAAGGACAAATTAGAAGAAGATTATATAAAAACTATATTTATACCTAGTTTTAACGATGGGACTCTTAGATGGGAGAAAATTAGAAAAATGATAAAATTTATTTTTAGGAATAGTAAAATTAAAATCGTTGTATGTACTGGGAAAATTAGTACACCAGATAAAGAACTTATAACGGAAATACTGAAAGAAAACCATAATAATCCTACATCAGGACATTCAGGGTTCCACCGAACATTGAACAGAATAAAATTAAAATATAAATGGACAGGTATGAATGAAGATATAAAGGAATACATTAAACATTGTGAATCATGTCAAAGAAATAAAATTACTAGACAAAGAAATGTTCAGCCAATGGAAATAACATCAACATCAAATAAACCGTTTGAAAAAATCGCGCTTGATATTGTTGGACCTTTAACTATGACTGAGAATGGTAATAAGTACATATTAACACTACAAGATGATTTAACGAAATATTCACAGGCGTATGCTATACCAAACCACGAATCTGTAACTATAGCAAATGTACTTGTTAGACAATTTATATGTAGATACGGAATACCTTCAAGTATCTTAACGGATCAAGGTACTGATTTTACGTCAGGTATTATTAAAAATGTCGCTAAGTTATTCAAAATAAAAAGAGTCTAAACGACAGCATACAGACCTCAATCTAATGGTGCATTAGAACGGTCACATGCTACTTTAGCGGATTATTTGAAGCATTACATTTCAGAAAATCAAACTGATTGGGATGATTGGATAGACATGGCTATGTTTTCCTATAATACTACACCACATACTTCCACAAAGTATAGTCCACATGAGTTAATTTTTGGAATAAAACCAGAGTTACCTAGTTCAATAACGCAAGTACCAGAATTTAGGTACACATATGATGATTTCTTAGATAATCTAAAATATAAACTAAATAAAACTCACGAGATAGCAAAAAATAACATAATCGATAATAAAATTAAGTCGAAAGAAAACTATGATAAAAAATCTGTTCAAAATAAAAATTATAAAGTAGGTGATAGAGTATATTTAAGAAATGAAAGAACTAAATTAAGACGGTGCAAAAAGTTATCACCAAATTTCTCAGGACCATATCAAATAATAAGTATTAATTCAACCGTTAACGTTACATTGTTAATTAAAAATAAACATGTGAAAGTGCATATAAATAGAATTAAACGCGCACATTAAGTTAATAATAAATTATATAAAATAATAATAATCAAGAATGAAATTTTTTACAGATTTGCCTTAACTATTTCTGCATGCCTTGCTGCAAGCAACGATTTTGTAAAAT
Organism: Athripsodes cinereus; assembly: GCA_947579605.1. Classification (NCBI taxonomy): domain Eukaryota; kingdom Metazoa; phylum Arthropoda; class Insecta; order Trichoptera; family Leptoceridae; genus Athripsodes; species Athripsodes cinereus. The sequence goes on along the minus strand of OX388324.1, from coordinate 2,438,891 downwards.
GGACGGAAGTCACATCTTCCTCAGGAATTTATTTCAATCACCTTAACAAAATTAATATCATAGAAGGTCAATGGAACCTAATAACATTCATAAATACTAACAAATATTTTGATAAGCTAAATTTAGTAGATCGTACTCTAAAAAATACGGAACTAATTTGTAATATGAGTTTTAAAAATTTATCTATATGTGAACCAACCATAACTATATTGAGTCAAATTGTAACAGATATTCATAAAAAAGAACTAATATTAAAAGAATTCTCAGCGAGTATTAAACAAGGAAAAGCCAAAAGATCTTGGTTTGGTATAATAGGAAAAGCGTCCAAAACACTATTTGGTACATTAGATGAAGATGATGCAAAATATTATAATGATGTCATCGATCATGTACGATCATCGAAAAAGAATTATTTAACATACTCAAACAACAAAACCAAGTAGTAACATCAGCAATAGTTAATTTCAACAATACGATAATAAATTTGAATAAAAATGAAGATATATTTAATAACTACTACTACTACTACTACTATACCATCACGGCATATCCCACAAGTGGGGTAGCCAGGAGACCAGCTGCATGTAAGAAACATGCAAGCTGTCCTCTTCGTGCCAAAATAAAATCAAGACATTCAGGATGGGTGGCAAATAATTTTATAACAATTTCTTAAAACTAAAAACTTTTGCAAATAATATAAATAAAAATGTAGCCAGTTTAGAATTCAAACAAGAAGTAGAAAAACATTTTGGTCTCTTGTCAATTATGATTGAAGAATTAAGAACTGAATATTCTTTAATTCTAACCACTATTTTATTTGCAAAACAAAACATAGTACATCCGTATTTGATTTCTAGACAACAATATTTAGATGAATTATTAAAGTCAATACCCTTCTTACCACACTCATTAACATATCCAATGCCATTGACATTGAAATATACGGATCAATTATTAAATTTAGCAACGATAACAACTTTTGCAGTAAATGATAGAATTATATTTTTAATTAATAATCCATTATGTAGTTTCATAAATTATAATTTGTTTGAACTTATTCCCTTGCCAATTAAAAGACCGGATAATAATTATGTATTTATATTACCATCTATTAGACATATTGCAATTTCAGAAAGTAAAACACAATACTCGATATTAGATGATTTCGTTACGAAATGTAGAAATACTTTAGAAAATAGGTTAATTTGCAATAATGTAAACCCTATCTATTCATTACACAGTAGACCAATTTGCGAAACAGAACTATTAACTTTTGTTAATAAAATTCCATCATCTTGCGATACAAGAATTATGAATCACATATCAAGAGATATGGCACAAATTGAATAATAACAATGAATGGATATATGTATTACCTAAAGAAACTATTGTCACTTTCAAATGTGAAAACAATGATCCTTTTGATCAAGTACTAAAGAATACTGGAATTGTAAAAGTTCATCCGACTTGTAGAGTATACAGCAGTGATTCAATAATTATAGATAATCAAAATATCAAAAATGCAAGTTCAGCAATAACCTTTTCATTTTCTCCAGAATTAAATATAATAGAAGATGAATGTTGTGTACTAAATAAATCAAAATTAAATGTTCCTGTATTGCTTTCTAGATTAAACAATTTAAATTTGGATGACTTGAATTTAGCCAGTCATAAATTAAATAAATTAAATGAAGAATTAAACAATAAGAATGACCATATAATTACAAGAATTGTAAACAATAGCTATTTTGCCTATACAATTATGTCTATTTTAAAATTATTACTTGTCTATGTATTTTATAGACTATTTAAATTTTTGTATTATAGATGTAAGAATAATAATAATATATGTAAAACCATATGTTTCAAGAAGCCAGATAGACAAGAACATATCTATGAAGAAATACACATGCAATCCATAGAAACAGAACCAAGCGCTCCAAATATATCAAGTGATCAAATTACTCCAATGATTACACGGAGTATGCGATCTCGGTCAAAGGTAAATTGAGTATAGCTTCGCTATGTCTCATCTGACGGTGGAGGTGTTATGTACACACAATAACATTGTCTTACCTAATTAATATTATCTAGAAAACCTTCATTTAAGTATTTCATTAATTGGATGCATTGCATATCATAATGAAATCAGAATGTAAATTACTTGTCCATCTAGTTTCAAATAGGATATAAATACCATAATAAATCAATAATTGTTTAATTACCACATATGTATCATATCAAAAATGAATTGAGAACGATATACGTCATAATAGGATTTTAAGTACCTTGACTATTTCAAGTAGTAACTATTGTGACAAATATTAATTAAGATATAATTTTAGTATATAAATACAATACATTTCAATAAGAAGATATACCAATATATTCATAACTATAGTCAAGATGTATTTTTGAAACATCTTATTATTGTACTAAAATTTAATAATTATTGTATAAATTGTGTAATTAGAAATTTGAATAAACATATTATAAAGTTTAAATAAACAGTATTCAATATCCTGACAATACCATACTTAACACCTATCTATCTTTCCAATGTCCACAGCGATATCTTTATGTAATGTAGATAGCATATGTACGTCTCTTTTATCAGTCCATTTCAATGCCAAACACTTATCACTATAGAATGAATACTTTTCCCCTTTTTTCAATTTTGGGAAAATCGGCATAAATTTCCGATTTTTCCATACAGTACCGCAAGCGTTTGTTTTGTTATCATGTAGAATATCAAACAGCTTGGGACTTGTGTACCAATTGTCCATCCAAATTTTATGCCCTTTATTGAGATAATTTTTCATAAATGTCGTTATCACTGAACCTGACATACCAACACCATATTCATCGGTCAACTCTGTGCTAGCACCAGTATATACGATAAAGTCTATTATGTATCCAGTTTCGACATCAGCAAAAACAAACAATTTGATGCCGAAACGATGGCGTTTGGACGGAATGTATTGTCGGATGTTTAGTCTTCCTTTCCACAAAACCAAGCTTTCATCCACACAAAGATTTTCAAAGGGACCCAACGATGCTTTACATTTTTCTCTTAAGTGCGTTATTAATTTTCGCACCTTGAAGAGTCTATCCTCTTTTGTATCATCCTCGTTGTTACAAAAGTGCAACATACTAAGGATTGCTAAATATTTATCCCTTGAAATGTATTGTGAAAATATTGGAGAGTTCAAGACCGGATTCGTGGACCAATATTCGACAAGCTTTAATTTTTTGTTCCGTGCCATCGCCAACGTTAACGCGAAAAACAAATATATATTTTCAGATGTTACGTCTTTCCACTTATAAATTAATGAATTTGGTGCAAAATTACACTTTTCAATGGCTTGTTTTTGATAACGGTTAGTTTCTAAAACTATATGATCAACTATGTCTTTTGAAAAAAACTGTTCGAATACTTCCAATTCTGTAACCGTATAACTAAATTTCACTTTTACTCCTGAATCGCTGGAATCAAAGCTATGAACTATGGGTGCGAATTCACCAATTTGCCAAACTGGTGGCATATAATTTTCGGAAGGTGGTGGAGCTGGAGCAGGCTCTGAGCTAGATGTTGTAGGCTCTGAAATATCAAATGGTTCAGCTGGAGCAGGCTCTGTGCTAGATGTTGTAGGCTCTGAAATATCAAATGGTTCTGCTTCCGGCTCATTCTCTGATTCTAAATCGCTTTCACTATCACTAAACTCATCTGCTGACTCGGCGTCTAAGACTAACTGAAGTAATTGGTCATCAGCACCATACAAGTTCTTTTTAGGGTTAGACATTTTTACTCTTATTTAGAAAATTTTAACGAAAATCGAATAAAGTTAATCAATTTGGTTCACTGATTTTATGAATATAACAAACACAAAAATGTTTATATGAGTAGCTACAAGTACTTGAATTAAATCTTGTAAAATGAATTTAAAATAAACAATGAAATATACAAAACAGTAATAAATAATATCAATTATACCATTAAAATATCATAAACAACGATCGTAATAAGTATTTAAAAGTACCGCGCGTGTTTTACTGATAAAGTGAACACACTATAATGGCGACAACAAACGACTGAACCCGAAACATTTCGTTGTCGGTACTTATATTTATCATCATAGTGACGAAATCCTAAGGTATATCTATATCTACTTGATATATTTTAATACAGAACACTTGTACGATGACATTGGGTAAATTTTAATTTTGTATGTCTATCAGAGATGGCTCTGTGAGTCTCAAAATATTGTAAACGGCAAATCCCGGTTGCCGATGTTCACGGTAGTAAGATGAAAAACGGCATATCACGGTTCCCGATGCGAATCAGTTAATAAACTTTAAAAACTTATACGTGTGTAATTACTTCTCCGTGACACAACAACTCTCTAAAATACCAAACCTTCATTAAGTGAATTTCGTTTAAGGAAATTATCTCATAATGGTATCAGAATATTAATCACTTTACATCAACTTTCCAATAGGATATAATTGTCATTATAAACCAATGAGCATCATTTTAGATTAAGTGTAAGAAATTGTAATAAATCATCATACCAATATAGCCAAGACATATTTTAAATATCTTCTAATTGTACTAAAATATAATTATTTATTATAATTGTTGTCTATCTAAATAAACATATTGTAAGTGAAAGTAACGACTATTCAATATCCAGATGACACCATAACATAACATGTAATTGGTGTAATTTTATAAAATTTTAAATAAGTGAAAATTTATAATATATAATTGAATAAAACTTGTGATAAAATTGTTGTGACTTTCGTATAACTAACATCCCGACACCATCCCATAACAATGATCTTAATGCCAGAAACTACATCTCCCAAACTATCATTGATTCAACAATCTGAAAGTGCAAATCTTAATTATTCTTTGTACTCTAGACCAGTGTTTCCCAACCTTCTTCATGCCATTCCCCACCGTAGTCATTTCATAAGTCATATGCCCCACCGGCCTCTTTTTTAATTAAATTTGGTAAATTTTCAATAATATGTGCAAGCGCGGTGCCCCACCTTGGGAATCACTGCTCTAGACAAAGATGATACAAATCATTATGAATTAGCAAAAACCAGTACAACAGATAAAATTGTAAACAGATAAAATTGTAAAAACCAGTACAAAAACTGTCAACAGATAAAATTGTAAAAACCAGTACAAAAACTGTCAACAGATAAAATTGTAAAAACCAGTACAAAAACTGTCAACAGATAAAATTGTAAAAACCAGTACAAAAACTGTTGTTATGTACATGTCATATCTAGTCTAATTAGAGTATGTACTCTCCAAATACCAAACCTTAATTTCAATTGAGAATTGTATTTCATTGTTATGTACCTACCCAATTGTGTATAATATTATATTGATAAGTACCTTGTAAGTATGTAATACGTAATCTATAAACAATATTGTATGTTGATTTGAATAATAAATATCTTGTACCCATTCCTACCATCCTATCTCGTATAATATTTATTCTTCTTAGTAAAGTAAGTACTCTTCTTGGTCATAACATTATGTCTATATTATTTGTATTATTTGTTTGATAGGCATGAATGTTATGATAGTTACATATGTACATACGTTGACCAAATAATATTGTTCGTATCAATATCACGCTGTCCATTAGTGCGTCACTATAAGATGCGTTGATTGTTTGCTTAAGCGTAGATAAGCTAAGAAGTATCTCGTTAATAATAATATATAACTTTCCTATACTGTGAGTATTGCAGATAAGGATTGAGAGAAAGTACATAATGACAATAGTAATTTGTTACTATTATTATCATCAAGTAGTACTTATGATGATAATTTCAATATATATTCAGTGCAGTAGTTTGGAACAGGGATTCCTTGCTAGACCATTCGCGAGATACATTCTACGCACAATTTTATAACATTATTTTGTCAACGATTTATACCTACGACATGTAATTTATAATAATTATATATTAACGTATTGAACGAAATATTATACATTTTTAAATCAATAAAATCAAAAGTGTTTCAACGGTGTTTCTCTTATTCTTCTCTCAACACCAAATGAGCCAGGCCATAACATCATAATATTGATAACTTGCACATCTAGTTTCCAATAGGATGAAACTCTCATTATAAATCAATAATTGTTCTATTTATTACATATGTACACATATCAATAATGATTTAAGAATGTTGAATTTACCTGTACATCATGTTTTATAATAGGATGTAAGTTGTCATTGTAAACCAATTAGATATTGTTAATTAGCATCATTTTAGTATATAAATCAATTCTCTCAGAGAAACATTACATTCAATACTATCTTTACTTGTGTGTCACAGTCTTGTACTGTTATAATATTGTTATAATATTGACCTATTTTATTCTACATATTTAACTAAATATTAATTTAACTGTACAACATTTTACTATCCATTGTCAGCAAGTGATCCAAATAAACATAATTTTATTGCAATTGTGTTTGCACTCAAACTGTCCTGACGACTCCATAACATTGGTGTCAGAAGTAAAGTGGGATAAAATCAGGATTTATCAAGATATAATCAGGATAAAAATCAAGATAATCGGATCAAATCCCACCGGAGAACGTCCAAATGTAAGAAAAATTATCACGAAATAATTTTTGTTACAACAAAGGATTTTTCAAGAAAAGCAGTAAAGAGAAGTTCTATTCCAAGGAAAAAAAAAAAACCTAAATAGGAGCTATTTAGGAAGAAATAGAAGGAGTGTCAAGGACAAAGGACAATGGTCAACGTAATTTTGTAAGTTAAGTTATTTATGTTATTAATTTTGTAAAATTGTATGGATAACATTGGTTAAGATAATTACCTGATAAAATTCGGCTAATTGTCGGAATAGTAGGTCAAATATTGTGTTATAGATTTAGTAATTTTATTAAAATTCCAAATCTGAACAAAAACCAGTTACGTCAGATGTAGAAAAAGTTTCAATATCATTCTTAACGTCACTTGTTTCGACATTTGACGGAAAGAGTGAAGAGTTACCTAAGTTTATAAAAAATTGTGACTATGCATATGATCTGGCTTGTACGATGTTGTGTGGAGTTGACTATGGATGTCAACGGGAGGTCTTATTCCCATAAGACGCATCTGTTGCCTCGGGGAACGGATGTTCCGCTCGTAGGACTATTGGGATCTGACTTTCTGAGAAAGTTCAATGCGAGGATTGATTATAAAAGTAATAAACTTTGGATTGGGAAAGGTTTTGTGGATTAGTGTTTCCGACACAAAGACACTCAAGAGAAGGATATTTCTCTTGCTGCCTCAGTAGTGCAAGCATGTACCGAGACAGTGGTAAAGATTAAAGTGCTCAATCCGGAAATATGAGTAGGTATTACTCCAGATGTGGAAATATTAGAGGGCGTATATTTAAGCAGGTGTATCTGCAGTGTCGATAAGGATAATACAGCGCTCGTAACTGTATTAAATACGACGGAAAAGCCCATTACGATAAAAGAATGTAATCTCGCATTAGAAGAATTTTGTGAAAAGGAATCGGTAAAAATAAATGATTGTAATCTGCGACCAAAAGAGAATAAAAAGTTAAAAAATAAAGTAAATAATGTTCTACAAATAAATAATGTTTCATCATTCAAGTGTATGGATAGAATAAATAAATTAAAAGATAATATTAGAACAGATCATTTGAATTCAGAGGAAAAACAATCTGTTATAGATATATGCATGGATTTTAATGATATATTTCATTTAGAAGGTGATCAATTAACGAGCACAAGTACGGTTTATCATTCGATAGATACGGGAGATAGTAAGCCAATATTTACTAAATCATATAGATATCCAGAAATACATAAAGAGGAGGTAAAACAAATAAATAAAATGTTGAAGCAAGGTATTATTAAACCATCAAATTCAGCATGGTCGTCGCCTTTATGGGTTGTAGGAAAAAAGAAAGATGCTTCAGGTAAGCAAAAATGGCGTATCGTAATTGATTATAGAAATTTAAATAAAGTGACAGAAGGACAAGCGTATCCTTTACCAAATATCCTTTACCTAAGGAAACTATTGTCACATTCAAATGTGAAAATAATGATCCATTTGATCGAATCTTAAAAAATACTGGAATCATAAAAATTCATCCAGCTTGTAGAGTATACAGTAGTGATTCAGTAATCATAGATAACCAAAATATCAAGAATGCAAGTTCTGCATTAACATTTTCATTTTCTCCAGATTTGAATATTATAGAGGACGAATGTTGTTTATTAAATAAATCAAAATTAGATGTTCCTGTCTTGCTTTCACGAATAAATAATTTAAATTTGGAAGACTTAATTAATATTGCTAGTCATAAACTAAATAAATTAAATGAAGAATTAAATAATAGGAATAATGAACATGTTTTTACAAGAATTGTTAATAATGGTTATTTTGCTTATACAGTTATGTCTATTTTAAAATTGTTACTTATTTATGTATTTTACAGACTATTCAAATTTATGTATAAAAAATGTAAGGATAATAATAGCACATGTAAAAGTATATGTTTTAAATCAGATAAACAAGAACATGTTTATGAGGAAATACAAATGACAACTATGGAAACAGAGCCAAGTGCCCCTAATATATCAAGTGATCAAATAACTCCGATGATTACACAAAGTATGAGATCTCGGACAAAAGTAAATTGAGAATAGCTTTGATATGTCTCATCCGATGGTGGAGGTGTTATGTACATGTCATATCTAGTCTAATTAGAGTATGTACTCTCCAAATACCAAACCTTAATTTCATTTGAGAATTGTATTTCATAATATTGATAACTTGCACATCTAGTTTCCAATAGGATGAAACTCTCATTATAAATCAATAATTGTTCTATTATTACATATGTACACATATCAATAATGATTTAAGAATGATAAGAATGTTGAATTTACCTGTACATCATGTTTTATAATAGGATGTAAGTTGTCATTGTAAACCAATTAGATATTGTTAATTAGCATCATTTTAGTATATAAATCAATTCTCTCAGAGAAACATTACATTCAATACTATCTTTACTTGTGTGTCACAGTCTTGTACTGTTATAATATTGTTATAATATTGACCTATTTTATTCTACATATTTAACTAAATATTAATTTAACTGTACAAACAATTTTACTATTCATTGTCAAGTGGTTCAAATAAACATAATTTTATTGTAAATTGTGTTTGCACTTCAAACTGTCCTGACGACTCCATAACACATAACAATGATCTAAATGCCAGAAACTACATCTCCCAAACTATCATTGATTCAACAATCTGAAAGTGCAAATCTTAATTCTTTGTACTCTAGACAAAGATGATACAAATCATTATGAATTAGCAAAAACCAGTACAACAGATAAAATTGTAAACAGATAAAATTGTAAAAATCAGTACAAAAACTGTCAACAGATAAAATTGTAAAAACCAGTACAAAAACTGCCAACAGATAAAATTGTAAAAACCAGTACAAAAACTGTCAACAGATAAAATTGTAAAAACCAGTACAAAAACTGTCAACAGATAAAACTGTAAAAACCAGTATAAAAACTGTCAACAGTCAAAGTATGTACAGTTATCAGTACTTGTTAATTATACACTATTCAAATATTAATTATCATCTTCATAAGAATTCCATTATTAATGACTGCAAGTGTAGTGAGTACATTAGGCCCTTTATAAATTAGCCATTAGTACAAAGCTTTTAGCCAAAATAGGGTAAATGGTTGAGACGTATGATAGCAATCTAATTCTATATGAGCGAATTCCATTAGAGAAACTACCATATTATTCACAATGAAATTATTTAAGTATGTATATAAGTCAAAATCAATTTGCCCACAATATCGTAACTCTCATATATCACTGTTTTAATCAAGATAATTCGGAAAAAAAAAATCCCACAGGAAAACGTTTGATAATACTGAATTTTTGTCACGCAAGTAAATGAAGGATTTTTTCAAGAAAAGCTATAAAGATGAATTCTATCCCAGAAAAATTGAAAGATAAATACAAGCTATAAAGGAAAGATGAGAAGAAAAGGAGTGTGAAGACATCCAAGGACAATGGTCAACATATACATCTTGTAAGTTTAAGTTTGTAAATTTTTTGTGATTTTTTTGTAATTTTTTTAAAATTTAGAATAATAAATTGTTAGGTTAGTAGTATTAAAGATTATTACCTGATAGAATTCGTGCTAACAATCGGAATTGTAAGTCAAATTGTGGAAAGTATAGAATATAATAATTATAATACTACCGTTTATTTGTAAAAATGTCTTAGTCAGAACAGAACATAAAACCGGGTACACCAGATAATGAAAAGGTATCAATATCATTTCTTACGTTGTCGCTTGTTTCGGCATTTGACGGTAAGAGTGATGATTTATATAAATTTATAAAAAACTGTCATAATCCATACAATTTAGCTTGCACATGGCAAAAAGTTATTTATAAATATAACAATATTAAAATTACGGGTAAATCAGATGCAATTTTATCATGTAGACAAATATTAAATTGGGGAGACTGCATTCTTGTTAGAAAAATTTAGAAATCTTTACTTTTTTCTTTTATGAATCCCATGCACGAAGGTTTGACTCATTCAGCACAGAGACACTCCAGAAGGAGGACGGTGCCTACCCTGTGCTCCCTGGTGAAGCATTAAAGAGTGATAAAATTATTCATAGACGATATACCTGAAATCCCACAGTGAAGGAGGGTCTTGTTACATCGCACAGTAGGCCAATATGTGAAACTGAGTTGCTAACTACATTAATTAATAAACACCCCTTATATTATGATACGAGGATAATGAATCAACCACCAGAAATATGGCACAAGCTTAGTAATTATAAAGAAACCATTGTAACATTTTAAAGTGATAAAAATGATCCTTTCGACCAAATATTGAAAAATACTGGAATAATTAGGGTTAATCCAACATGTAGAGTTTATAGAAGTGATTCCATTATAATTGATAACCAAAATATAAAAAATTCAAGTTCTGCAATTTCATTTTCTCTTGCACAAGATTTTGACAAAACTAAGGATGAATGTTGTCAAATAAATAAAACAAACAATCAATTCAATGTTCCAATATTATTACCAAGACTCAATAATTTGAATAAGAGGATGATGCCAGTCAAACTCAAAGGTCTGGTGAATAAAAGTATTATCTGTCCTGTTCTGGTGTATGGATCTGAGACATGGAACACCTCTTTAAGACATGTGCGTGCTGTACAGACTGCCAAAATAAAAATGTTGAGATGGATGTGCGGAGTCACAAGTCTTGATAAGATCCGAAATTCATACATTTGTGTGAGTCTAGGTGTGAGGGATATCACGGATAAAATATGTATAGGTATGGCCACATGTGGCCATACCATCGCAAATTGAGAAATAACAGGCTATATCTCAACGGCGAAGGATTGTTATGTATATATCATTCAAATATGAATTATCATCTTAAAAAATCCGCTATTAATAACTGCAAGTGTCAGGAGTACATTAGACGATTAGATTTTCATAAATTAACCATTATTACGTAGCTAATAGCAAATAGGGTACATCAGTAGATATTTCCCAAACTATGGGTCGCGACCCACCAGTGGGTCGTGAGAGAATATTGAGTGGGCCCTAATGGACGATTTGCCACCGTATAAAACATGAACAAAAAAATGTTTTTGTAAAAATGTTTGGAGAAAAAAGGCGAGTCCCAAGATTGGAAATTTTTCCTGGACGGGTCCGAGCCCAATCAACTTTGAGAACCACTGGGGTACATAGTTAATAATTGGAATCTGCAATTAAGAAGAGGAAATATAATTAAAATATTCTGGAATTTGAACTTGTCAATTTAGTTCAATGTTAGTGCATTTTGTTGTTAATGAGATTATTTTAGTATATAAGTCAACATCAATTTGGTCAATGTATCATTACTTTTATATCACTGTCATGTACTTGATAATTATAATACTTTTTGACCTATTTCTATTCTACATATATAACCATATTAATCTAACTGAATCAAAGTTTATTATTCATTGTCACATAGTGTTTAAAATAAATACCATTGTATTGCAATTGTGTTTCCACTTCTCAGTGTCCTGACGACCCCATAACAATACTTGACGATTCCAAGTGCCAAACCAAATTCTAATTTCCTAAATCTTTTTATATAAATCAATCCTATTTCTACATAATATATCATTATGAATAGCAAAGCATCTACTAGTAAGCTAGAAACGGAAGTTGGCGTATCACACAATACATCAAACATTTAGATGTAATATTACGTTTGATACCTGAATACGATGGTAGTCGTAAATGTAATTTAAAAACGTTCATCGATAATTGTGATAATGTGTTATGTACCTACCTACCTACTTATATCACAGCATGTATGCTTGCCAGTTAAAGTTCACTCCATATCTCTTTTTTGATTCTCAATAATTACATTGTTTTTCATTATTTATTGATACCACACTAGTAATATTATTGTGCTGATAATGAACTACTAGACAGCTACCATGTCTCCTAATTATATTGTTATTTATTATACTAGTGCTAGATAATGAATTACTAGTACTAGAAAGCCATTAAGATTACTAACCGAAGTTATGTCACATATGATGATGTAACTCCAGGATTTCCATATCTCTCTTTTTATTCTTTATAATTAATTACATTATTATTTACTACAAGTAGTATTCTCACGCTACTCCATATTAGATAATAACTTACTAGAAAGCTGTTAAAGTAACTACTTAAAGTTCATATCACAGGATGATAAAAAACCAATGTAAGTACTCTATATTCTTGTCTTTCTTAGATAAGATCCCTATATAATAACTGTTTCTAGTGTAGTAGAAGACATTATTGTTTTAACATTAATCACTTAGACACGATCATATTCTGATTCAAACTGTCAATATAATATTCATTATTGTAATTTTCACTTCTTAATAAAACTCTAAAAACTTATACGTGTGTAATTACTTCTCCGTGACACAACAAATGCATGGTGTCGGATAAAAGACGCTGATAAACCATTTTTATTAGTATTCATAAAAAGTAAAATAGCAGACAATCCATTATTTCCACTAGAATATTTCTTACGTGGAAAAACATTTTCACAGATCCACCTTCCACCCATGAAGACGTCACTAGTTATACCCAAAGAATAGAAAAAATCTATTCATCTCTTATGAAATCAGTAATAAATTTGAATAATGATCCGTCTGCTAGATCAGGACAAATTAATTTAATTCAGTACATAACATGAAGCTTCTGAGTTTGCAATTAATGAGGAAAAAATACTGAGATACCACGAACACCTCTAAACAAACTCCACTTTTGCTTGAGATTGATATAAGAACCAAGAATATGCCCAGGATAAAATCATTTTTTGATTCGCAACTAAAAACATGCTCTCTCTAAGAGGGGAGGTGTTATGTACCTACTTACTCAAGTACATATACAAGTAAATTCTTGCATCAGGGTCCAAGCTATCATCACTGAAGTGGGGTCATTCCGTGTCAATTCAACACAATTTTGGGAGATTTTCAGACTTGATGTCTCAGATTTTCATGATTTTTTTTATGCAGCAATATATCATAGACTTATGAAAAAATACCAAATTTCAGCTATGTATCACAATTATTTTTGAAGTTATTAATTTTTAAAGTTTTCAATTTTAATGAAAAAATCTCATGTCTTGGCACCTTTGGATGCCAATAGACTGGCAACCAGTGATGAAATAAACCTGGGAGAGGTCTCGTTTTAAAGCTGTTGAATGGGGCTTTAATCTGATGTGCCACAGGATTGGGGTCACGGTTTGAAAAAAAAAAATTTTTTTTAATTAAATTTTAAAAATAAAATTTTTCAAAAAGTGACAATTTTAAAAATTCCAAAAAATTGTCAAAAATAGTTTGTAATGTATTGATACATATGCCAAAATTCTATTATGGGATCTCAATGGGATCAGGAGATACAGGGCTTCAGAAATGCATGCATCGTGATATTGCGTGTTTTGACACCTTTGGATGCCCGTGAATCGCTTTGAATCGTGCACCATTGTATACATTATTAAATTGTTTAGATTTTACTAATAAAACTTTGAATAATGAACGTGTTACTAAGATAAGGGAATTGTGGTTTTATATTGACCAACATAATCAAACAGGAAGTAGTGTTAGAGCTAGGTATTATTCATTTGATACCGCTAGTATGTGTTATCGGTGGTTAACAGGAAAAAGAAAAATATATTAACCACAATTTCGAAATGCAAACCGCAAACACTTCCTTTTCTGCCGATAATGCGCCGGGTCTAGAACACCAACCCGGCGCATCCGCTGAATTTTTTTCTCATACTACTCAGAGTATGCGAGTACGTAAGATGTATAAACGTGCTTCTTATAATTTTTTTTTAACTATAAGTTTGGATGGTATTTATGATTTAGTTAGAAGTGATTTAGTTCATCATCTGTGGGCACCTGTTGTGTCATATTGTGTTTCTCTTGAGAAGAGTATTGTCTCACATCAAGTAAGTCATCACTTACATTGTTTTGTAAAATTTGCTGAACCATTATTTCTTGATGAGGTGCATGATATGGTTAAGTCGTATACACTTGGAGTGTTGCGTTATGATCTTCAGAATGTTAAGAGTGTTAAATCTGTTTTGAAATATATTACAAAAGAGGATGTTAATTGTTATACTAATGTTAAGACTTCTGAATTGCATTTCAATAAGAGATGTTATGAATGGGCACGATCTATAAGTAAATTTAGTCATACTCATCCATTTGTAGTTGAACATAGATTTTGTTATAATTATTTACGTAAATATTATAATGATTATATAAAAGAACAAATCCAGAGTGTACTCTATTGTCAGTTAAATTTACTTATCCTGGCTGGCCAATGGAAGTAGCTAAATGGTGGAATAATATGTTGGAATCCTATGTATTGAAAAGTAAACAATTGTATTTGATGGGATTACCTGATACAGGTAAAACAACATATATAGAGAGTATAATTACCAAACGAAATATGAAGTATGTATTTTATCCTGGTGTAGGAAATTTTTTTATGCAGGATTATGATAATAGTATACACAAAGTAATATTGTTTGAAGAATTTAGTATAGAGAATCATGATATATCTTTATTAAAAAGGTTGTTGGAAGGTCGAGTACAGGCTTATCCCGTAAAGGGAGCGTCTGATAAGTTGATTGCTCATAAAGGACCTACTATTTTTGTAAGTAATAATTATGAGATTGTTGATCCTGCATTAAAAACTAGGTTGATGTTTGTTTCCAGTTACGATGCGTACTGGACGCAAGAAAAGGTTATATTACCGAAGGAAGAGGCTACCCCGTTCCTGGAGAGTATCGAGATCGACTCGGATTCGGAGTGTATGACATAATCGTCGTAGATATGGTCGTCGATATACGAAGTCACGTAGATCATTATATAAGGCGGGGATACCACCACGCTTTAAAAATGTGGGTTTACTCGGGAAGGCGACGCGTTTTATGAGTAGAAACTATCATTCTGATGTAATAACGTGGGATTTTGGATGGACTCAATATGATAAATATTGTGCTTTTAGTATATTGTCAGAAAGATCTATGGTAGAAAGTGAATTTATGAAGTTTAGTGTCATGAGTTATGAGTCTTATATTATTAATAAGATTGTTGTGTATGTTGATTGTATGAAGTCAAGTTCGTTTATGGCAAGTCGTGCCGGTCGTGTTGGAACTGATCATGACTGCAACCAATGATGATATAAACCTGGGAGTGGTCTTATTTTAAAGCGGTTGAATAGGGCTTTACTATGATATGCCACAAGATAGGGGTTAACTTATAAAAAAAAAAAAATTAATTTAAATTTTTCTAAAAATGGCAATTTTAAAATTTAAAAAAATTCTCAAAAAAAGTTTGTAATGTCTTAATACACATAATAAAATTTTATCATGGGATCTCAATGGGATCAGGAGATACAGGGCTTCAGAAATGCATGCATCGTGAAATTGCGTGTATTTTTTTTTTTAATTTAATTTTAATTTTTTTTTTTTTTTTTTCAAACCGTGACCCCTATCCTGTGGCACATCAGATTAAAGCCCCATTCAACAGCTTTAAAACGAGACCTCTCCCAGGTTTATATCATCACTGGTTGCCAGTCTATAGCCATCCAAAGGTGCCAAGACATGAGATTTTTTCATAAAAATTGAAAACTTTAAAAATTAATAACTTCAAAAATAATTGTGCTACATAGCTGAAATTTGGTATTTTTTCATAAGTCTATGATATATTGCTGTATCTTGCATATTAAAATATCTATATTTCATATCTATCATTGCTATATTAAAATCATGAAAATCTGAGACATCATGTCTGAATCAGTGTGATGATTTGACACGGAATAACCCAGTGATATGAGCGGGATGTTAGCTCAACAATCATTATTTAAATTCTATTATTTGTACAAACTATCTCTAGTACATTCCTATACTATTTCATAGTAGATAAGGATTCTAGATTATGCTTTCTTCTATTTACATAAGCCCACTTTTGGTTCCTTTGTTTTAAATAAATTATTATATAAACTGGCGCTCTAAACAGAGACATTCTACATAATTCATCGTAGTTCTTAATTATAAATTCTAGTATTATTGTAAATTTTAATATAGTTATTTGTTACTGTTTATTTTTATAAATAAATTCTTTTAACAAAAAACGTGTACTTGTTTCACTTCTCTGAGACAGAACAGCAGCATTGTTAGAACAGAGCTCTGTTGGATGGATGGGGTAAAAAGTAGACATTGTTGGCATCAGGGATTGTTAAAGTTCATGCCAAGATAGGGGGAGATGGAGGCGAATGTTGGAGAAGGTCAAGGCTCACAACGGGCTGTAGAGCCACTGATGATGATGTATTAATTGTTTCATGTGTCATGTATCCATTAGGCAACAAGACTTTCATTGCTTAATCATTATTACACAATTAGTTATGATGAATGCAATTAAGAAAGTATACAGTCAGTTGACAATAATTTCAAATATGAAATTAAAATCACCTGCGGGTAAAATCTATAATTATTAAGGCTAATGAATTATCGCAATATTAGAAAGTGCCTTAATGAACTTGTGTGAGTTGTTTTGATGACTAAATCACTGGCAAACTAGTGGATGGCCTTTAAAAGAATAGAATGGTTTTCATTTTTATTATATTTTGTGATTTGTTGTGCCTCCAAGGAAAAAAATTGTGAAAAGTGAGGACGCTGCTCCCTGTAAATCCTGGAGGAAGTGGCAAAGCGTGCAGGGTGCTACCTCAAACAAAAAACCTTGCAGTGGTGCATGCGTATGATCGTCGGTTTTCCGGGAAATTCAAAATTTCCATAGTGAAAATTTTTCAAGTTTTTCCGAGGTATTTTTTTTTTCTATTTTATTGAAAAGTACATAAAAATCTGGACCCAAAAGTGTGTTTATATTTGAATTTGGACGACTTACTTAAGAATAATACCTATTTAAAATAATTTAAAAAAAAAAACACCTTTTACAAAGTGCCACCTCGGATTGTGATCCCAGAAAAATTTTACACATACCACTGGAAAGCTTATAAAATTTGGCATAAAAAACTCTGTTGGACCAGAGCCCTATCTTCTACGAGTGCTGAGATATTATGGGATACAATATTTACTTCATATAGTTTGGAACCATTTCGGATAACTACCTACTTGGAGTGAATGTACTGTGTACCTGCTTGTCTGAGTTTTAGGATTAGACAGAACAGACATACAATATTATCAATCACTATTATAGACAAACTATATTCTTAACTGATCGTTATCATGTATAGGTCATCCATATATTAATATTTATAATTTTGATTTCAGAAACACAAAAAAATAACATTGAAATGGTAGACAGTGAAAGAAATCTTTTGAAAAGAATAACAATTGTGTTGTTAAATGATTTTTACACATATGATTCTTAGTTTGAAGCTATTTTCACAATTGCCATTGCTTTAAGATTCCAAAAGGACATGTCGCTCGAAATCATTACAGTGATCACAATTCTCAGCATCGAGTTACCGACTAAAGAGCACAGGCGAGTATATTCAAAATATCCTCAGTGTTGTCACATCAATGTTAAATGTTTGAGGAAATGATTGTAGTATCAGTATCAATATCAAACACCACATCAAATTCAAACAAAAGTTGAATTGAAGACATGTGAATACATCTATCTATACAATCATAGCATCATCCGTATGTGGGATAGCCAGTGAAATAACTGCATATAAGAAATACTCTGCTTCCCTTCTTCTTCTACATATTGTTCTTTCCATGTCAATAAATTAGATATTCATAATGAGTAACAATGTAACTAATACCTGCCTATTTCAGTGGGGCATTCAAAAACATGTAAAAGAAAACTCATAAAAGTGGAAGATTGAGAAGCCTATTATAATAATGTTTGAGAATGATGATGAAGTCAATGATATTTTTGAATATACTCTCCTTGACAGATGGCCAGAACGAGTGTTGTCCTTATTATTTTCTTCTATGTATCCCATGCACGAAGGGTTGACTTATTCAGCACAGAGACTCCAAAAGGAGGACAGTGCCTACCCTGTGCTCCCGTGAGAAGCATTAAAGAGCGATAAAATTATTCATAGACGATATACCTGGAATCCCACAGTGAAGGAGGGTCTTGTTATTATATTATTGATCCATCGCCGATCCGTTGAGTTGACAGTAACAATATGTTGAGTTGATCGGCCAGCTTTCGTATTCGGATTCAGTCTTCATCCTTGATGCACTTCTCCACCAATTCTCTGAGGTTTGGGTTCTCCATTGCCGCAGCTATCCGCTCCTTGTCATTGATCTGCTTGTTGACTGAAAAAAAAAAAGAAAGAAGATTTTAAATTATTTATTTATTTATTCATTGAAACAATAAATGGTTGCTGCATCTTGATTTATAATACAATACAGTAATACTTATGTAAATAATTAAAAGATAAGATAAAAGCTTCAGAACAATAAGATGGATAGTTGAATGGAAGTTATACTTCAAACATTTGAAATAAAGATAAAATAAACCATTTATCACCAGGTTATATTTAATAAATAATAATATTTCACATATTGGAAAATAAACAGATATGTTTGTATTGCAATCGAGTGGCTCAGAGCCAATGGTTCCATCCAACAGTTGCAAAAATTTGTAGTTGGGCATATATTTCTTGAGTTATCTGTATTATTTACTTATTTCAAAGATGCCTTATGTCAGCAGTGATTTAATCATATTATAATATTGTAAGCATTAATTACAATACGTATCTCTGAAATAAGTAAATAACAGTGATAAATCAAGAAATATATGTCCAACAACAATTTTTTGCAG
The DNA here is from genome assembly GCA_947579605.1 of Athripsodes cinereus. Lineage (NCBI taxonomy): Eukaryota > Metazoa > Arthropoda > Insecta > Trichoptera > Leptoceridae > Athripsodes > Athripsodes cinereus. Next base: position 2,419,425 of record OX388324.1, on the reverse strand, counting down.
CTGTTGGATAGGCACCATTGGTTTTGAGCCACTCAATTAACAATTTTGAAACCACCTTGGAGTCCCCGAAGAAGAATATGTATCCCACTCTTTCCACTTCATCGCTGCATAGAAGACGATAAATGTCTTAAAACAGGATGATGTTTTACAAGTACTGGCCATTCACAAAACGATCCAAAACTAACAGAAGAAATTTGGAACCCTTTTCTTTGCCAAAGGCTAAAAAGGACAAATAAATTAATATTATATCTTACTTTCTTCCTCGGTAGTGTGCGCCCCCTTCTTGATATAAATATCCAACTTAATAAGATGAGGCAGCGATCTCTCCACCTTTACACGTATACAGAGTCCTATGAGAGTAGCCAGCGAGCAGTGCGGCACGGTCGGATTGAACTCTATCCGAATCACCTGGACATTGTCGGCCGTGGGAGGCTGGATGAAGATCCCCTCCAAATAAACGACACTCAGATCTTCGAGAGTGTTGGGTTTCTCTGGGTCACGAATTGTCCTCAGGAAATCTAAATCATAAAATTTATATAGGTATTTATTTATCCAATAATTATTATAAAAAATATTATTACTTATTAGTATTACTATATGCTATCAAGCAGGCAGCTAGAGCTGATGTGCTTGATATCCACACTATTGATATCACTTTCAAGCCCGTTCTTGAACAATATTAAGCAAAAAAGCATACATTTCACATTTGATTAATAAACGAACTTAAAAACTATATACAGTCAGTAACCAGGAGAGAGTCTCGGCCTCGTGAACAAGGGGTCTGTGGTTTGATACCAGGTGCCGACAAACTCCCTTTCCACGACACAAGTTTTTAGTAGCTTACTGTTAAAGGTGTATAAGGTTGTATTTGGGTTTATAACAAAACCCAGATATATCTTTTAAAAAAAAATATTTTGTACATTCTGCACCATATTTTCTCTTATTTAGTTTTTATTAAACAACTTATCAAACCAAAAAGATTGAAGTCATTATAATACTAAAAAAAATATAAAAAAACAAAAAACTTTTTTAGATAAGTATAACTTCTATGTCACACACAGTGATATGTTATAGGTACCTAGATTTGCAATATGAATCTCAAACATGTACCATCAATAAAATCTCGTTGCGGTCCTTGGTGCCGCAATTTTTAGTTTGAAAAAAGCGACACACATATAAATTGTTTGTAGATAACAAGAGATAGACAATATGAGAATGGGGATTATTACAGACGACAAAGGCCGGTAGATAGAGATGAATATATACATAAGAAAAGAGATGAATATATATTACTCAGGTATACCTCGACGGGTGGGTACACATTTTTAGAGAATATTTGTATGACATTGCGAATCTAGTTGTAACATATCACTGGTCACACAGCATATGGGGTATTTAGTATTGCAGAGTTTAATAATTAATTTATGATTTTTGAAGAGCAAACACTGTATCTTTTACTTTAAGTGAAAGACACAGTGTTTCAATTTAATTAAATATTATTTTTTATAAATTAAGAGATGGAAAAGAACAACTAAAATCTAACAACTCTATTATTTAAAAGTTATTAAAATTAAACTTACTAACAGTAAGAAATAAATTCACTGATGAGAACTACATTTTAAAGACACAACCACACCCTTGCAGAGGAGAAACAAGACTGAACTTCAACTGCACACAGGGGGTATTTATATACTCTTTCAGCTAAGAGCTGAGCAATGACAATGTATGCATATTAACAAAGACATTTTAATGTAACAAGACTGTGCACTTTTTCACCAAATTCAATCCAAAATATGCTTTCCTCTCACACAATAAGGTCTATATTCCTATGAAAAAACTAAATTTACTACATGAGATCAGTGATATGTTATACCTAGATTTGCAATATGAATCTCAAACATGTACCATCAATAAAATCTCGTTGCGGACCTTGGTGCCGCAAATTTTAGTTTGAAAAAAAGCGACACACATATAAATTGTTTGTAGATAACAAGAGATAGACAATATGAGAATGGGGAATACTACAGACGTCAAAGGCCGGTGGAAAGAGATGAATATATACATAAGAAAAGAGATGAATATATATTACTCAGGTATTGTACCTCGACGGGTGGGTACACATTTTTAGAGAATATTTGTATGACATTGCGAATCTAGTTGTAACATATCACTGCATGAGATAGCAATTATTGGTAGAGTGGTGTCCCTTTCTAACATATTGCCAGTCCATAATGAAATCATATATTTTTAGAATGGGGAGTCCCAGGGAAAACATTAATTAGTTTCACTACTTTATTGTTAGAATCTCTTGATATTAACATGCAAGCTGTCCTCCCCATGCCAATATAAAATCAAGACATTCAGGATGGGCGGCAAACCAGACGACCAGTGTGGCGCTTAGGCTAACCCTCTTGCCTTTGAGTCACGAGGTCCCGGGTTCGATTCCCGGCCAGGGCAAAATGAAGAATGGCCATTTTCAAATTGTCCTGGGTCTGGGTGTCACATGTATACTGTATATGTTTAGTGCATTGTATATTATTATGTGTATCGTCGCGTTAGTACCCATAATACAATACATATTGTTAGTTTGGGACTAGCTCAGTCTGTGTGAATTTGTCTATACATGTTATGTAAGCTCATCGCTGAATATCAGATGTAAAATGTCTTTATTTTTTCTAACACCTGCCTTTTACAGGACACTAAAACTTACGGAGGAAAGTGGGAGACCAATTCTTTACTGGGTGCTCCATGGGCTAATAAATAAATAATAAATCTAATAAATAAATTATAGCAGATATGTACCTATAATATATAATATGTGTCGCTGAGTTTTGAAATCCGCTATAACACATACATTTGAATGTGTTATAGCGGATTTCGAAACTCAGTGACACATATGTTCTAAAAAGAGACAGCTGTTTAACAATTACTATCTCAGGTAATGTTTTTTTTTATTTCAAGGAAGTACATATTGATTTGATCATATCTCTCAATATAGAAACGAGCTCAAATGGTTGAAAATGTCACAGCGTCGCAATCTGCATATTCTCTGCCTGCTCTTTAATGTTCTCCGCAACCCCTCTACTCCGAGCTACCTAAAATCTTGTTTTACGCCTTTGGCATCTCATGGCTTGCCTCTTCGTTCTGGTGCACTTGGTACGTTAACTATTCCCACTCATCGAACATCTTTTGTCACATCTTCCTTCACTATACATGCAGCTCGGTTATGGAATGATTTGCCTTTACTGATCAGACTTGCTCCTTCAATTTCCATTTTCAAAAGTAGACTGAAACATCACTATCTTGCTCTCAATAACCCATCATAATTCCATCCCCTTCCTTGTCCCCCTTTCCCCATTCCACTTTATGCAAGTATTATATATATATTTTTTATTTATTTATTTTTATTTTTATTTTTGTATGGGTATATTTATTTATTATTTTTTATTTTTTCTATGGTTCTGGCATACTTTATTATTTTTCTTATTTTTTTTTTTTTCAAACATCAGGTTGGTTGGCAGAAATTGCCATTTGGCAATAAACCCGCCTTTTGTACAATGTACTTGTCTATTGTCACAATAAAGTTTATTTTATTTTTATTTTTATTTTATTTTACATAGTCTTGTTTTCATAAACTATATTTATTTATTTTATTTACATTCGTTGCACCTTTTCTAGAGACCCCGTGAAGTCTTCAGTAAAGAATAATTATTCCACTATTTTCTGTGAGTTTTCAAGTGTCAATATAACTTTCATTTAGTTTGTCTAGAACTTCAGGGACAGCTTGTTCTTTCAGTGCCTCTCTTGCAAATGTTGCAGGGTCGGTTTAAATGAGAGCTACACACATAAATTGTTCATAGATAAAAGAGAGGAAAAGAGAGATGGGAAATAATATGAATGAAAAAAATGTACATTATTATTATGATGTAAAGAAAGGGGATAAATACATTTTACTCAGGTCTTGTACCTGGAGGTTAGACATGCATTGTTACAGCATATTTGTATGACATTGCAAACAGTGTGACCAGATTTTATTTTCAAAAACTACTAAATGGGGAAGTCAAAAACTACCAAAAACTACTAAATTCTTAAAATGGTATAGGAATTTGAAGTATTTCAAAAACTCCTCGGTTTTCTTTAACAATATTTTATCACAGTACCTTTTTCTAAAATGTACCGGGTATTTGTACCGACGATGGTCAATATCGGATACTTTTCTTTTCACGAAAATTTCTACCCCCCCGTCGCCGAATTTTCAAAATGGTATAGGAATTTGAAGTATTTCAAAAACTCCTCGGTTTTCTTCAACAATATTTTCTTGCAGTACCTTTTTCTAAAATGTACCGGGTATTTGTACCGACGATAGTCAATATCGGATACTTTTCTTTTCACGAAAATTTCTACCCCCCCCCGTCGCCGAAATTTCAAAATGGTATAGGAATTTGAAGTGTTTCAAAAACTCCTCGGTTTTCTTCAACAATATTTTCTCGCAGTACCTTTTTCTAAAATGTACCCGGTATTTGTACCGACAATTATTTTCGAATTAGTACCTAAGTATCGGGTACTTTTCCCAAATACCCGATAATTTATCTACCAATTACCGACTAAATACAAAAACTACCAAAAACTAATAAAAACTACCAAAGAAATAAAAACTACTAAACCTATATGCAAATGCCTCAAAAACTACCAAAAAAGTAGGAAACTACCAAATCTGGTCACACTGATTGCAAATAATATAGTATAACTAGTCATGTGTAACACAGATCCGACCCGAGTCAAATGTTCGGGTCCTTCCAAATTGACCCGCGGGTCTACAGATCACCTACGGATCTTACGGGTCCTAATGATCTGTTTGAGCGGAGACCCGTTGGATCTATGAGGACCCGATGACCCGATGACCCGAAAGATCTGTTTGAGACGATGACATGTAGGATCCGTTTAAGCGGATGACACGTAAGTTCTGTATGTTTTGTTCACAAATTGAATAGAATGACCGTTTGTACTTACCCATACATACATACCATCACGCCGCTTCCCATACATACAAAACCGTATTCTAATAATATATTGTGTTTTATTGCTGGAAAGTATCGCAAAGTTTTGCTAGTCTCTAAAAACATTTTTCACAAAATAATACTACAATACACAAACACAAAATATTTCACAAAAAAATATCATGGCAAAACATTTCATGAAACCAATACTTTTTCATATAAAATGTTTACCTTTAATCAATAGCTTATCCACTATTTATTTCAACTAAACCTTTGCACAGTTCACAATAAAAAGTATTTTCCTAATTGAAATTAATTGGTAGTATGTTGTTTTTTTTCCTTTATTTATATTGTTTTCTTTGTTTATGCATTATTTCTCTTGACTGTTTTTTTTTAATTTGTATTATTTGTAAAGGCTGATACAGCTTTATTATCTCGCTCGTCAATGGTAAAGGTTTACCGAAATCGATCGCGATTTTAAAAAATCAAGTAACGGATGTGCATTGTAGAATATTCAAAAAACATTCAAAATGTCTCGTAACTGTTACATAGTTAATCCTTCTAAAATAACTGATGCTGATACAGCTGTTTGTTATGTAAATATATAAATATTTTATGGCCAATAAATGTCATTATTATTATTCTTATAATTATTGAGTACTCCGTTCAGATATTAAGTGTAAAAATCTCCATACCGTATGAAAGACATAGTGGATCATAGACAATAAGCTATCAACACCGGAAACAGCTCCGACCCGTAGACACAGGTATATGCTGCAACCGGAAAGACCCGTGACCCGTGTATGTACCTACAGCGGAAACGGGTCCGAGCTAAAGACAAAGATCTGGGTTGTAACCGGAAAGACCCGTGACCCGAATCATATGTTCGGCTCACTGCTATCAGTGGACACGAACGGGTCGGGTCGCCTCAAAGTGATCTGTTACCCATGACTAAGTATAACATATCACTGGGAACACCCTGGGTCAATATTCTGGGGATTACCAGGGAAAATATTTATTGAAAAATGCAGACATAATGATATTATATAACACACCACAGTAATAAAAATAATTACAGAGGTTAGGTTTCACTTTTAAATTACCTCTTACTGAGCACAAAGAGTTTTAATTCCATATTCATGTTACAAAAATGCAGACATTTCATATTTCAGACTGTCGTCAGTAAGATAATTAACTTTGGAACTCGAAAATGTCTAAATATAACAAATGAGTAAAAATTGCTCACCATAAATAGTTTCCTTCAAATCGTTTTCATTCTTGTATCCTAATTCTGTTATTGTAGCCGATTTATCCATCTTGTTAACTGTTGACAAATCTTTGTTATTATTAGATGACCCGTCCAATGACAATTTTCTCAAAAATGATAGCATCTTAACTTTGTAATAATAAATGTACAAAGTCCAACACGTCGAGCATAATATTTTATTACTTTCACCTATATACCGCTATTGGTAATAACTTATGTAGATTTATTTTTGAACTGTCAAATGTAACAATGAAGTACAGCTCATAAATAAGTGCGTATATTACAGAACGATGGGTAACAATTTTATTATTATTGAAATTCAACTACGAAGTCATCAAAAGTTATTTACGACTCGGCACATGTCAAATCCCAAGTTTTCGAAACAACAAAGCGAATATAGCAGCAAATACAATGTTTTTTTTTTTTAAATACAATGTTGCAATACGCAAAAATAGATGACAATGTTGACTAATTTTATAATTTTTTAAATTCTATGTTTGAAACAACAAACTTTTATAAAAATATTCCATTTACATTAATAAAATCATAAGCCATAGTAAAAATTAAAAAAAAATGTAAGTAGAATAAAGATTTCCAAGTATTTTTTTGTAAGAAATGATAATTAAAACAATATGTATAGTAAATCCATTGTACTAAATACACGTATTTGCCTGACGACGAGAGCGGCAGGTTTCGGAAACCGGCTCGCATACTTAATGAAGTGACCAATAGACCATTAAAGGATGACGTCACAGAAAAATCATTGAGTGGCATCAGGCATCCCAACACAACAGACGATTACGGTGTAATATAATGTGGTGTTCTCACTTTGGCGAATATCGCCAGGCTCCAAAATATCGCCAGCCATTTGAACCGTGTGAACAAAATGACAGCTAGTCTGAAACGATAAAAAACCAGTAGAAACGATATCGTCTCGAGTTGACCACCTTCCAACTTTTCGGCCGATTGAAATTCGCGCATGCGCAGATGTGCGCGGTGTTCGTATCTATGGTAAAGACTTTATAACCTATAAATTTTACAATGTTTCCCGCTTCGTGACAGCTGTTATCTTTGTTGTTGGTTTGTGGCGTTTGTTTCCTTAATTAAAAGGCGCCTTATAACCTCTACTATAACATTTTCGACTAAAAATAAACACTTCGCGATCTCCATCTCGACGCCATTTTGAAAACAGTGTCAAAATCAAAGCGCATCTGACAGATCGTTTCTATATTGGTGGACTGTGTGAACAGGTGTGACGATCAATGGATGTCCGGCGAATTTTGTTTTTTCGCCTGGCGATATATTTTGAAATTCGCCTGGCGATATTCGCCAAATGTGAACACCCCATTAGGTCGAACGCCTAAAGAATACCTAAAGGGTCGTTCACATACGTTCACTTTCAGTGATCACTCCGGATGATCCTCCAAGATGAACAAATGTGAACGGACGTTTCATCGCTAGTGATCACTAGCGATGACGGAGGAAAGAGATTACCACTCGTCATAATTTTGATGAAAGGTCCTTTCACTGAAACGACCATAAACAAGTTTATTTGTTTAATTCTCTATGAATTTGTATTGAATGTCAGAATCATGTACAAAATTATTATGCAGTCGAGAGCTATATTAATTTAATTTATGTTATTTTTAATTTTTGAATTTGTTTAATTATTTTTATACGAAAATACGTCAAACTACATACAACATTTTACTTTACTTTTACTACTACTACTTTTACTACAACAATAACTTTATAGTGATAATCTCGCCACTGCACATCGTCCTAGTTTTTAAAAAATTGTATCATTTTGTTAACACTGTAATTTATTTATTTATTTATTTATTTATACAGTTGTATACGGCGCAAGCCTTTTATATGTTTAAATATAAGACAGACTACAAAACACATATGTATATATACAATACAAATTCACATCAATACATCGTACATTTAAGAAATAAGTCAAGAATTAATAATATAAATTATATAAATAATATAAATTATATAAATTAGGTAATGTAATGATGATGTGCGAAAAGAATAAATAAATAAATAAACATGACCGTGAGTGTTGACACGGCAGTGAAAGCATAGGATGAACAAATGTGAACAGACGTGTTCACTTTCGATGAACAGGTTTGACCCTGACACTCTGGATGATCATCCAAAGTGAAGCAATGTGAATGCTACTTAATAATCAAAAAAACTGTCAGTGTCGATTTTGTTATTATTTTGTCGTCTGACTTTCTTTTTTTTCTCTTATGGCATAACATCTTACAAGGATGATTTGCGCAATCTGACTGTTTGCCCCCCAAGCAAATCCATAGACAAGACCACGTGACCTTTAATGGTCTATAGATTTACCATACATTTTAATTATAATTAACTTCTTCCAAGAACGGACGGTCGATAAAAAGTTATCAAAATATCCTTCATCTCAGCGAAAAAACTTTTTATTAATAGTAGCCCAAATCGTTACATTATGAAGATAGTTACAAGCAACAGGTATAGCAACAGAACAGCACAATAACACGGAGCTACACTTTCAAGTGTTTTTTTTTCAGCTTATTTTGACATCTGATGATGAGCAAACTGCATAACCTCAAAAATATCGAGAAATAGGAACATGTATAAAAAAACATAAAATTGGTATCTAATTAATTAATTTATTTTTACAAATTTAACATTGAATAAAATAAAATTGTAAATATATACAATAAATTACAATATTATACCACATAAGGAACAACAGCCTGTAAAAAACACATTAAATTAGAGCAAAAATAGTACATTTTAATAGATAAGGGATTTTAGTATAGACAAACAATTGTATGGTCAAAAATAACATTGTTATTACTAATGATAAATGTGTTGAATTAGGGAAAGACCCATTGCTGAAATACCAAAAGAACATCAGTGAATATCTTACTAAAAATAATTACAATGAAGAAGTAACACCTTAGCATACAAAACGGAATAGCACCCAGACTATTTATGGCTTCATAAAGTTGCACAAAGAACAACATCCAGCCCCTCCAGTATTATGCTCCAGCTAGCAATATTGCAAAAAAAATGAACAAAGAAATTGTAAAACTTTCGATATTCACACCTAAATATTCAGTTGAAAATAGGGAACTTGCACATATTTTTTTTATTCTTCAAAATCATAAATAAAGTAATCAGTAACACATATCGGTAATTTTTTTTTCGATATGTTGCTTAGTTTCTGTTTTATAGCATTTTGAAATTTCGATTTTTGAACTTCCGCGAAAACGCCACATCCGAACGCGCCATTTTGATGACGTCATATGTCCCTTCGATCTCTCTGTCTACAGATGCTTAGTACATTTCGTAGTATATATCTATTGGTTTGACGAGGTTATTTACTGTTGTGGTTTGGGTTTGAACGCTTTTTTTGCCAAAAACTTCAATATGATTAAATTTTTACGTATAAACATACATCAGTTCCTATTTTTTTATTTAGTTATAATGACGAAAAACGATTTTCTCAAGGGGCGATTGAATATTTATCATGCATAATTTAGCCCGCCAGTAGGCGCTATAACTTTGTCTTATAATGTTATTACTAATTTGTAAAGTGCAATACAACATTGTGTAATAATTACATAATATTCAATGGCAATTATTATCAATTTTCCATCATTTTTAGGTTCGATTAGTGATTACAGGTTCTAAATACGCCATTACTTTTCTGTACTGGGTGCATGGTCGGAGTGAACGAACATCCTGCTAAAAAAATCTGTCCAATGTTATTGGAAAAAATCAAAGTTGGTTGAAATTAGCACAGAAGTTAAATTTTATAACTTGTGCTGAATTGAGTCATCGATCATCTACAAATAATATATCCACAGCGAGTGAGTTTCTGCCAGCCAGTGTGTCAAAACCAAAAGATTTTTATTGTAAATCATATCGTATTTTAAGGATATAATAACAAATGTTGACACTACAAGCATCCACTACTTGATAGATATGTTCATTTATAACAATATTGATACTGTGAATGATTTTGTTTGTTTTGTCATTGGGCGATAGATATGGAAAGCTGCAAAGAAGTCGCTGAACTTACAGTACAGTAAGAGGCTTACAATATCGGCATGCGTAGAAATAATTTATTCGGTGTCGTATAAGTTAGGTATATTTGTACATCTTGGACTACACAATATTTGTATGATCTTTTTGGAAACTTTTTGTAATATTTACCTCCTTCCAAAATGTTAAAAACCGGACTCAAATACCAAGCGATTGTTAATCCCATACATTACGATAAACAACAAAACATCACTCAGGACATGTGACGTCACAAATGCAATAACCATCGACAAGGCGTTCAAACAGCGGGCGAAAAATCGTGATTTTATTTATTAAAATAATAAATGAAAAATATTTATTTTTGAGTTTTAATCAAAATATAATCGATATATAACCTTTTTTCTACCTAATTAATGCATTTCACAAAATATTCCTCTCGAGTGCAAGTTCCCTATTCCATTGATCTCTATAGAGGCTAATAAAAAGATTGACGTCTACTTTGCAGGCGCCCAACTCAAAAAACGAGCCCCACCGTCTTTACCTACGTGTAACTCTAGACAGGGCACTTAGCTACAAACCGCACTTGAGCTCACTTCAACAAAAAGTGAAAAGTAGAGTTTATTAAGTACATAAACTGGCAGGTACATTGTGGGGGAGCGATGCTTAAACGCAAACGAGAGAAATAATCTCCATTTGCAACGTTTCGAACCTCCCAAACCATGAAGACATCGACAAAACACCACCCTATCGGTTAATATCAAGACATCCAGTGTGGATGGAATTACAAAACGAAGATAATCAACACATAAATGACAAATGGCGGGAGATGTGGTCACTCACAACAGTAAAAAATCAAGAACTTATTAGAGGCGTATCCGAACGACCATCTGGATTTATCTATATAGGGACTTAATGATTCCCCAACACATGCATGTGGAGAAATCCAAACAATGGCACATATAACTGACCACTGTCCTATATTCTCATTCATTGGAGGTATACAAGGCTTCCATTCTGTAACAGACGACGCAAAAACATGACTTCGGACCTCGAAATTCAAATCTAGTAGGCCATAAGAAGAAGAATACTTAAGGACATGAAATCAGGGCCGGATAAATCATAGAACAATGCGGAACAAGAAATCAGGGCGCTTGTCTTAAAAGGGCGCTTTAAATCCTAAAATGTTTCCATGCACTCCAAAAATGTTATTTATATAAATTAAAAATTCCCCAGGTATGACGCTCGGTTCTCTCTGCCTACGCCAAAATGGACACGGCGTGATGGTGTGTACGTAAAGATTCCGCTCACTGCTAACATATTATTAACGTGTTATTCGTATACATAATATACATATAAGTACCTACAACATACTAACAACACTATGTTTATGCAGCTCGACTCACACATCCTCATATATAAACACACACAAAAATAATCCTTGCAATAATTTACTTGATTTAGTGTTAAATTTCTTCTTAATGAAGCCAGCGCCCCTTTAACTAATGTCGCCCCGGGGCGGTTGTTGAATGTCTCATACAAATTTGGATCGGGTATATTTCAAGAATTTCCTGGTACGGCACGCTATAGTGACTATAATGATATATTATACTAAGAACTCTTATTGCTTGTTTATGAACCATTCATAAGACGTTTACAACACGCGGAACTAGGGATCAATCTGTAACATGGTCATGCTACAAAAGGTTTTATTGAAATGTTATGCTAATTTCAATACCTACTTACTAAAAAAGTATCCCTTTCGACTTTAGCTACATACTTACAAATTTTCTGGGTATTAGTCGACCATGACGCTCTAGTCGAAAGAATACGATTTACGACAAACCTGAACTGAACGTTTCTCTTTCATTGTTTTCTCTCTCTTCTGTCTGCTAACAAGTGACAACACGTGTTAATATTAGTTATTGACGAGTCTATTTGTCTATATAGACAGTATATCTGGGAATCTGGGTATTGCATCATAATATGATATTGTCGTTATTTGTGATATCCGAACAACAGAAATATTTTAATATATTACATAACTTGTGAGTGATTAATTTGTTTTGTGCTTCTTGTGTTACGGATTAAAACTAAATATAAATTTAATATTATTTCTAATAAAAATAAACAATGAATCCACCAATAAAAAAGAAACTCTCCGGGTCCCAATATCGTAAAATAAGACAGCAAAAATTAAATTCTTCAAAAACACAAGTGTCAATAGCTAATATATTTCAATCCGTAATTATTTCATCTTCGTCTAAAGATATGACTTTAAATGATAATAACTTAAATAAAAATAATGCGACTGAAACCGATTCCGCGTACAATAAAACAATAGAAAATTCAAATAATTTAATATCATATAGTGATTTGTGTTTAGAAGATCCAGGACTTTAGCCGCAGTTAAATAAAAATACTATAGAATTAATCATTCAATTTGGTCCGCGTCAAGTTATTGATTTTAATTTCCCTGTTACAAATAATCGCAAATTCAAAATTAATAAATATAATAAAATATTATCGAATGGGGATATAGTTCATAGAGAATGGCTTGTTTACTCTAAATCTAAAGACAGAGTGTTTTGCTTCTGTTGTAAATTATTTTTAAATGATAGTATTAGTTTAGGCGCGGGCGGATTACAGAATTGGGTGCATCTCCACAGAAATTTAAATTCACACGAAAAATCAGTGGGTCATTTGAACTGTTTCAAGAAATGGAGAGAATTATTCTTAAGGTTAAAAAATAATAAAACAGTAGATAGACAAAATCAAGAGTCAATTAATCAAGAAATAGAAAAATATAAATCAATCTTAAAGAGACTAATCGTATGTGTGAAATATTTAGGTACGCAGTCGATTGCTTTCCGGGGTAGCATAGATAAATTGTATGAGTCTAAGAATGGTAATTTTTTAAAACTTGTTGAAAGTATGGGAGAAATAGATCCGTTAATGTTCAAGCATTTACAAGAAATAAAAAGCGAACAGAGTCATTATAGTTATCTTAGTAAAACCATTCAAAACGAATTAATTGATCTTGTTGGTAAGGAAATTAGGCAACAAATAGTAGGCATGATTTTAGCGTCCAAGTATTTTTCGATAATCGTAGATTGCACTCGAGATGTAAGTCGTCAAGAACAATTATCATTGGTTATTAGATTTGCGTTCAAGGAAGATAATAAATACGAAGTGAGGGAACATTTTTTAGGATTTTTACCGGTTTCAAATTCCACGGGTGAAGGATTAACAGAGGCTATCTTGAACATGTTGCGGGAATTGGGTCTTTCTACAGTTTCTTAGAGGACAAGGCTATGATAATGGGGCAAATATGAAGGGTCAACATTCAGGAGTTCAAAGTAGGATAAGGCATATAGAGCCACGAGCCTTTTTTGTTCCATGCACATGCCACAGTTTGAATTTAGTAGTTAACGACGCGGCTCATTCTTCTGAAGATGCTTCTTCATTTTTCACTATTGTGCAAAGTATATATGTGTTTTTTTCAGCGTCAGGGGTCAGATGGGAGATATTGAAAAAATACCTTAAACAGTTAACAGTTAAGCCTTTATGCGAGACGAGATGGTCTAGCAGGATAGATGCAGTTAGGGCTATTCGTTTTCAGCTTAAAGAATTATTGGAAGCAATTATTGAAATAGAAGATGAAGATAAAGATTATGATGTTAGAAAAACAGCAAATTCAATAGGAAGTAACATTTTAGATTTCAAATTTGTATGTAGTTTGGTTGTGTGGCACGATATTTTAAGAAAAGTAAACATAGTCAGTAAAATGCTTCAAACTGAAAAGTTGTATTTAAAACCAACGGTTGATATATTGCGTTCGACTAAATTATTTTTAGAAAACTATCGTTCTGATAAAGGTTTTATTGATGCAGTAAATACAGCTAAAAAAATATCAGGGGAGATTGGACTCGAAGCAAAATTTTGTGAAACACATTCTACTCGTACAAGAATGAAGAAAAGAATGTTCGATTATGAATGCAGGGATGAGCCCATTACCAATTTAGAACAGAAATTTAAAGTAGAGTTTTTTTATTTAGTGTTAGATAGGGCAATTAACTCTGTTAGTGAGAGATTTGAACAGTTGGACACCCATAGTAAAAATTTTAGTATCTTATATCATATAAATGATTTTGTTCCGTCAACTAGTTCACGAGAAAGCTGTATGAATTTAGAAAAGATCTTAACGAATGGAAATATGTCAGACATAAAAGGTATAGAATTGTTTGAGGAACTTCAAAATTTGAGTTCATTGCTACCCGTTGGAAGTAATTGTTTGCATAGTTTAAATTATATAGTTGAAAACGATTTAACGCATATTTTTACAAACACGTATATTTCTCTTAGAATTTTACTTACTATACCGGTATCAGTAGCTTCCGGAGAACGTAGCTTTTCAAAATTAAAATTGATAAAGAATTATTTGCGCAATACTATGTCTCAAGAACGGTTAATTGGACTGTCTTTGATGTCAATAGAAGATGATATAATATATGTAGGTCTATAAAGTACGATACTTTGATATCAAATTTCGCAAACGCTAAAGCACGTAAAGTTACCTTCTAATTTATTTTGTCCGTTAACTGAATCTAATAATAATAAAAAATAAAAGTGTATAGATAATAGCAAATCCCCATTCCTTGTAACATTCAACTTTGAAATCGAAAAATTCGTAAACATGCGGAATTCCGCAACGAAATTAAACGACTATGTACCTACCTAGTTAAAATATTGCCATTTACCTACTTAATATTTTCTCGGCCAATTGCTAAGTAACTAATTCGCTCATTTAGCTATTCTTGATAACTTTCGCTTTATACAACCACAAAAATCGGTCATAAATCGGTTATATAATCAATACATGCAATTTAACAAAAAAATGTCAAAAAAACAAATAATAATGGTTCAATAGGATTAATAAGTAGGCAAGCAGTGAAGCAGTTCCACAGAGCCTAATTCCTGATTTAATTATCTGGATAGGTGAAATATATTCCCATTTGAAATGTCTGGTTAATGCGTATATTGCACTAGATATTGAATATTTAGTATCATGTGCGCATTTTCGTGGATTTTTATTTGAGGAAGTGCGATGTCTGGAAATTGAATAAAAATTTCCATTCAAAGTCAATGACGGAATGGGACTTGACCTACTGGACAACATGATGTTTTATGAACATCGGATCGGAAGTCAGGTAAGTAAATTTAAAGTTACTAATGGGGTATCGAAAATTAAAAAAAAACTGTCGAACAAAAAAAAATTGACGCATTGTGTATTTAAAATTACGAACATTTGGGGGTTTGGGGGGGGGCGGTTTGAAATTTTTTGCTCCGGGCGCAAAAACCCATTTATCCGGCCCTGCATGAAATTATCACTTAATTCTATTCTAGTTTCTTTTGATGTTAAAAAATTATTTATCAACATACCAGTAAATGGTGTAACTGATTTAAGGAAAAATTAGCTCTATCCAACCTACCACACGATATTATTAAAAAAGAACTATTGATTTCACACAAGTATGTATGGATCAAAATTATTTCCGATTTAGTAACATTGATCTAATGTGTTAACACCAGATGGTATGGATCGGTTAATGGAGATCCGGGTTTTACAAACGAATCTTGCAATGTGCTAAAATTGAAAAGAGATTCAAGCAAATCACCCGTTATATGTACGCTAGTATTTGACGAAATGTCCATTAGGAAACAAAAATTGTTTAATAATGAACGAAAACTAGGAGCAGTTGATTTTGGAGCAAGTCTTCAAGAAGGTGAAGAGAACGATGTAATTGCAACACAAGCTTTGGTCTTTATGGTTGTTGCGACGAACGAAAACTGGAAAATTCCAGTTGGATATTTTTTAATTTCAGGTATTTCATCAGAAACTAAGGTTAATCACATTAAAGCATGTTTGCAGAGATGCCATGAGGTTGGAGTGACAATAGTGAGAGTCACAGTTGATGGATGCTCAACAAACATTAAAGCTGCTGAAATTCTCAGCTGCAATTTAACTAACGTGAACAACATGGAAAACACTTTTTCCGCATCCGCCGACAGGTGCAAGAGTTAACATTTTTATAGACCCGTGTCACGTAATTAAAATGATTAGGAACACTTTGAAGTGCAAAAAACAGTTTTTTGACAAAGATGACAATGACAACAAAGTGAAATGGCAACTACTTGTAAATTTGAATAAACTCCAAGTTAAAGAGGGCCTCCACTTTGTCAATAAGGTCACTTCTAGACATATTTATTTTAGAAATCAAGTTGTGAAAGTCAAATTAGCTACGAAATAGACATTAACTTTTGTCTTTTAAAATTTAATTCTCTTGAAAATGTCAATATATCAACATTAACGAAAGCGCTCGTGATTTAAATAAATCTAAGTGAAAAGTTAACTGTGTTGCAATTAAAGTAGAATATAATTTAATTTTTATAGCTAAAACGACCAATAGATAAAAAGAGTAAAGAAGATTTATTTCCTTTTTTTATACTGTGAAGGAATACGTTCTCTCCTTACAAGGAGAAAGAGGGTAATAAGCAGAGCAAACAGGGAAAGCAGAATAATTATTAATATTTCCAAAAAAAAGGTTGTGCAACCCGCCAATAAAACATGATTCATTGGTATAATAATTAGTGTAGAAAGATTGAGGAGTTTGTATACCGACATTGTAGAAGAACGTCGACTGATATCATAATTTCAACATATAGGTTAACACAACATCATCTAGAGCTCTTTTTTGGGTGCACCCGAAAACATTAAAAAAAAGTTTCATAAAATCATAGTAAATTTGCAATAGTGGAAAAGGTAATTTTTGTAAGTAGCGACAATTAATGTTCCTCAACGTGTAGGTCAATTTCAAGATGATAAACATTACATCAAAGTAATTAACTAGTTCCTAGTACTAATATGTAGTACTTTCGTTTTTTAAGATAAGATTGCAGTTAGCTTCAGCTAACGATGCATCTCCATGTAGGGATCAACATCAAATTTTTCTTTTTTCTTCATATTATAAACTCCATTTCAAAACTAATTATTTTGAAACTTCCGCGAGTATCACTTCAACTACCTGCCGGAAGTTAACAAAAATGGTGGCAGCATTAGGATGTTCCCATCGTCGACTGTGGGCAACTTCTTTCACACCCTATTCCGGCTGTTACCAACGCGTATCTGGCATGAACTTGTCGTTTTCAACATGATTAAGAGTCATACAACTTCTGCCAGCGCAAGCTATGCAAAGCTCTCAAACATCTCACAGAACTTTCTAAGTTAGGAGGATCCGGCGGTACAAATAGGAGCAGACCCAAGACAGACAAACAATCCAGATCACAGACGGAATAATCTCGGTATGGCAGTGGTCATGGCCAAGATTCCTAGGAACACTAAAGAGGGAATGCAATCCGCTACGCGAAAACTCCTGTAGTATTATTAACTAGTAATTTTTAAACTACTCGAAGGAAATTATCAGACCTTCAATCAAAGAACATTACAAACCAAAATATTTCAGGCAGAGATTCCAGTTCCCAACAGTGCATGGACTACCACTCAGGTCGGGGAACAATAGGTTGTTCTTGATACCTTCGCATCACTCCAATTACTACTATTCTTCTTTTAGTATTCACAGTGCTAGACTTTGGAACCAACTTTCTCCTACAATTCGCACTAGCTTGTCATTTTTTTCTTTTAAAAATAAATTATTTTTTAAGTGATAACACATCAAATCAAGTATTCACTACCGAAGAAGAGAACCTTTTGAATAAATACATCTCGTAGTGCTTTAAAATGCACTACGGTTTGACAATAATACAGCTGAGAAAGCTGGCATACGAGTTTGCAAACACGAATCAATTACATTATCCACCTAGCTGGAATCACAACAAAATGGCGGGAAAGGAATGGCTTGATAGTTTTCGGCAACGAAACACAAATTTATGTCCGAGAAAAGTGTTGAAATTGCTTTGAACTAGTTATTAATTAAACAAGGGGGGGAAGGGCACAAAGAGGAGACCGGAATGTCGATTAGGAGTGTTGAATGTAAGAGGAGGGATGCTGAGAAAGAAGAATGAAATCTTTGAGATGATGGATGAAAAGTCTCTTGATGTTTTGTGTGTGTGTGAGACTAAAAGGAAAGAAAGTGGGATGAATGAAAGTGACGGAAGAATCGAGCTGTGGTCAGGAGTCCCTGAATCACAACATGCGCGTCAGGGTGTGGGTGCTTTTCTGTCAGAGAGAATGAGCAACTGTACGAAAGGATATGAATGTGTTAGCCCCAGGTTAATTTGGATCCGCTTCAAGGTAGGGTTGACAAGGATCCTACTCATGATTGAGTGCGGTCCCGGAAACGATGCCACAGATAAGGAAAAAGAAGAGTTCTGGGACAGTGTGCGAAAGATTGCAGACTGTCCGCATTCGGATTGTGAGAATGGAATTTCTAGACTTATTGCATTAAAAAGAACACTGACGTTAAGATTTTTAGAATTTATCAAGATAAATCAAACAAACTAATATACAAGAATTTTGTGGTGAACAATATTTTAAAGTAGTATTATAAACTAGTGATCTTTAAACTACTCATAGAAAATTATCAGACCTTCCATAACAGACCATTACAAACCAAGATATTTCAGGCAGGAATAATCTCGGTATGGCAGTGGTCATGGCCAAGATTCCTAGGAACACTAAAGAGGGAATGCAATCCGCTACGCGAAAACTCCTGTAGTATTATTGACTAGTAATCTTTAAACTACTCAAAGGAAATTATCAGACCTTCAATCAAAGAACATTACAAACCAAAATATTTCAGGCAGAGATTCCAGTTCCCGACAGTGCATGGACAATCACTCAGGTAAGTGAACAATAGGTTGTTCTTGATTCTTTCTCATCACTTCAATTACTACTCTTCTTCTTTTAGTATTCACAGTGCTAGACTTTGGAACCAACTGCCTCCTACATTTCGCACTAGCTTGTCGTTTTTTTATACCAAATATAGAGCTCTTTTCCATTATGCGTATTTTTATAGATTTTATGGAGATGTCTCCATTTATTGATCATCTTTATATCCTTTTAGAACGCCAAAAGCAGCAAACAATTTGCGGCAGACGAAACTAAAAAACTTATCGATTTGATTGAAGAAAATGGCGCAATCTTATGTAAGAAGACAGATGTGGCGTTTGATACAAAGTTGGCATGGATAAAACTGACCACTACTTTTAATGCCACCAACGGCCACCCTTGGGAGTTATCCTAACTTAAATTAAAGTGGGATAATTTAAAGAAGGCAGCAAAAAAGGACTTCTTTGATAACCAATGCTCACAGGTACCATAACTTTAATTGTCTATAGAAATAATATATAACATTTTTAATATTAGTTCATGTTTTAAAATTATAAATTCATTCATAAATGTTTGTTTTCAGGGGAACTGGAGGTGGTCCCGCATACGTCCCGGAATACCCATTGCTTAACAAAGTCATAGCATTAATCAAGTTAAGTTGCTATTGTCTTCAAAGTACCTTTGACTCGGATGCAGCTCTGTCACAAGAAGCCTATGTTGAGGTAAACTTACCCATGGAAACACCCAAAGAGGTCATTTTCAGAGGCAAAGTGGTCAACGTTGACATTGAGTGCGAGCGAGGGGTATCATCTATTAATAATAGTATTTTAGATGCTGAAAAAGAAGAAGCATCCATATGGAAGACATCGGACACCAGCTTCGGGCAACACCAAAACAAAATATTTCATGTAAACACTGCAGTAAGAATACTAGCAATGAAAAAGTGCAATGGGTGAATACCAAAGAAGTCTGTGTAGAACCAGAAAAGCCTAGCAAATTGAATTTTAAATATAATCTATTAAGTGATAACCACCAAACCATTGTTACCAGAAGAGAAATACGAAACCAACCAATGACATTATTAAAAAATGCATATGTATCCCCTATTCCAGTTTCCATTCAAATGTATAAAGATCTAATTGACCTTCTAACTCCAATATCATACCATAAGTATTGTGAGTCTAACAGAAATAGGTTCGCACGAGCAAGAGCCGATTGGAGGTCTTGGAATCGTCGTGGAAATAGACAAAACACTCTAGTGTCGGTGAAAAAGTCTGTCGAATGTTGCAACAAATATGGTTATTCGGTGGTATCTAAAGAGAATCTTAAAATTATTTCATTGTTAATTTAGACGGAAATCCAAGGAATGCGGAAACACTGATGCCCGTAATTAGTAGAATGGCAAAAACGTGACTTTCTGTATACTCACATAATTCACATACTGTATAGCACAAACAGACGATAACGAAACAATCAAGTTCGTAAAAATTGTCTAAAAGCTACACTATCTATACACAGAGTATGAGGGATAGAAAATGTAGTGTATGAACTTTGTACACTGCACCTGTACATTGACCTTTAGACTTGTTTACAAGCTAAGCAAAGATAATGACTGAGTAGCAATACGCTACTGCCTATATAGGTTAGCCACCTATTGAGAACGACGCTCATTAATTGATAGAACCTTGACTTGCACTGTTAGGCTGCGTGTTTTGACAAATTGTGTTCGACAAATTATAATAGGAATTATTTATTGAATATATTGTGTAAATAAAAATACGTGTCGTTATTCAAAAAGAACCTAATATTGTATACTTGACCCAGTATACAATACGTGGCGCAGTTCGGTAGTTCGTGAATAATATTGTCAACACGCAACAATAGTTTTTTTTCCGCGCCGAAAGTTATTGTCGGCAGTACGCGGAAATAAAGAGTGAAAGGCAGTCTACAGGAGTAGAAAGGAGGCAGGAGTCTCCAAAGCCAGATAAGCCAGCAGTTGCAGGTAGCAGCAGAGAGACAGGAGTCTCAGAAGCCAGTTGGGCAAAGTTGCAGGTAGCAGCAGGGAGACAGGAAGTCTCAGGAGCCAGTTTGAGGCAAGGTGCAGGCAACATAGGGAGACAGGAGTCACCCAGTATCCAGGCGGAGCCAGTTGGTGGATCCAGGAAGCCAGGAGAGAGGAGAGGTCTTGCAAGTCAGCCAGGCGGAGTCCATTGCGGTTGCAAGGAAATCCAGAAGACCGGGGCGATTGGAGGAGTCTCTCATAAGTTAAGTCTTTTTTATTCTTAGTTGTTTTTGCCTGTGATTTTCCGAAATGACTTCGAGAAGTTTAGAGCCGTTTTGTCACAAGACAATGAGTTGGCCTTCTTACAGGACAAGGTGGGAGAACGCCTTATTATTAAATGATGAAAGTTGGACTGATGTGAAGAAGCGTGCTTTCTTCATAACATCGTTGTCCCAAGGCAGTTTCAAGCTACTGTCTGATCTGTGTTTTCCAGCTTCTGTGGAAAAACAGTCTTATAAAGAGTTGATTCAGTTATTTAATGGTTATTTTAAAGAGGAAAAAAGTGTATTTGAATCGCGTGAAATTTTTTTCAAGGCTACTCAAGGTCATTCGGAAAATGTTAAAGATTTTGCCTTAAGATTAAGAGAATTAAGTATAAATTGTGAATTTGGTTCTAGATTAGAAAGTAATATAAAAGATTTGTTTATAATCGGAATTAGAAATAAAGAGATTAAACAACAGTTATTTTTAAAATGTGATAAAGATAAAGTATCTTTGAACGAAGCAGTTGCTTTGGCTTCTAGTTATGAGCACATACTAGAGAGAAAAATAGAAAAAGAGGAAGAAAATTTTGAAGAAATTAGCCAGATTTCCAGGCGAAACAATAATAGTTTCAGTAGTTCAAGTAGTACAGATACAGATTATAAGAAAAATAATCGACCGTCAAAATTTTCAAGGTTAAATTCAAATGTAAATACGAGTAGGTATAAGCATAATAAAAATGTTTCATGTTTTATTTGTAGGGGAAATCACTATAAAAGTGAATGTAAATTTAATAGAGAATTTTTTTGTAGAAAATGTAGATCTAAAGGGCATTTGAGTGAAAATTGTTATAAGATTCAAGGTATTTATAATTCGCAAGACACCGAAAACGATTTTATAAAATTAAATGTAAGAATTGAGAATAAAAATGTTGAATGTATTTTAGATTCGGGAGCGAATATTAGCTGTATATCTATTCAAAAATTGCAAGAAATATTCAACGAAAATAATATAATAGAGAAGTGTGATGAAATTAATTTATCTACGTATAGCGGGCACAGTTTGAATGTGTTAGGTATTAAACATTGTAAAATAAATCATAATGGAATGGAAAAAAATATTAAATTTGTTGTAACAGAGAGCGGGAATAAAATAATATTGGGTACAGATTTTATGCGTAGGTATAATATAGGGTACAAAGTACATAGCACGGAAGGCAGTGAATTAAACAATATTGTTGCATGTAAGCTCATTGAAAATATTCCGAATTTCAGTGCGAACGCATCGCTTGCGTGTAATGTGAAACAACAAAAATTAGATTTTGTAAATAAAAATAATAGTTTTAATTCGAAATTAATTTTAGAGAGAAGTAAAAGTGATTATACATTGGAAAAAGTTATTAAATATGTGGAAAAAAATAATTGGCCGTGCAAAAGACAGTTAAATAAATCTATTGCGAAGTTGTTTAATGTGAAGGAACATTTGACTGTGTACAAGGATTATTTATTCTACAGAGATAGAATTGTTATTCCGGAATCAGTTAAAGGTATTGTGATAAATTATTTGTGTAAAAATTATTCAGTTATTGGGAAAATGAAATCATTTGTTAGAAGTTATTTTTATTGGGTTAATTTTAATATAGACATTGAGAATATAGTTAAGAATTTAGTGAAAAAGCGGAATAACAATGGATGTAAATGTTTAAATAGGTATAGATATGAGGAAAGGTATGTAAATAAGGAAACTTGTAAAGATAGTTCCAGGGGTTCGAAATTTGTCTCGGGGAGGAAAAAGGAATTTAATTTGGGTACATCAGTACTTGTCAAAGATCTCAGGAGTGAAAAGATGGTTTTAGGTAAAATTGAAAAGGTATTAGGCAATACAACTTTTCTTATTAGAATCAAAGGTACTGGTCAGCTCTGGAAGAGACATATGGATCGGATAGATGTGAGATCTGTGCATTGGGATGACAGTCCCTCTGATTAATAGTAGGAGTTTAGGTCCCCTCCCCCTGTTTGAAGGCAAAGCTCTCACCGGTTCTGAATTTTTCAGGTCAGATTGGAGGCCATTGGCGGGGACAGCTGAGACCCAGGACTTGGGCTGGTGGAAGGCTTCATCTGGTGGCCCTGGACAGAAGGAAGAACTTGTCTGCGTGATGTATTTATAATGTTTGTCTTGTTTATATAGAATCATGAAATAAGTAGAGAACACAGTCACTCGCATAGAATTGTATAAAGATTGGAATATGTAGAATAGTAAGGTTTTTCAAGATTGTGAGGGGAGAGTGTAGTGTATGAACTTTGTACACTGCACCTGTACATTGACCTTTAGACTTGTTTACAAGCTAAGCAAAGATAATGACTGAGTAGCAATACGCTACTGCCTATATAGGTTAGCCACCTATTGAGAACGACGCTCATTAATTGATAGAACCTTGACTTGCACTGTTAGGCTGCGTGTTTTGACAAATTGTGTTCGACAAATTATAATAGGAATTATTTATTGAATATATTGTGTAAGTAAAAATACGTGTCGTTATTCAAAAAGAACCTAATATTGTATACTTGACCCAGTATACAATAGAAAATAAATAGGTTATCCTATATATTGATGTGCTATTCCAGGAGATTTCAAGCTCATATCATTAATGTGAAAGCATGCCAATCGGTTAAATCAATAAGATGGGTTTTTGAAATTACAGTGACACTGCTATTTACATGTCTCATTTGACAGTAAAATTCTTCTAGGATTCCAAACACTGTAATCCATATGCTTTAGAACTTATGGAACGTAGAGGATCTATACAGTTCTTAAGAGTTATTAGGCTGTCACGAGGACTGCGTTTCGATTGTCTCATAAAATATGGTTGGGACTTGACAAGAAGTGTCTTGTGCAGTTTGTCGATTTTTCGTTTGATGGTCATGATAGCATTACCGATGGTGACTTGTTGCGAAGAGGAAAGTTGTCTTGTACCTTGAAGAAAAAATGGCCTAAAAAATCTACGCTGGTATCGCAGGATCTCGTTAATGAGGGAATGGCTTATGCCTTGAAGATCTCCGAAGAAAAGTTCAAACCCATAGAAATTTACACCTTTCTAAATTCCGTTAATAACATAATATATTTTTCACTTATTTTAGAGGCATTTAATATGTTACAATTTCTATACATTTTTAAATAAAATATTTAAACTTGAATTGCTGAGGTTTGTCTATTTAAGCTTGCGCAAAGCTAAATTAAGGGTTAATTATTGACTTTTCACGAAGAGATCAGTCTTACGAGAGACGGTTAATTATTGATTTGTCACGAAGAGATCAGTCTTACGAGAGACGGGGTCGTGATTTTAAAATTGAGAGCGCGCGAATATAGACGAGTTTAAAATTACAGTGGTGATTAGTCAAATTAAGAAAAAAGAATTGTTCTTGTTATATAATTACTAGTGATACTTAAATTAAATTCAATAATAGAACTGAACGTGTTTGGAATTTGTTAGTGGTATAATAAATACTGCCCTTAACGAGAAATTACGATAGTGTATAGTAAACTTTTGCGACTTGAACAATAATAAGATTTTGGTGAATATATTAGATTGGTAATAATACCTTGATATGGAGGGTCTGTGCAAAAATTATCCCGAATATTTTTTAAAATAATTTTGTAAGATAATATTAATAATAATAATTAAAAATCCTAGATAGTGTAGTTTTGCGCTGTGTTCGGTGACCAGCTATAGTAATTTTTTTAAAAACGTGTTCGCCATCCTTCAGGAATGTCACGTACGCGTTTACGATCTGCTCGCTATCCATACATAATAATACATCGTATTTAGGGGTGTGTGTCTGTTTGTATGTTCATTATAATTTCGATGTAAACACTCTTGTAGGTAGGTATAATATCGAGTGGGATATGGGAAATATGCTGGTAGGCACCGAGCAAAGTGCCCGGGCATGCTGGCTGGTACGCAGTGCTAGAACAATACTTCGGCATTACGGGACAAGTTTGCCAACGCCGACACTAGGACGAGGGGAAGGAGAATGGTAGCAAGGGGTGAAGGACCATCCCCCTTAGCCGAGTGGCCAGCAAAAGGCCGCAGGATCACTTCCTGCCAGGATTCCGTGGAGACAGGTCTACTCCCCGCCAGACGTCGGAGAAGACGTCGTGTGCGCTCGTTGCTGGAGCAACGAGGCTAGACGCGGTTCTGTTCCTGCCACGGCCTTGGACGCATGGTGCAGACCTCCTTTTGGCAGTCGCCAGCCTCGGGGTAACACCATCTTGAGGGCTATATGCCAGGATGCCATTGATGGAGGGATAGCGTCTGCCTGAGTGCCCCAGGCAGAACGATCTTCTTGGATCCCGAAATAATGTAACGTTGAATTTTTGTGTTTATTTATATGTGTTAAAGATAACATTTAAATTGATTGGACTATAAATACCTATGTGTATGGACTATTTTGGTGTTCTATATTTTTTTTTGGAAAGACAATTAATTGAAAAATGGTGTTTAGCAAATAGGAATAATTAGTTAGGTTAAAGATTTATTTTAATTTTTTTTTTTATAATAATTTTTTACATGTTGTTTGTTTTTTTAAATAAATATTATGTGTAACTAATAACAGTGTTTTGCATCATCCGCCTTCACCTCACTGTAGTATGCCAAAGAATTTAGTAAATTCTCTATTTATATATATGTTAATTGATTACTATTACCACATGAGTAGATGGTAAGTATAAGGAAGAATGGATATATTATTTTATTTAATTGCTGTCAGTTCTCTTTGTCTCACTCTTCGCCTACGTTCCAGCTGATGAAGGCCTTGTCAACCTGATAATAATAGTGAAACAACATAAATACGCGTGAATCATTACTTACATATAGGTACTATAGACCATTCTGGGTTGTCTTGTTAATAAACTCAATCATAACAATTACGAAATTAATATAATCTAGCGCCAGTGAGATATCAAATAGTGCACTTAATTAAATAATTAGAAATTGATAGATGATATCGTAAGGAGGTGGACGTATTAATCTGTGTGAACATTCGTCACGGGATAATAGCTGAAGTTAAAAACCAATCGGTTGAATATTGAACTATCGAATTTAATTTTATCGCCAGGACCTTACAATTTCGAATATAATATTTATATGAGTGATAGCGGGCAGTAACTCCTCCGGACTTTCTAACAATGACCGATAATTAATCGGTCGGAGCGCGGACACCTGGGAACAATTGGTCGGTGAGCGAATATTTGTATAATAACTATAATATCCAGCCAATAATTGTTAGAGGAACAGACAGGGGAAACATCTATGCAGAAAATCAATTTGGGTTAAAGTACACCTAAGGACGGGAACCATGCTGTATTGTTTAACCAAATTTTATTTTTGTGTCTTAATTTTAGGGTACCTATGTTAATGGTATTGATTTTCTTTGTTTGTGAACTGATAGTGCCTATTTTTTTTTTTTTATTTATGAATTTATGAGTTATCTCCATGTAAAGGAATTTTGTTAGGACATATTTAGTTGAAATTTATATGGTGTGATCATTTAAGACTATATTTTATGAGTTTATGATAGACAGTAAATTTTTGATATTTTTTTGTTGTTGATTCAATGATCATTTTATTTTGTTTTGTTGTATAGGTAATTTTTTTTATGAAGCTATTTAATATAGGGGAAAAACGGGCAATGAGAGTCAGAGGGCAATGGTGGTCAGCGTTCTAGTTCCTAGACGAATGTAGCTAAACAAACGAATATCGTCCATAAAGACTCGTTAAGTGACAACTCGCGGCCCCCTGCTCGCCCGTTCAGTACGCGTCCATCGTTTGCAAGGGAAGGTCGCTTCGCAGTTTCCGGCTCATTTGATGTAATTTTACGTGTGCACAAAATAAGCGGTAAGTACATCAATACATAAAATTTAAATACTTAGAGTAGATTATTGTGTGTATTTAAGCTTAAATTTTCGATTTAAAAAACAGTTCTGGTATTTTAATAGCAATATAAAGTTTTATTTTAAATTTTTACACATTTAGTACGATCGGGTAATAAGAGTCACTGCAGTGCGGGCAATGAGAGTTGACTCCCATTGCCCGCAATCATTGTAACATACCTCATTAATTACTAATAATTCTCATTAATTACTATTCCAGAAATGCCGAAAATACGTCACAGGTCCACAAATAAGGCTCAGTGGTCATCTGAAACACTGTCAAAAGCTGAGGCTCTCATGAGTCAAGGCCACTCTATGAGAAGTGCTGCTAAAGCCATGAATATACCTTTTTCAAGCCTCCAAAAGCGGTTAAAGAAGAACAATTCATCGGAACCACGTCTCGGACGACTTCCTGTATTCACAGCAGATGTAGAAAAGGTTTTGTCAGACCGGATAAAATACTTATCTTCTATTTTTTATGGAGTCACAGCGATTCAAATAAGGAAAGCAGCATACCAGTATGCAGAAGAGCTTAAAATTTCACACAATTTTGACAAGAGTGCTAAAATGGCTGGACGCGATTGGCTAGATGGCTTTTTAAAAAGAAATAGCATCTCTGTTCGGAAACCTGAAGCTACAAGTATCAACAGAATAACGGCTTTCAATAAAGAAGAAGTCCAACTGTTCTACAGACTATTAGGAGATCTAATGGACAAATATAAATTTACTCCTAATAATATCTATAATTGCGACGAGACAGGCATTTCCACAGTGCAAGATCCTGGAAAAATATTAGCTCCCAAAGGCATGAAAAGAGTTGGCTCCATAACAAGTTGGGAAAGAGGAAAAAATATTACACTCTTGTGTGCCATGAGCGCTGCTGGTAGTTTTGTCCCACCAATGTTCATCTTTCCGAGAAAAAGAATGACTCCTCAGCTTGAGAAAGACGGTCCTGCAGGAGCTATATACAAATGTTCAGATAATGGGTGGATTAATGAACATCTATTCTTTGAGTGGCTGCAACACTTTGCCATGTATACCAAGCCATCGTCACAGGCTCCTGTTTTATTAATACTTGACAATCACGCCAGTCATACTTCTTTGATGATTTATGATTTTTGTAAACAAAATCATATACATATGCTGTCACTGCCTCCACATACATCCCACAGGATGCAGCCATTAGTTCTCACATTTTTTGGTCCTCTTAAAGCTATATACAAAAAGGAGTGCGATTTATTTTTAAAAAATCGCCTTGCAGAGAAAATAACTCCATACGACGTGGCGGCTATTTTAAATAGAGCATATTCTATCGTGGCATCTATAAATAAAGGTGAATCAGGATTCCAGGCATCAGGTATTGTCCCATATAATCCGAATAATTTTTCTGAAGAAGATTTTACCGCAGCTGAAGTCATAACCCAACCTGAAGTAATTATTCAAGATACCTCAATCATCATTCCATCTACGTCTGCTCCAACAGATCCAATACCATCTACATCATCTGCAACAATACATCCAATGCCGTGTAATTCATCGGTTACAACGAATTTAACACAATCTATATCGTCTGCAGAAATACATCATATGCCATCAATATCATCCATAGCAGTTGATTCAATACCATCGACTTCATCAGCAACGTTAGTTCCTGGAATATTGAATTCCAATATTGAAGATCTGCTTCCATTACCTATCAAAATGATTCCTGATAAGCCCATAAGAAAAGGACGAATGAAGCAACACGCAAAAATTATGACATCAACACCCGTCAAAGAAAGCCTTGTTGAAAAAGAAAATAAGAAAGCATCTAGAGCAGCAAAAGGAAAAAACCTTATGCCGAAAGCTAGCAAGAAGCAGAAACCTAAGAAAAATATAGCGAATAAGGCCAAAAGGCGCGTACTTCAAGATCTAAACACTTTGAATAAATGTTTGGTATGTGATGAATTTGGTCGCAACAATGAGTTATGGTACAGATGCACTTCTTGTGGCTTATGGGCACACGCTAGTTGCACAGGATGGGACTCGCCAAAAGGTTACGTATGTGACAATTGTTAGGCTGAGCTTACTCTCATTGTCCCCATAGTGACTATAATTACCCTCAGATATGGACAATGGTGGTCAAAGATGTTTTTTTTTTTAAAGTTTAATGTTAATTAATATATAATTCCAAAGGTAATGAAACTGTCTGAGACTGATAGTGTAATGATTAAAATACTTAAAAAGTTGATTAGAATAAAGATAAAGTAAAAATTGTGTGTTTTATTCTATATCTTGCTTAAGTGACTCCCATTACCCCCTTTTCCCCTACACACCAACTACACAAAAAACACACACATAAGAAAATAATTGGACAGATATATCCTATCATACAAGAAACAGACCCACACAAATATAGAACTATAGATTACCACGGAAAAATATCAGAAAAAATAACAAAAGAACTAAATAAAAATAACATTACAACAGCATTTAAAACACGTAACAACATAGGAACATTAATTAAAAACACCAAGGACAAAACTAATACACAGGAAAAAAGTGGAATATATAGACTAAATTGTGACCAATGTAATAGTATTTATATAGGACAAACAGGACGCAGCATTGAAGATAGATTCAAAGAACACAAATCGAATTGGAAAAATAACCACCTAGACAAATCACAATTCGCTAAACACCTAATTCAACACAAACATTAATAACAGACACTAACACACCCACACTATTACACACAGAAAGAAAAGGAATCAGATTAAACATTTTAGAACAAATAGAAATTAATAAAAATATTAACAATCACCACTCAACACTTATTAATGAACAGACAAACATTTATAACTCACCTATATTAGACATTTTCTAATATAAACAAATAGACAACTTACAAAAATAACTCATAGTCACCCTACAAACAATACTGAGAACTGGGTTTTTTCCCCCCAACCATCAACACACAAGACACACCTACAAGACAAAGCACTTTAGTAACTAGCGTCTAATGGTAGAAGAAGAGGGTTTGAAAATACGCATGCGCAGAAACACTGAATTGTGATTGGCTCTGTCATGCGCAGAAAATATTGCTTGTCAACAAGTGCCTCGTGCCGTGCTCATCATTCAGTTTCCGTATTCCGTTGGTGCGTTTGAAATTGTGTTGTTCGGTGAAGATAATTACGAGGTTTTTTAGAAATGGATTTTCATTATTTTTCAAAAATACATAGTTATCGTAGATCTGGTAAGTTATACAACATTTATTTAGTATGTTTTCAATAGATTATATTAAAAGCTACGCATTAGAAGGTCTTTGTTATTAATTTGTGTTTTCTTCGTTTTATCAAATCATTAGGATTGGACTTGGCAAGGATATCGGCACATGAAAGAACAGGAGTCTTGGAAAACAATGAGACGGATTCGACAATGGCTACGGCACACGGTGTTACGATTGTGGACAATATTGGTGGAGAGGAATATCAAATTAGCATGAATGGATCTGGTACGTAAAAAAAATGATTATGGCATTGCAGCCGAAACATATGTCACATTATTTTAAATATTTTGTAAAACAAATAAATTATAATTTATAAATTAAAACTATATAATACATGTTTATCATTTTGATGTATTTACTAAAATAAACGTGAGTTGTATCAATAATCAAACCGGGGTTTACATTAGAGTAGTGAGTTGATAACCCTTCACTTTCCCTATGTTATTAGGCACAGGCCTAATATAGAAGTCTAAAGAGAGAGAATATTTAGATAATAAGTTTTGATCGGTACCTAGAACTCCCTGGAAAAAGAAAAGACTGAGCTAGCCGTGGTGGAACCAGGAAGAGGTAGCCAGCGAGGAATAGGTACGTATCAAATTCATTCATAAATGTTTGTTTTCAGGGGAACTGGAGGTGGTCCCGCGTAAGTCCCGGAAGACCCATTGCTTAACAAAGTCATAGCATTAATCAAGTTAAGTTGCTTTGGTCTTCAAAGTACCTTTGACTCGGATGCAGCTCTGTCACAAGAAGCCTATGTTGAGGTAAACTTACCCATGGAAACACCCAAAGAGGTCATTTTCAGAGGCAAAGTGGTCAACGTTGACATTGAGTGCGAGCGAGGGGTATCATCTATTAATAATAGTATTTTAGATGCTGAAAAAGAAGAAGCATCCATATGGAAGACATCGGACACCAGCTTCGGGCAACACCAAAACAAAATATTTCATGTAAACACTGCAGTAAGAATACTAGCAATGAAAAAGTGCAATGGGTGAATACCAAAGAAGTCTGTGTAGAACCAGAAAAGCCTAGCAAATTGAATTTTAAATATAATCTATTAAGTGATAACCACCAAACCATTGTTACCAGAAGAGAAATACGAAACCAACCAATGACATTATTAAAAAATGCATATGTATCCCCTATTCCAGTTTCCATTCAAATATATAAAGATCTAATTGACCTTCTAACTCCAATATCATACCATAAGTATTGTGAGTCTAACAGAAATAGGTTTCACGAGCAAGAGCCGATTGGAGGTATTGGAATCGTCGTGGAAATAGACGAAACACTCTAGTGTCGGTAAAAAAAGTCAGTTGAATGTTGCAACAAATATGGTTATTCGGTGGTATCTAAAGAGAATCAGTTAAAAGACGGAATTCGCCAACAATTTGACTAATCGCTTGTATCTACAGAAATTCCTACAATTCGGAGAAAGAACTTTACAACATGATGTAGTAAAAAGCAAAATGATTCATGTTACCTCAGGAAATTATTGAAACATACATAAGTTATTATAAATGAAAACCCTCGTTACAGAAAATAGGCATTGTATGTGAAGGTGGTTTGACAAGGTGCATGAAAATAAATAGCGAGCACAAACAGACGATAACGAAACAATCAAATTCGTAAAAATTGTCTAAAAGCTACACTATCTATACACAGAGTATGAGGGATAGAAAATAAATAGGTTATCCTATATATTGATGTGCTATTCCAGGAGATTCCAAGAATACATCTTTGTAATCAACTAATGGATTTTTGATATGTTTTGATTTTATTTACTTCCACTGTGTTAATGTTTTTATATTTTGGTTTTATATGTATACTTGGTTATATTATTATGTGAATGATATTAATTTGTAAACCTTTATTGTCAATGGCTAATGTGCCGTTTATGATGAATAAATAAATAAATAAATAAATCACATCATTAATGAGAAAGCATGCCAATCGGTTAAATCAATAAAATAGTTTTGTAAAGTTACAAAAGTCATTTTTTTATACAAACTGTGTTCTGTTTCAAAGATGATACAGGCTAATGTTACTAACGTAACACTGCTATTTACATGTCTTATTTGACAGTAAAATTCTTTTAGGATTCCAAACACTGTAATCCATATGCTTTAGAACTTATGGAACGTAGAGGATCTATACAGTTCTTAAGAGTTATTAGGCTGTCACGAGGATTGTGTTTCGATCACGTGTTGTCTCATAAAATATGGTTGGGACTTGACAAAAAGTGTCTTGTGCAGTTTGTCGATTTTTCGTTGAAAGGTACTTGTCAATTTATCTCTCGGTTAATAATAGTTTTCTTGTGTGTTTTTTTCTAAGTTATTCCGGTATTCAATATCAAATTCACATTCTAAGCAACTGAGGATTATATATTTATATAAGTTGTTTGTGATAATATATGGAAATAGCTGTAAGTGAACATTTAAATTTTTTCACAAGGTTATCCAAAACCACAAGTTTTACAAATTGACCAATGAGAGGTTCCATCTAGACTGCTTTGAAGTTAGTCACTGTCGTTGATGCAAAAAACTGCACCCACGCGCATATTGTTAAAACGTTAAAATGCAGCAGGTGCTACATGAAGTATCATTAACTTCAAGAAGATATCGTTGGATCTAGGTCTCAGTGGCTGTGTCGTCCATGTAACACGGAGGATCCCAGATCATCTTCTGCCTTATTTTCATTACCGGGATCTTCTTCTACGTCTATTTCTGATGATCAAGGTAGTGACTTGGTTCGGGTAAAGGAGGAGATAATGGAGCAGATCAACAGTCTTCATTTAGTCATATCCAAGCAGACTTCCGAGATATTAGATCAAATAAAATCTTTATCAACACAATACGAGGATCTGCATATGCGAGTGAAGAATTTGGAGGATAAATGTGACTCAATGGAAGCATCACGTGAGGTCTGTTCTTGCGATGCAGCGGTGCGAGATCGGGAGGTAAGAATAAAGGGATTGGAGGATGTGATAAGTGCGCTGCATGTCAAGATCTTGAACACAGAGCAACATGCGATAAGATTTAATGTAGAAATAACTGGTGTGCCCGAATCTTCTCTCTCACCGTCAAACATTGTAAGCTCAATGGGCGCCGCTCTTGGTGTTGAGATCTCTGCTGATGACATTGAGTTTGCTACTCATACTGCTCACAAATCCACCTCCAACAGATGGTCATGATAGCATTACCGATGGTGACTTGTTGCTAAGAGGAAAGTTGTCTCGTACCTTGAAGAAAAAATGGCCTTAAAATCTATGCTGGTATCGCAGGAACTCGTTAATGAGGGAATGGCTTATACCTTGAAGATCTCCGAAGAAAAGTTAAAACCCATAGAAATGTACACCTTTCTCAATTCCGTTAATAACAAAATATTTTTTCACTTATTTTAGAGGCATTTAATATGTAACAATTTCTACACATTTTAAAATAAAATATTTAAACTTGCATCACTCACTATGTTTATTTGTTACATTAATTTAAAATAAAAAATACATAGATTGTGGTGAAAATAAACACGATAATAATGTCAATCCACACTTTACAAAACTTATTTACATTGGAGGTTTGACCTCAAAGATTATTAATATTTTGCCCAACAACATCACTCCAGCGTATTATACCAATAATAAAATTTCAAATCTTTTGAACAATAAAGACACTACAGATCAATTGGAAAAAAATGGAATATACCAATTGAAGAGCGGAAAAATATAATGGGCCAAGATACAATTTTTAATTTTTATCTTAAAACGTTCTATGAATCACTGCCAATACAAAAATATAACGGGCCAAGTGACATCTGATCTAGAGGTAATTTAAAAAAAAATCGAAAGATGGCACTCGTGCAAGTATCACTAGTACTTGCAGATATAACGGGCTATGTGCAATATGCACTATGATTTTTAATATGCACGTGTTTGTGCATCAGGCTGGTTGTTTTTGAACGCGGTTATTTCTCTCTTTTATTTTATTAATTTAATAATCTTGATATGGAGGGTCTGTGCATGATGATAAAAAAATTATCCCGAATATTTTTTAAATAATTTCGTTAAGATAATATTAATAATAATAATTAAAATTCTTAAATTGTGTAATTTTGCGCTGTGTTCGGTGACCAGCTACAGTCATTTTAAAAAAACGTGTTCATCATCCTTCAGGAATGTCACGTCCGGTTTACGATCTGCTCGCTATCCATACATAATAATACATCGTATTTAGGGGTGTGTGTCTGTTTGTATGTTCATTATAATTTCGATGTAAACACTCTTGTAGGTAGGTATAATATCGAGTGGGATATGGAATACTGCCTACACGAGTGTATATACCTACAGGCCTCATTATTATTGTTATTAGTATGTAAGTATCTTTAGGTATTTTTTAGTTAGTATGTTTTTTTTAAAAATCTTTGGGGAAGTTTTTTTCATCGAATGGGGGGGGGAATATAAAATGAACATTGGATATGTAGTGAAAATGGACACTTTTTTAAAATATAAAATATGAACTATGAATATGTGCGCGAAATATGCTGGTAGGGACCGAGTAAAGTACTCGGGCATACTTGCTGGTACGCAGTTATGTGCGCCGGGGTATTGTTTTGCTAGGAACAATACCTCGGCATAACGGGATTTTGCCAACGCCGACACTAAGACGCGGGGGTGCAGAAGGGTAAGCGAGGGGTGAGGTACTACCCCTCCTGGTCGAGTAGCCAGCGACAGGCTACGGATCACTTCCCGCCAGGATTCCGTGGAGACAGGTCTACTCCCCGCCAGACGTCGGAGAAGACGTCGTGTGCGCTCGTTGCTGGAGCAACGGGGCTAGACGCGGTTCTGTTCCTGCCACGGCCTTGGACGCATGGTGCAGACCTCCTTTGGGGCGGCAGTCGCCAGCCTCGGGGCAACACCATCCTGAGGGCTATATGCCAGGATGCCTTCGTTGGAAGGACTGCGCCTGCCCGCAATGGCCGCGGGCAAGACGATCTTCAGGCTCCATGGCCGAGATGGGTGAAAATCCAGCGTGAGTGAGTTGTGTGTTTTTTTGTTCTTCGCAAAGACAATTTTTAATTAATTAATTAACAGTGTAACAGACTATTCTTGTGATATTTTTTTTAAAGACATTTTATTAAAAGGGGTGGGAATAAATTTAGTTAGATATAGGTAGTTAGTATTTTTTAAATTGACATTTTTTTTAATAATAATTTTAATGTTTGTTTTTCTATTTTCAATAAATAATGTTTAATTAAATTTGTGTTTTTACATCATCCGCCTTCACATCATAGTAATATGCCATAGCTTTCCAAATTATTCTTTATTTAAAATTATAATTTTTATGTATCTGTGGCGGTATGTAGCAACACCCAACTCCCACCCTCAGGAAGCGACCGACCGACCGGCCGAACGACAGATCGAGAGGCGACCCGAATCAGTTTCGTTACGCCTACGCTGCGTCCCACTTGTGTCGTTCTATTAAATTTTCTTAGGCGAAATTTGCATATCGCCATTTTTACTTATAAGTTTTTTTCTTATTTATTATTCACTAATGTTGAATTGTAATTTGTGATCGTTAATAACATGTAAGTACCAAACACTAATATCTCTCATTTCTAAAGAAACCTGATTCCACAATCCTTCTTATCAGATCCTCAATCTGATACGAGGGGTAACTTAGAATTTTGATGAGAAATTATTATGAAAAATATCCCTTCTGATAATCAAACTCTTTTGGCTTAATCACCTATTTATTCTTTCCTTTGGAGTCTCTCTTAAATACATAAAGGTGAACGCCGAACAACCGGCATACCTATATACCTAGTCAGCCCTAGGTGGCCAAACTGGTGACCCCTACTTTTTAGAGAAGCAGCAAGCATAGTGTAAACAAAGATTTTATAATATTCAGAGCTATCAAGATGAATATGTGTGCGTGGTTTATTATTTTGTTTCTACCATGTATAAATGCTAGAGGAGTGAACATCAAATACAATGAGATAACCATAACTGGTTATGACAATTGTTCTATTAAGTATAACGACAATGTCATGAACTACAAGCTTGGGTTGGATGAAACTAAAATACCTGGTATATACATTGGACTGGTGAGATGGAAGTGCGATGAGGATGGGGACTCAATAATTGCTAAAATACAGTGCAGGCCATGTGGCCTATACTGTACATATAACCAGCAGTTTGAGGAATGTAAAGCACCCTATGTTCCAATAATAATAGCAATGTTTTGTGCATTAATGATATCTCTTATCATTATCGTCTTTGTGACAGCCTGTGGGAGAGATAAACTCATGCTTGCATTTAGAAAAATAATGTTCTATATCCTAACAACAAATGACAGGAAAAGGTTCAATGCAGTCAAGAAAATCAATAAGATGACAGGAGTTAAAAATACGATACTGTTCCGACCATTGAAGACAGCAGATGATATACTGAACAGCATGATAAGGAAATATAGATTGAAGGTAAGGAAATTGGTAACAGGAGATGAACCAATATATACACAAATAGTACGAGATGATGGACCAACTGATAGATTCACTGAGGAGCTTAATGAGAGGATTGCAAGCAACAACTTTAATAGACTTAGCAGCAGAGCAGGTGATGACAATTCTAATATACATCTAAGACCATTACCAACTGCCCCTGTTTTTAACACATATAGGATGACTCCAGGTGTCTCAATCAGTGCTATCTTACTTATGATCATACTAGTAGTCCCAGCAACACATCAGTGTGACATGACATTGTATATGGACAACACATCAGTGTGACATGACATTGTATATGAGATGTTACAAATGTAATGGGTTTTCGCACAAATCTATAGAGTGTATTGTACAGCATTTATAATCAAGACATTTACAATAGATACCATTACACGCCGTGTAACGCGCAGCGCCAAAAAGATGACAATAAATTTTACAAATGAACAGTTCCAACAACTGCTTGCGACCATTGGAGGCAGTAACAACAAATCGGGAACTTTAGCAGCCTGTACCGCGTCATACGACGGCTCCCGCAAACCGGAAACTATTGAAGCATTCCTGTCAGCTGTCAATGTCTATAAGGCGGTGGAACACATCTCGGAAAGTGATGCCGTTACAGGCATACCATTGCTGCTGAACAAAGACGCCGCAACTTGGTGGCAAGGCATCAAACACGATGTCAAAACTTGGGAAGAGTTCGAACGACGCATTAGACACGCGTTCGTTCCTAAGAAGCCCGCATATATAATCTATCAAGAAATTACGGGC
Source organism: Athripsodes cinereus (assembly GCA_947579605.1). Taxonomy (NCBI): domain Eukaryota; kingdom Metazoa; phylum Arthropoda; class Insecta; order Trichoptera; family Leptoceridae; genus Athripsodes; species Athripsodes cinereus. Next base: position 2,381,538 of record OX388324.1, on the reverse strand, counting down.
AAAAAAAAAGCGCCCCGGGAGTTGACGGAAATTTTCGTCGCCCGAAAACGCGTCTTGTTCGCCCAGTTACCAGGACCAGCCCATACAGAAACGCAGCAGATAGATATGATCTACGGATTGCTGAGTGTCGATCTTAGGCGTAAGATATCCCGAAATTCCATCATGTCATTCAACGAGCTTGTTGGAGTAGCCCGAGAGGTGGAGCAAATAGCCACGGAGCAAAACAGAAGCCGCTCAGCAGACCACAGCAAGCCTCGGGATCGCTGCAACTTCTGCCGGTCGTGGGGACACACTGAAGAAGTCTGTCGAAAACGCCAAAAGAAAAACAAGCCCAATACAGTTCCAAGGAACCCCGAGACATCAGCAGCTTCACCAGCGCCCAAGTTTGCCTGCTACGGTTGTGGAATATAGAAGGGGAGACTGTAGCATACACATGCCATACATAACCTCTTTTCAATGACAGTTATCATCTAGGTCGGTAAACAGTTACCTACTGCGCGACCTTGTCAAATCGTCGCTAGATGTCTCATCCCAAAGGATACACAAGGATATTTTTCAGAAGAGTGGGGGTACCGCCCCATACAGCCGAATCTGTATATAAGGCCGCCACTACTCATAGAACAGCAGTGTTCATTTGGCTTTAACAGTCCGAGCATCATAAAGTAATAACCAGAGAGTTTTGGTTGGAATCCCACCTAGCTTTTCTGCCTATTGCTTCCTACTTGCGAAAACCGCCGCCAAGAGCGTTGCATTGGATACCCAGGAACGTGTTCGTCGCGGTTACCGCCTAGTAGCTCAAACTGAAAGTTTATGAACAATCTTCGCGCTACATAATAATTAAACCACTGTCATTGTACAAACCATCTACACTTGTGAATTGTTATTTCTCAATATAACTATAAAACCAAGCAATATATTATTTGTCATCCCTTGACCCATTGCAAAAAGTGTTATAGAACAATATTAAATACAAAATAATGGAAAAATTGGTCTTAGATGAACGAAATTCTTGGTTTCTGACAATAAAAGTTAACAATGGTTTTAAACCAGGAATATACTCGGCTCTGTATCACTCGCCGAATCAAAACCACGGAAGATTTCTGGATCACTTTGAAACATTTTGCAGTAAAATCATAGAATCTAACACGTTTGTATACATTTTTGGAGATTTCAATATAAATATGAAAACAGAAAGTTGCTATTCTTATAGACTTAAAGCTATAATCGAACGGAGCGGTTTAAAACAATCAGTAAATGAGTATACGAGAATCACAGCCACAACACAATCGCTTATAGACTTGGTAGTTACCAACGATTTCTCTATGAATGTACAAATATCCGAAGACTTCAAAATATCGGACCATGAGACAATTAAAGCACTTGTACACAAGAAAAACCGAACAGAAACAGGTAAAGTTGTGACATTTAGAAATAAAAAGCAGTACAGTAAGAAAAAAATCTGCGAAAAACTATCAAATGAAGATTGGACATTGTCCAGTGATGTAAATGAGCAAGCAGAAATATTTGTAAAAAATATGGAAGATGCAATAAATGAAATTATCCCTCTGAAAACAGTGAGAATGAGAGAAACTTGCGAGTGGTTTAATCACGAACTTCATATAATGCGTAGGGAAAGAGACAAATTATACAAGGCTTTCAAGATAACAAAGCAAGAGAATTTATGGAATAGATACAAAAACTTAAGAAACCAATATAATAAATGTTTAAAAACTCGCAAATACGAATACATTAAAAAAACAATAGAATCCAATAAAAATGATCCTAAAAAAATGTGGAAAAGTATCAAAAATATTATAGAGCCCAAGAAAAACACGAAGTTAGAATCAATTGAGTTTCCAGATGGAATTAAAAATAATATAAAGATTATAGTCAAAAAATTTAATGAGAATTTTATAAGTAGCGTACAGGAAATTTCACTAGCCGTCACTAGACGCAAGCGGAGCTTCCCACGTAAAGTGAAGATATTGCGCGGATCAACCGGCTGCTCACCCCATACTCCAACAACACGCGCCACAACCTTTCTCGGTCCACTCGATCATATGCTTTCTCCAGATCCACGAACGCACAAAAAAGCTTCTGGTGTTTACCCAGAAACTTCTCTATAACCATTCGCAGGGAGAAGATCTGATCGGTGCACCCTCTGCCATTCAAAAAAGCTCCTTGCGCATCCCATATCTTACACTCAGTTATCTTTCGTACTCTCTCAATCAAAATTCTACCATACAGTTTCCCTATTGAGCTCAGCAAGCTAAAAACCCGATAACTCCCGCATTCATGTCTGGAGCCTTTCCCTTTGTACAGGGGGCAGATGATAGCCCTCTTCCAATCCTCTGGTGTAACACCTTCTCTCCAACAATAGCTCCAAACACCACGCGAGAGCCCCCGGTCCACCAGACTTGATGAGCTCAACGGCAACACAATCATACCCTACAGCTTTACCGCACTTCGCTTTTTTTAATGCATTCATAATCTCATTCATGTCTATCATATCGTTTTCATTCACACTGCTTTCACTGTCGTCATACTCATTTGCATTTGTACCATCACATTCAAACAGATCTTCGAAATCGTCGATGCGCCTGCAAAATCCGCTATGTGATTTTTTTTTTAAAATCGGGTTTTGATGCCATTTCGTTCAATTTCCAATCGCGCATGTGTATATAAACTCCATATTTTAGCATCTCTATTGGTTCCGGAGATAACAATTTCAGCTATGTGATTTTAATCAAAATTTGTCAATACAAATCGCTCTATGTGTACCAAAGGCATATAGTGCAATTTTACTTATAAGCGCGTAGTATGAAATTGCGCTTGACCATGGCACAAAGCGGATTTGTCAAACGCCAAGTAATAGAGGTGAATGTGTATAGCACGTGACAGTGTTTACAAAAAACTCCGCGACATATTTCAAATTAAAATTGATTCAAGTGTTTTAAATTAATAAAATTATCAGAAACAAATATATAATAGCTAGTTTTATGTGATACATGTAAGTGTACCTTTTTATATTACACTATTTCTAATTATATAACATTTCTAACCTATAAATTAAAAACAACGATATACCTATTTGACATCTTGGATATGTTACCACCAATTTTTTTTCTATGTGAAGTTAGAATCAAGTAATTTCGTATGCATAGTTGAAAATAAATCTTCAATGTTGATAATAGTTTGAAACACAACAATAATAATTTAAAACACGTTGTCGAACGACAAAACTATTTATTTTAGGGTTTGGTTTCACTTGAATGATTTGTAGTTTTGTAATTTCCTTTTGCAGTACCTAAGTTATTTACTTAATAATTAATTGTATATAAGTAGTAAAAAAGTAAATAACAATATATTTATATATATTTTTCTTTTTTATTACATTACAATGTGATACTTAGAACCAGTATTTTAACTTTGATAATTCGTGTGCCTGTACCTAACCATAGTGTAACTGTCAATTTACCATCAAAACGTTTTTAACGAGATTTTTATATATATTTTTATTCAACAGGTTAAACAAAACAAAATAATTATGAAGTGTCGTAGCAGAACTCAGTTGTTAATCTCTCTGGCAAATAAAATAAATGTCCAAGAAGACTCTATAATATCTACAGAGTTTCATCAGAATCTCACTTCTAATAAATTATCGCACGATTCTCCGTATAATTCTCAATTTATATTGTACATTAGAGATATTTTTTTGTACTTCTTTTCGAATAGATATGTCTTTTATTATTTGACAGTGAATATAAGACACTAGCCGTGTAACCCCACAGAGGTAATTTGGGTGCAAATCAAAGATGAAGTTTCGGCGAAGAATAAAATTTCTTGAGGTTAAAATTTTATTCGAGAATGCGATTCGCAATGTGACAAGTGGAAAATTGGAGCAATTGTTTAAAACACGTGATTAAAGTAGAAAAAATAATTTGGATGTCAGATGGAATGATGGATGATGCTTTCGACCAATTCGTGATAAATGTTGGAAACACGTCCGATTCCTCATCTCTCTGATTAATTGTTTCTTTTTTTTAATTTAGTTGAAATTTTTTTATAAATCTTTTTTTGCTAAATTCCGACATACAGTAATTCCTCAAATTTCTTTTATAAATTAAGATACACGCACTTACAAAGTAAATATATGTTATATGAAAGTAAATATATGTTATATGAAAACTGGGCCGATTTAGTCTATAAAATTTGTTATTTTTACTTTTTAGTTCTATTAATTATTCTATGTTCTCACATTTTTAATGTTTTTTCGTTTTGCTATAATTATTTTTGTGTTGACACTTTGTTAAGGTATTTAATTAATTATTCTATGTTATCGTATTAATAATGTTTTTTGTTTTGCTATAAGTATATTATGTCACGTTGACATGTAAAATGTTTTAATCAATTATTTTATTACCTTTCTAAAATTTTGTTCCACGTATTACTTAAATAACACTAATTTAAGAGTCCAATCAGTTACCCGAGTCTGCCCAAAAATAAGCCTCAAAAAATTTAAAATTAAATAATCAAATCATTTAGTAAATAAGATTTTTTTTATATAGGTACCTATGTATAATCATAAAATTTCGATATCGGTCCCTCATGTTTCAGTTTGTAGTAAATCTTTTTATAATTCAATAATTTTGTATAATCCAAAGGGTTGTGTATTGACACTGAAAATACATTATAATAAATTACCTATATTGAAAAAAAACACACTGTTAAATTTTCACATATAAAAAATCTGAAGCATTTTCGTCGAGTTATCTCGACATTATTGAGAGCACTACAATAAAGATAATGTTAAAACAGTATGTTTTTTTTAATATTACAATATTTTTATTATGCACACTGGGCAATTTCTATCCAGTATCTATTCTGCGAGCGGCCCATCTGATCACGTGAACATCACGCATTTCTAATGTTATTGTCGAGTGCATGGATAGAAAGACTGAAGTATAGTTTTTAAGTTATAAAAATATGTGTTATTTTTATGACTTTATTAAACAAAATAAAATTAAAAAAATAAAATAAAAATGTAAATATAATTAATAAAATAATAGCCCCTAATAAATCCCCATTATTATCTCTATTCAGTAATACGCCAACACCAGCTGTCTTTTATATTTACATTCATTGTTTTTTATACGTATAAGTATCTATTGTTATTATTATTGTTTTACTCATAGTTCTATCTTTGTATATATTGTCAGTCTTGAAAAGCTCAGCAATGGTGCAAGTGCACTGAAATCGGGAAAGCCTATTTTAAATTAATGTAACAATTAATTGAACAAAAACCTATATTATACTCAGCATAATATCTTAAATTATTTAAATTATCTTCTTTGTCTATATTGACTTCTTTAACTTAATTTTAATAATAATAACATTTATAACTTATTTCATTATGGCTTCTGGGTGCGGTTTTATAGGACAAGATTATATTTTTACAGATGGTGACTCTAATGAGATATTCACTCTAGGTATACCTGAAGCAAAGGGTGCCCCTGACTACCCATCTGATTATTTTCAAGAGCTAAACAATGAGAAACCACCATTGAGAAACCACCAATTAAACATAATAATTCAAGCTTAAATATTTTATTTAAAAAAATATATTTTGGTGGAAAGGAAATACTACAAAGAACCGAAAAGGAGGATCCTCAAGTTCTGTACGAATTGGCCATGGTTATATGTATATGACTACAAATATCTTAAAGGAAAAACCTTACAAAGTATATTTGACACAATTAAGTATCACAGAGAATTGCCTGATAAGTCTTTGTGGGAGAAGTTTTGGACTGTTAAACCCACATTGACTCCGGCGGATTTTTCTGATAGAACTTTTCCGGGTTTACATTGATGGTTGTTTATGAAGAGAAGAGTGTACAAACGAGTAAAGGTTTTTTGAAAAAGTTATTAATAAATGATAGATTACCAGCTGTATATTCTGATATGTAGTTATTGAAGTTCCTTGTAGATTATAGAAATACCAAACTTATCTACAGGTGTAGAACCAAGTGTTGCATTATAAGGAAAACGAATCAGATCAAAGTTTGATGAACACTGAGCACGCAGAGAACAATGGCCCCTATCCTCCAAATAAAAATAAGAAAAGAAGATCAATTTGCCCAACGTTTCTTATGGAGAAATATGGATGATAGTATGCCACCAGATGAATTCGTCATGACATCAATGATATTTGGAGCTGCATCCTCACCTTGTTCAGCACCGTATGTGAAGAATGCTAACGCCCAACGAGCATCAAATGAGTTTCCTGATGGTTCTGCAGCAATAGTGAAAAATCATTATATGGATGATTAATGATTGCATCGATAGTGTAGACAGTGAAGACCGTGCCAAAAAATTAGTAAGGGATGCCACTGAAATCCATACAAGAGGAGGCTTCGACATTTGTAAGTGGTCCAGCAATAGACTTTCAGTATTAAGTGAACTGCCGCCTGAAAAACGGCACAAACTTCAAAAGAGCTGACACAGAACTGAAAAGAGCTTATCCACAAATCTACAGAGAGAAAATTCAGAATGAACTAGTCTTGAAGCCCTACTGTTTGAAGCCCTGCACTAGGGGGTGGGTGGCTTACTCTAAAGCATGGGTGGCCAACCTTTTCAGCAGCCGGGCCAAATTTCAGAATGAGATTTCCTACCGGGCCGCACAACAATATACTTCATATATGGAACATTTGATCATTTTACTTAACCTTAAAATTTCTACCCCCCATCGTCAAATTCTCAAAATGGTATAGGAATTTGAAATATTTCAAAATTCCTCGGTTTTCTTTTAAAAAAATCTCAAAATATCTCTATCAAAAGTAACGGGGACTTGTACCGAATATCATTTAAAAAAGTGTGCATATGCTTCTTATTATTGCGGGTTGGCCACCCTTGCTCTAAAAGGTACAGTCAGCTGAAATTGGTTGATTTACATATCTTGCCACATATAACTTATGGTCTGACAGTTTGGTCGCAGTGCAACGTCAACCTAAAGGACACAGTCAAAAGAGTCAAGAATAAGGCACTGAAAGTGGTATACGACATGGACAGATATACTAAAACAGCAGAAGTATATAAAGTAACGAGCGAGTTTAACCTAGAAGAGCATATCAATATTGAAAAAGCCAAAATAATGTTGAGAAAAAATAAATATTACATGATCAAAATGGGTGAGTTATTGGTTTAAACATAATATTTTGGACATAAAGTGATATTTAAAAGTAAAATATTTAAATAGGCGTGTGTAATTACTTTGTAAACAATGTTTCTGATTGAATAAATTAATAAATTCTTTATGTTTTATACTTTCCAGATCATTAAATTAATTCGTTAGTGACATTAATACATTTAGCGATGATGTAGAATTACTTGACTAATCATTTTTTGTAAAAGTTTCCCATTATCTCAAAATGGGGTTTTTGTTTTGGACTTCGTTGACTACCCACGATATGATATTGTAAAGAGAAATATGCGTTTTATTAATCTGTTCATTATGTAGTAAATAAATGGCATCAAGAATTTAAAATAAATAATAATAATTTAAACATATTTTTGAACTACTCCAGATTAATCATTCCAATTGTTCACACTCATCCATAGTCAACCTATTTGAATAGGTATTAACTAGGTAGGTATGTTGTATATGATACACATACATGTTGGAAAGAGTTTCTAAAATAATATTAAATTCTTTCATCTATGCACTTGAGCTTGTATGAAGATGGATGCTTCCGATGTTGTTTCCATTGAACTACAACAGATGTCTTTCCATTTTGAAAGCACAGTAATTCTAGGAAAATCGTATAGAGATTGATTTCAAAGAGGAAGTTTAACAAAGTTGAACTAAATTTACAACTTCCAGAAATTTCAAGTCATGTGATAAGCACGACACAGAGGAATTGGGAATGTTACCTAGGTTTAAAGAGTACTCTTAACCAAGCCTCAGTCGATTCATAAGCGTCGAAACTCTGTGTTGTGCACTCCTTAAGGAAGTTCACATATGTATGTGTATCATATGCAACATACCTACCTAGTTAATACCAATCAAAATAGGTTGACTATGGATGAGTGTGATCAATTGGAATGATTAATCTGGAGTAATTCAAAAATATGTTTGACATATACACGTAAGTAAAGAATCCGGTTGTGTCAAAAATTCATAACATAAATAATAACAGAATTGACTTCTAGAGATAGTTTTGGTCATCTCGCTAGTAATCTAGCCTGGACTAGCACCTGTCTTGCTGCATCATTGATATGACGGAATCTATCTGGACCCAAATGGACTCCCCCGTACCTGAAATAAAGCATTACATTACCAAATTATAGTCTTGGAAGACAGAAATAAGTGTTTTAGATGGATGTTAAGTACAAAGATGTCTAATACAGGAGAGATGATGATGGTCATGGTTGGGTCATCTATTGAGAATGTTAAGTGATAGTTAACCAAAAAGAGCACTGTTCAGTGCGGAACAGGCCGGACGTAAGGTCCGTGGCTAGATGGAAGAAATCACTAATACAATAATAATCTCACCACTGCATATCATCACATTCTTTTAATGTAAATTGATTTTGTGAATTTAATGATGATGTGCAAAAATAATAAAATAAATAAATAAAATGTTTGATGTTAAAGTATAAACTCACCATCGACTGACCACTATGACAACATTGTCCACCTTGGCCAACTCCAGCAGCCTAAGTAGTCTACTCCCCGCAGACTTCTCTCCGTCATCATCACAATCATGTTTCGCACCGCATCTCCACGCCGTGATATTGTGAGTCGCAGAGGCGATCTTACGCTCCAACTTGATGTTCCACAAAACGGCGCTATTTAAAATGAAAAAGACATCAATACCAAATTGATTAATTATTTCTCTAAATATATTGAGTGTTTTATCTTTCTATTCGATCACAGTATTTGGAGTAATCAGCAGACTAATTGAATGTAAGGAAATAATAGATTGTCTTTTCCGTGCCATAAAATAGGTCCAAAACATTTTCATGTCATTCCAGATGGTCTCATCACTGAATAAGTTTTTTTAAACTTATTTACAAAAAAAAAAAGATGCAAGTATTTGGGTTTTTGTTATAAATCCAAATATAACCTTAAACACTTTCACAGTAAGCCAAAAGCTTGCGTCGTGAAAGGGGAGATTGCCGACACCTGGGAACGAACCGCGAACCTTGTGTTCGTGAAGACGAGACTCTACCTCCAAGCTGCCGACGAACTCATTATACAATATAATGATTAACAAATAACACTGTCTTTTTACAATAGAAAACTACAAACCTTCCAAAAAAAGTAGGAACCTATTCCATTGCAGGGACTCCATGATGGGTACCCAGTAGTGATGTAACGAATGTGTGATTTTGGATATTCGCGAATGCGAATGCGAATATTTGTTGCCGACATTCGCGAATGAGAATGCGAATAGCGAATATTGACTTCAAAATGGTATAGGAATTTGAAATATTTCAAAACTCCTCGGTTTTCTTAAAGAATATTTTTTGCAGTACCTTTTTCCACACTGTACCGGGTAAATATCCGGTACTTTCACCGAATTACTGATTTTTTTCTTCATTTACATGGTACACAACAGATGAAACACATATAAATATAAACATGTAAGCGATAAAAACATTCCAATAGTCTTACATCGAAACAGTGCACACTTCAGCAATAACACACAAAACAATTATAGAAAATCTTACACACAATACATTAATTCACAATACATCCACTCACCCAATTTCGCACACATAATACATTCATTCGCACAAACACATTCACACTTCACTGATGTATGCAATAACAATACAAAAAAAAACTCTAAAAAAAGAAAAATCAAAAATTTAAAAAAACAGACTAAAAATAAATACTATCCCAAACACTTCACATTTTATCAAACATATACATTTTTTTATATTTATTTCATCTTATTCTACTCTCAACTCTCCTTTCTCACAAACCTGACGTAATTGGCACTTTAAAATTCTATAAACAGGGTTTCTTGAGTCTTCGTTTTTGTTTTTTTTTTTAAATGTAGAACGGATCTTGTTAAGATCTTGTTAAAGGAAGCATTCTAAAGTTAATCCTATCTAAAATATTAGGCACATCGTATTCGGACAAGCATATTTTTCTCAGGTTGCATGCATCCAGCAAAACTCTTCTTTATTCCAATTTAGGCAAATCTTTAATAAATACAGGATAATGCAATCTCTTCCTAACCAAACGAATGAATTTAGACTGAGTTCTCTCAACTTGATCGACATATTTTTTTAAAATGTGGATTCCATACAGAGGAACAGTACTCCAGCTTGGAGCGAATCAACGATAAGTACAAGTACAAATACGATTCATATAACCTAAATGACTTTGTAGATCTCAGAATAAATCTCAGTATTTTATTGCTCTCTTCGATAATTTTGTTCAGGTGATCATCAAAGTGAAGTTCAGAGTCAAACACCACACCTAAATCTCTAATCTTATGTACTTCTTTTAAATCATGATTATGGATATTGTAAATTTATCGAATTTTGTTTCTATTTTTGGTAAAAGAGATCAGATTACACTTCTCTAGATTCAAGTGCAAGTTATTTCTGTTACAGTACTCGTGTAGTCTTCCCAAGTCCTCGTTAACCATTTCACAGTCAAACAATAATTGAATTTGACAGTATATTTTTAAATCGTCCGCAAATAATAGAAGTTCTGAGTGTTGAAAGCACTTTTTTATGTCGTTTATGAATATCGTAAAAAGTAAAGGACCCAAAACAGACCCCTGAGGGACACCAGATGTAACACTGACACTGTCAGATGAGTAACCGTTAAGTTTAACTGTCATCAATCTATCAGAAATATATGAGTCAATCCACCTTAGAAGATTCCCATGAATTCCATGAAATTCTAACTTCTTAATCAAAAGTCGATGTTCTACTTTATCAAATGCCTTTTGAAAGCCGATATAAATGGCATCCAACTGTATACGATTGTCCATAGCTGAGAAAAAAAAAACAGATTTGTTACTGTCGATCTTCCACTCATGAATCCATGCTGCTCTACAAGAAGATACGGCTTCAGGAAAAAAGTCATTCCTTTACGAACAATACCCTCAAATATTTTTGAAATAGGTGAATTGAAATTGGTCTGTAGTTACGAACGTCCGATTTGCTGCCAGATTTATGCAAAGGAGTAATATTAGCCATCTTCCATTTGCATGGAAAGCACCCTTCTTGTAAACTCCTAATAAATATCAGATACAATGGTTTGGTTAAATGACTTACACACATCTTTTATATTATTGGTGCTATACCATCAGGGCCAACTCCTTTTGTTTCATCTATACCTAATAAACGTTTATGAATATAAGATTTCAAGATATTAACCGTGGATAAACATGAGTTAGTTAAAATATTTTCCGATTCTTCAGTATTAGAATCATGTAAATTATTCAGTGAAAATACAGAACCAAAAAACGACGAAAACAAGTTCGCAATTCCCTCTGGATCACTTGAAGTCTGGTCACCGTCACCCGTTACCCTTGGATAGCTTCTAGATTCTTTAAGGGAATTCACGAACGAAAAGAAAGACTTGACATTGCCCTTAAGTGACTTCTCAGTGTTATTAATAAAAACCTATAATCGTGATTCTGCGACAACTTCAACTGAGCTCTTAGTTGAAAAAATAAATTGTAGTCAGAATCATTACGGTTCATCTTCCAATTACGCCAAGCCTTGGACTTTCTCTTAAACAACACAGTTCTATTAGAGAACCATTTGGGAAAATTATTAGGTGCCACCCTCTTCATAGGTGTATGCTTCTCAATTATTGGCAAAACATAACCATAAAAAGATTCAACCATCTCATTCACCGGTCCGTTTCCCAAAACGCTGACCCAATCAACACTTTGTAGTTCAAAATTTATTTCCGAAAAGTTTGACTTAAAGTATATCAATTTCTGGATCATATTTCGAGACAAATCCTCAGCAATTTCAAACTCATAATCTATCAACAGTGAAGGATAGTGTGAATCCTTACCAACCAGTGGAGAGTCACATCTGGTAACAGAACACGGAATAGTTGAAAGAACTAAATCCAAGTTAACTTGATTGCTGTTATAAACTCCGTTAGACTGAAACATATTGAGAAAAGATATAGATTCTATCAAATACTGCGCAACAGGACCCGAATAAGAATACGGAACAAAGATTGACTCAACATCGGGGTCTTTTTTCCATTGGATTGTTGGGATATTGAAATCTCCAATAAGACAAAATATCCGTTTTGTCGTAATAGCTGATTAAACGTTCAGATATACTTTTAAAAAAGATGTTTTAAGTATCTAAGAATGTGGAAGGCGGTATATATACTACACCTAGTAGCGATGAGCATTTTTCCATGGAACTATGTGTTACCGATGAAAAACGAATACTGGTAAAAAAACTTTCAACAATATCATCCCAAACAAGAGTGTGTGAACATCCTAGTGTCCGATTTACAGCAATTAAGACCCCACCTTCATCCCTTTTACCACTCAACATGAAATCCCTATCCTTCCGGTAAACTGTATATTCGTTTTGAAAAAGTTCGCTATCAAATATCCCACAATTTAGGCAAGTTTCCGTCAGAACAATCATATCATAATTATTTGCAAATAAGTTTGCTCTAAACTCCTCGATCTTAGACTTCAAGCCCTAAAAATTCTGAGAGAATACTTTAGTGTGGTTCACCTTGTAGTATGATATAAATATTCCCTAAATAGAATATAAAATTATTGTAGGGCCCTATACTCATAGCAGTTGTACAATACTTAAAACAAACATATAAATTAAATCTCCACAAATGCATACTTCTCCCAATATTAATAATGTATCGAACGTGGCTCTCCCCGTATACTCTCACAAGAGTGTGTCGTGTTGTATGCTGACGCGCTACACCACATGGTATAGTTTGGCTGTCAGTACCTAGCTATGCGGTGAGTGTGGATGGCATACGCACCATTTCAATGTTCATAAAAACATTATAATTTCATGTATTCATATTCTCATACTGTTCATAATGACGTAGTGTTGTGTGCTGTCGCGTTACACCGCGTCGGCATAGTTAGGTAAGCACAGATAGGTATGAACCTGTCTGTGATTCCAAGCCGCGCGGTGAGCAAAGCCACTACACATCACAAACTAAAAAACCTTTTGCGATATTGTATAACATATATCATATTCTTAATAACTTGTTGTATTCTCTCATAATAATATGTAGAATCAAATATAATAATGTAAAATGTTAATAATATAAATATTTGTAAGACGCGGCTCGCGTAATGTACAATAAATGTACTCGCCCACATGCGCGTAGTACGTTGTCATCATAATATCATTCATGTTGTATCATGTTGTATCTGCCTCCCCGAGATGTTTCCTGTGCGGCAGCTCGCTTGCTTGTGAGGTGTCGCACAGGAGTGGGGAGGTTACTTACGTCGGCCGATACACGTCCGCGCCGCGTTCTCGCCACTGTGTGGTGTAGCGCGCGGACGGCGAGTATCGGTTGCTTTATAAACCATGCCATTTTGATAAATAAATTACTCTTTCTACAACACTTACACCGTGCGTTTCATTGTGCTACCTCTCTGCTACTTCTACCTACTACTTTGGATCACGACTACTGCTAGACTCGGACTGGATTGGGAACAACTGCTACGACCACTGCTGCACTGGACAAGGACCTCGAGTTGAACTTCAGGCAACGGATCGTCGCACACCTTCTCATCACAGACGAGCTCTCGAGTGATACCTGCACTGAGGTGGTTACCGTGAACCGACACTGCCTTGTGAATACGCCGCCGTGTGGCTTCTAGTGTTCTCAATATAGTCTGCGCTTGCTGGGTTCATTGCCCGGTTCGCCCGTACTTGCGAGTGCACTAGCTGGCCGCGCCTAGGTGTTGAAGCGAGGTAGTGGCGGCGGAAGTAAACATCCCCAGGCCGGTGGAACGAGAGAGTCTCCGACGTGTGCAGATTGTGTCGGCGTCTGGGCCGCCCGCCACCTACACACGCGGATTGTGTATAGATACCTATACGATCATACCAGCGTGTCATACGTCGATGAAGCGAAGGCTGTAACCAGCGAACCCCCCTACTCACCCCCTGCTCCATACCAACCGGAGTACAGTACCGCCGAGGAGCTATCAGAGGCCTTGTCACCTGCCAGCCAAGAGGAGCGGCGGCCGTGCGGTACAAATAACATCATCAAGCAAACGAACACATGAAACAATACAACAAATGCGGCCAACACGGAACAGACCAGATACTTTATTACTAAAATAATATTTGCAAAACATTCGCATATTTTTTTGCGAATGCGAATGCGAATACTTTGAAATATGCGAATATTCGTTACATCACTAGTACCCAGTGAAATAAATTTTGTTAATATTCTAAACATTTGGTTATACATTTTTTCTTTTTCATGCATTCGACAATCTTTCTGTAAAGTCTCGGCAAAGAGTGGGCTTTCTGGACTTTTCGGTTAGTTTTTAAGTATTCTGTAGAAGGCAGGTGTTCAGCAATGAGGTTTGCCACCCATTCTGAATGTGTATTTGTTCGTTGGCACAGAGAGGACAGTTTGCGTGTTTATTACATACAGCTGATCTGCTGACTGACCCACTTGTGGGATATGCCGTGATGGTATATTACAGTATTTTTATAATGTTTTGCAAAATATGAACACTTACTTTACATCATCAGGATTTGAAATCCTTGCGACGTGTGCCTGGAATACGCTCTTCCTATCTTCTATTATTTCTCCATGTGTTATGTCTGGACAAGGGACTTCTTCAAACTACAACAAAATCAAAACAAACATAACATACATCATATATATCAACAATACACAAAAATCGAGTTAGTACCAGAATAAGATATAAATATTGTTTAACTGTTACTAGCTTGACGAAACATAAACATATATATAAATAAACACATTTATATTTAAAATCGAAACCCAGGATAATCTAAAAAAGGTCAATCATCATTTTACCCTAGCAGAGAATCAATCAATCCACTGGCTACCCCACTTGTGGGAAACACAGTGACGATATAGATAGATTCCTTGCGACTCATCTTAAGATAATGGAAACGTTTTGATGTAGATAATTAATAATTTATTAACAATATATAGGATCCAAATAGCCTTTACAGTACAATAACAAAACATTTACTATATATTTTATTTATTAATTAATTCTTAAGAAGCAAACAGTCAACACAGTAAAGTGGTGTTCACATTTGGCGAATATCGTCAGGCGAATTTCGCTTGCATAAAAAACAAAATTCGCCGGACGCTCATTGATCGTCACACCTGTTCATACAGTCCACCGATATAGATACGATCTGTCAGATGCGCTTTGATTTTGACGTTGTTTTCAAAATGGCGGACGTCGAGATGGAGATCGCGAAGTGTTTATTATTAATTGAAAAAGTTATAATAAAGGTTATAAGGCTCCTTTTAATTAAGGAAACAAACGCCACAAACCAACAACAAAGATAACCACTGTCACGAGACGGGAAGCCTCTATAAAATTTATAGGTTATAAAGTTTTTACCATAGATATGGACGCCGCACACATCTACACATGCGCGAATCGTTCCACCAAAAAAAAAAGTTGAAAGGTGGTCAACTTGAGACAATATCGTTTTTACTAGTTTTTATCGTTTCAGACTAGCTGTCATTTTGTTCACATAGTTCAAATGGCTGACAACATTTTGGTGTCCTGGCGATATTTGCCAAATGTGAACACTACATAACACACTATAACCTTTACTATACCTACGTATAACAATCAATATTACATACATTACAGACCAAATAAAAAAAAAATAAGTTCCCCTACATTACCATAATATAAAAATTCAAAGTTACTAACACAAAACAAACAAAAATGAAACTAATAATATGCAACAATAATAAAGGACATACATTTACTATAATATATTCACGCCGTATCCCAGATGGGGTAGGCAAAAAGAACTGAACACAATATCAATCTATCCTTACATTCTTCTTTCATTTCCTCGACATTCATCCAATTTCTCATACATACACCCCGATATCTTGGGATTTTGAACCACGTGTTCAAGTCACGTAGTTCTCAGACGACTGCGGCTTCTCACAACCCAACTTTCAAATAAATACACCCTCTTCATCATCTTTCTATCTTCCATTCGCTCTACTTATTCAGCATACAATATACTCCAAAAAAAAAAACACAACACAGTTGATGAAAAACAAAAACATGAAACAAACCACTAGATGGGCAGGAGTTGAGGATGGATGATGGCTGATTCACCCTGAAGAAAGTCATAAAAAAAACTCCAGTTAAGGACGAGAATAAGTATTTACACACATGCAAAGCAACAGCCAGACAGGAACTAAGGCAAATTTATTTTTCATGAGTGATTTGTTTTTATAAATCTGTTCTGCTTTTGAATTTTAAATATTTTTCTATTTATTTAATTGCCTTACCACTGCTGTCCTTTACATGGCAACATTTAATAAATATGTTTATAACTAGCAAAGTAACCGCCAAATTACAATTATTTACAGTTTAGCTAAATAGTTCTATGATTATTTGTTCTCTGGATTATGTCACTTAACATTTTAGTGGTGTTGTGAGTATGCAAAACGGCATTGTTTTAGAAACAAAAGACAGCAATTTTAACAAGTAAGTATAATCACAAATTTAAGTGTTGTCAGAGAGATAACATTTCAATTCATCCAGACAAATAATTTGAGTCTGGTTCACAATCTGTCATACATTTACACATTACATTATCAAAGATAAAAAGGAAAGAAAAAAATATGATGACTGGTGATGTGTTGCTGACATAAATATTTGTTTTTGGAAAGATATATCTGAGTTTTGTTATAAACTCAAATACAACCTTGTACACCTTTCACAGTAAGCTAAAAGCTTGTGCAGTGAAAGGGGAGTTTGCCGGCACTAGGGATCGAACCACGAACCCTTCGTTCACGAGGCCGAGACTCTACCTCCTGGCTACCGACAAACTCTAAATACCATCTAAAACATCATAGCATCTCTCACGAGTGCGACAGCCAGTGGACCAACTGCATAAAATAAACACACAACTAGTCCTTTCCATGATAATAAAAACTATGAAGATACGTGCAGTATACCTTATCATTGCTAAATTGAAAATATTAAATTTCCTGTTGGTCATATTTCACTAATGCTTGCTTTTTACAAGGCACTTGAAAACTTACAAAAAACGATGGGAGACCTCTTCTTTGCCTAGGATTCCACTAAGTAACAATGGAATTGTAACTTATTTCTTAAATTTTTGAGCTACTATAATTCCTTACCTCGTGTTCAATATGAATACGACTAGGTGTGGTGGGGAGTTTGTCTTCAGAAACCACTGGGAGACTTTGCAGTATCTCTCGAACCTTCTCCACCCACTGGTACAGAACTGTCTCTCCAATATTTTCCCTAAAAAAAAATATAAACATTCTAATTAAAATCTGAATATTGATAAAAGTCATTGGCGAGATTGAAAGTATTAGTGAATGGCAATTCATTTGAACACAGAATGAAGTCAGAAACAAACTTGTTGAACCATCTCAACCCCGCAGGATAGATTGACAATGTCCCTGTAAGACTAAAGACGTCTCTCTAAATAACAATATAGTAGAACAAACGTATGTTTTTTTTTATTTTTGACCTTGCAGGTTGTATTTTGGAACAACTAACCTCCGAGTTTATAAGAGGGGCTTTCAGTAAAACTAGAGGCACACCTGTCTATTGAAAGTTTTGGACAATAGATTCACAACATAGTGTCTTTTAGATCATGTCATAAGTAAACGGAGCTAAACAAATTGTCCACGTATATTTTTAACAAAACAAATGTATTGATCTAAATGAAGTTGTGGTATATACTGGGACTTATCGACAGTTTCAGGTCTGTGAATTCGGCGAATACTTATATTATTCCTACGTGGGTGGGGTAGCAAAAAGCTGTAAGAGATTTAGGGCTTTAGGTGTCGCAGGACACGTGATCTGGAATCGACTCCTGAGGACTTAGTAAAAACCAACCAATAACAACGATCAGGAGCGAATTGAAGACGCCACTCTTCCAGCATAGTTTCCCATGCCCTCGAGATGGATGCTCTATTAAACAGCACCAAATAAATCATCCCACAAACATACATAACATTATTTTTACTTCATAAACAGCGCATACTGCATCAAAATAACTTTTTTATGTGAAATTTAATGACTTCCAACATATTTCACAACACACAATATTATAAGAATCCATAAAAAATTTGATTGCTTTTTTATTGCATATGTTAGAAATATTCAACTTTAAGGTATGCAACCCATTTTGTATGTCATACTTTTTAATGGCAAGAAGAATAACGGATCACTGCAGGCTCAAGGAACACTTACGCAAACTGGGACTTGAAGAAGACGGTACTTGTAGATTTTATAAAGAAGAGGCCGAGACTCCTCGACATCTCCTAGCGGAATGCAATGCCGTGGTATTCTCAAGAATCAAAGCCCTAGGTAGACACTGGGTAGAAATGGAATCGATCCACACCTTGAATCCCCTCAAGATCTTAGACTTTATCAGAAGTCTGGGACTTGAGGGTGTGCTTTGACAGGCAACACCGGGAAAGCTGAGTAGGGGGAGTACAATAGATCTTATAGACTGCAGTGCATAATTTACCCCAACAAATAAAATAAATGGCATGAAGAAGGTGATCCGTGTGATTATTACGTACAGCTAGTCCACTGGCTACACCTCTTCTAGAGATCCAATGACAATATTGATAAGATAAATAGGTGTTTGAAAAAACTTACGAGTGAATCTCTTTCAAAGCCTCGTGTATTTGATCTTTCTCCTGCCTAGTGAGTAATGGTGCTGACATTTCTACAGAAGGAGGAGAGTCTAAAGGATAGTTTTCTGGCAGGTGGAAATATAGGGTAACCTGTCTCCCACCCTCAAACAGCGACATGCTGAACCGCCTATCACTCTGACTCTCGGTTTTCCATTCATCACCGTAGATAGATATGAGAACTTCTATTTCTTCAGCCTGAAAAATGAAACGGCTTATTGTAGAAGATAAGAGTAATAGGATACAAAGGTTTTGTTTCAAATCTTCAATAGTGATGTGGTATCCTACCTATCCTCCATTTCTTACAACTTTTTAAAAAAACAAATAGGTGAACGCCTGTCAGTTTCTGGTAAAAATTAAGCATCGTCGTCATCACATCATGTCGCTACTCTTGCAGGGTAGGTAGAAAGGATTGAACACCATCTACTCCTATCCTTGCAAATGCTTTTCGCTTCAGTCACTGTCATACAATTCTTCAAGCTGTTCAGTTTATAAATTGTGTATCTTTGCGCATCGCATTGCTGAAAGCTATATTGATGTGCAAAGTAGAATCTAGTTTTTAGGATCTTGCCATGTGATATGCGAATGGCCACGTTTCGAGCACCATTCTTCCCACGCATTTTTACTCTGTTTAAAATTTAATTTTCTTTACAATAACTGCACTGAATGTGTCTAAAATGAATAATCATTTCTGTCTCATTTCACTTCATTTGCTGGCAGTTTGAATGAGAAATTACATCTTAGTCGACTAGAATGGAATGTGCTAACAATATTGCCCAAGCCAATGTCAGAATGAACTCTACACAATGATGTTATCTTTCTTCTCTACCTATCTATACCATCACAGCATCTCCTAAAAATGATGTAGCCAGTGAAAGTATCAAATTCATTAAGGCAGTATTTCCCAAACTATGGATCGTACGTAATACTGAGTGGGCCCTAAGCATTAAGCAGTTCCATGACTCGCTATTAGAGAATCTGAGCATTACCAATATTTATGACCTTTTTTCTCTGAGACAGCTAAAAGGTGGGTCCCAAAATTGGAAATTTTTGTTAAGATAGGTCGAATCCCAGTCAACTTTGGGAACCACTGCATTAAGGCATCCTTATCATTGCTGAACTGAAGATTTTAATGTCTTGCAAATGATGTTTTTACTAACACCTGAGTTTTACAGGATATTTGAAAACTTACAGAAGAGTGAAGACCTATTCTGCTCCAAGAACTCTACGGCAAGCTCCCATTGCATGCTACGAGTCTACATAAATAAGCTTTTATCACTTAACGTAACCTGTGAAGTCTTCAGAAAAGAATATGTCCCTCACTCTTTTCTGTAAGTTTTCGAGTGTCCCCTAAAAGGTGTGTTTACAAAACCTCGTGCGCGAGACGATTAACATACAATCCAGCAATACGACTTGCCACCCCCATCCTGAATGTTTAATTTTTGTTGGCACAAAGAGAACAATTTGCATGTTTATATGTTTGTCAGCTGGCTACCCCACTTTCCCACTGGTGGGAAAGCCGTGACGGAATGAATGAATGAACTTAATCTAAAAGGAGAAAATGTCATTGTAGCATGAATAAAACCTCCAATATGCTATGTTGAAAAGGATGATAAATTTCAATTTCCAAATAATGATACATAAGTGTTTTTTGTTATGACAATATTTTGGCTTACATGAATTCATAATACCCTATGTATACAAAAGAAAAACTATCTATGCATTATTGTCATTCAGTCAAGTAGAAAATTTCAGCGCATTGATGGTTTTAATCATGCAACGATAATGAGTTAAATAAAATAAAAATAGTGGGTGTGTTTCCATTTATTAACAAAATAAAAAAGATATTAAAACAATAAAAAATAATCAATTTTGTAAAAGATAAACCAAAAATATTAAAATAATAGGAACAATTGAGTTATAAAACATATTA
The DNA here is from genome assembly GCA_947579605.1 of Athripsodes cinereus. Classification (NCBI taxonomy): domain Eukaryota; kingdom Metazoa; phylum Arthropoda; class Insecta; order Trichoptera; family Leptoceridae; genus Athripsodes; species Athripsodes cinereus. Next base: position 2,360,677 of record OX388324.1, on the reverse strand, counting down.
TAATATGTATCTTTAATTTGATACGAAAGTAATACTCACCGTGACACCATTGTAAGATATGAAACGTTACTGTGAAATATACTAAGAAAATGGTTTTACTTTCTTAATTGGGTGCGTCCAGATAGTAGGATGGGAACGTCAATCAATCATCAATCATTCGGTGACAATTCAGAGCATTCTCCGAAGAAATATTCTAATGGATGCCTTCGCAACCCGTATAAGGACGGGGAACGAAGGCATTCATTCGAATATTTCTTCGGAGAATGCTCCAAATCGTCACAGAATGATTGAAGATTGATTGACGTTCGCATCCTACATTCTGGACGTACCCATTCACAAAGAAAACAATGGTTAGAATATTAATTACTAATTAGAAAGAAACTTTGGCATCTTCAAAATACAAGTAAATAATTATATGATAATAATAACAATATTAATAAATTATTAATATTTTAAAAGAAACTTAATGAATGAACAATAAAAAATACAGGAAATATCACATGCAGTAGACTTGTCTTCTTCCGAGCTAAGCGGCAGCGATTTTGAGGGTTTTACTAATCAGAGGGGCCGAAATCTGGAGAATGTTATGAACCACAGAGAGACTGTTATCTTGAAAGTATTATAAATCACGGAGTAGCTGTGGTCTTAAGGATGTTACAAATCACAGAATGGGCGTGATCTCAAGGGAGTTACAAATATTACAAATCACAGAGAAATTGTGATCTTAAGGGTGTTACATATTTTAAAGGCCATGGCCATTGAGGACGTAACAAGCAACGTGGAGGCCATAGTCTTGAAGGTTTTACATATCACTCAGCCCACAAGAAAACAATTTTACTGCTAAAACCAGCCATGAAAGACAATTACACATTCAGCATCCATGTAATTTGTTAATGTGTCTTCTTAATCTATTCTTATCATCAAACACAGCATTGCAATAATGGCAAACAAAAATATTCTCTTTGGTATGAATATCTCTATGACGTTTGAGATTTGAAGGTTTGTTGAAAGTTTTACCGCAATAATCACATTCAAATACGGAATATCTCCTTTTTTCTATCCCGTGCACTGCAAAGAGGTGATCGTCAAGATCACTCACCTGATTCAAATTCTCCGAACACATTCTGCATTTGATAAATCTTATATTTTTCTTTTCGTGCACCTCTCTTCTGTGTCTCTGTACATTGCCTAAAAGAGTGAAAGATTTATCGCACTTATCGCATAAGAATCTGTTATTTTTGTCAGTCTTGGGTCTATACTTTTGGAGTTTCTTATAAGTATCATCGCCATCTCCTCGTATTGGTTTGCATCTGACATACAACAGATGCACATTCAAATAAGATTTTCTGGTAAACGTTTTCTTGCATAACTTACAGGAGAATATTCTTCCATCATGTACGCCTCTCATATGTCTCTTCAAATTACTGAACATATTAAAATAAGCTTCGCATCTATTGCATTTGTATTGCACTTGTCCGTTGACTTCGTGTTCAAAGTTGGACATGCGATATTTGATTTTAATCTTGCTACGATATTCATCAACTGTACAGTTGCCATTGAATTTGGGTGAATATTTCATGTTTTCATCACTAATACAGCGTTTAAGATGTTTTCGTAACGTAAACTCAGAAGAATATATTTTACGACACCTTTTACATTGCAGGCGATCGTCGGCGATATACTCTTGCTGTAATTCAGTCATATTTTCCATTGTACTTTCATATCTTTCAGAATAATTGGATAAATGACGACGACATTCATGCTGCTTTAGACGATTTGCATTGAAAAATATCTTAAAGCATTTATCACAAGCAAAACTGGAGAGAGGTTTATGATTGTTGTTGACAGACAAACAGAGATTGTTGTTATCTTGTTCTACTGTATCAGTGTTACTTTCAGATATATCTTTAGTTTTAGCAGTTAAGATGTTGTCTGTTAAGATTGACAAATCCTCTTGAAAAATACCCACAGAGTCAAATGTTTCTATCATCACATTTTCACAATCTGCTTCTTTGACTTCTTCAACATCATCATTGACTTCTTCCGTCCTACTTAAACTATCGTGGTCATTTACATATTCAATCACTATACTCCCTTCTAAATCGTCCAAGAAATCATAATCTAATCTTCTGGAATCATTATCATTGGGGGACAAAATTATTTCATGAATTGAATCACCATCTTGAATTATTTGAATATCAGAATCGCTATCACTATCAGTATCCAAATTAATTATATTTCTGTCATTATAAAATTCTTCTTCTTCCACTATCTCCAAGATGTCTATCTCTTTGTCTTCTCCTCCTGATTTTGTTGCCTGTCTTTTATACCCGTAATTATTAAAATCCTCCATATTCTGCTGATGATTTTTAAAATTTTTAGATGTATTTTTTTTTATAATATCGCGTACCACTGCAACAAATTAATAAAAAATAATTTTATCTCACGCCGAAATTTTTTAGGCTCGAAATGCGTTTGTCGATTCTATAACATTTTTAAAGTGCCTCAGTATATATCTGCCCCATACACAAGTTTACTTTAAATGGGGCATAAACTTTATTTGAAAATTCAACATGTTAGAAAAAACTTTATTCTACACTATCATGGCATCTCCCACAAGAGAGGTAGTCAGTGAACTATCTTCATAATATAACGAACATACATATCTCCTTCTCGGTAATATAAGAAGCAAAACATTTAAAATGGGTGGCATAACGTGCAGCAGAATTTAAGATGTTAAACGTCTTATACATAATATTTTATGAATACCCGCTTTTCACAATATTCTTAAGAGGGCACTCAAAAAGTGTGAGGGACTAACTCTTCGTCAAAGAATTATTTAAAAAAAAATATATGCATTCTATATAAAACAAAAAAACGTTTATTTGGTACTCAATGTTTCCAATGAGCTAGACATCCCTTCACAATACACCATCCTAGGACAACAATATTAGAACGCTGTTAAGCAAAAGGTTGACTAAATTGGTGCAAAGATGCTCTGAATGGTGGAGCCTGGTTTCTGCCCTGAGCATGAGGAAGATTACGAATGTCATGGAAACGAAAAATGCCTACAAGGATAGTAGGAGTAAGTGGCGCTCGATCCAATTTGCATACGCTTCAAGATAAGCGGCACGATAGTGTGCATGTATGTGTACATTATAGTTTACTTCCAAGAGATGATAATTATGACAGGTAAGCATTTGACAAGGATGCTGCATAAGAAGCCTTAGGAATATTGTGAGGATTGTTTCAACAAAAAATACAAAATTATTGTATCGGGAAAACAGATAATAAATAATTAGTATTCAAAAATATATGTTAGCAAAGCAAATTGTTACGATCCGGGTGTAAAAGTGAACAGTAAAACAATTGTGCGGGCACCTTCGACAACTCCCAACACGCCGTAAGTTAGGTTATAAAAATGCAAAATAATATTATTGATATTAGCGAAAACTTTGCGCTAATGGATACCTGATAGCAAATAAATTGTAATCCACATAGTTTTTTCAACTTTTACCTGCAATTATGATAAGTTCTTAACAATCAAAAATCACTTACCTGTTTTGTCACGTTGTCCATCTTTTATTATCGTAGCTCAAGTTTGATGTCACACAAAAACACTGATAAGTAAATACAACATAATTTACTCGCTATTAGACGAAGAAGTAAAATTTATATTTAAATAGTGGTTATTTTTGGTAAATAACCACAAATTTGAAAAATAAGGACGGACACCGCCAAACACCATTGGCGCCAAAACAAATGAAAAATATAACAAAACCATAGAGAAAGGAACACGTCAGTGTGACCAGATTTTATTTTCAAAAACTACTAAATGGCGAAGTCAAATTCTACTAAATTAAAATTACTAAAATAAACTAAATTCTTAAAATGGTATAGGAACGACGATGATCAATATCGGATACTTTTCTTTTCACGAAAATTTCTACCCCCCCGTCGCCGGATTTTCAAAATGGTATAGGAATTTGAAGTATTTCAAAAACTCCTCGGTTTTCTTCAACAATATTTTCAAGCAGTACCTTTTTCTAAAATGTACCGGGTATTTGTACCGATGATGATCAATATCGGATACTTTTCTTTTCACGAAGATTTCTACCCCCCCCCGTCGCCGAATTTTCAAAATGGTATAGGAATTTGAAGTATTTCAAAAACTCCTCGGTATTCTTCAACAATATTTTCACGCAGTACCTTTTTCTAAAATGTACTCGTTACTTGTACCGACAATTATTTTTGAATCAGTAAGTATCGGGTATTTTCCCAAGTACCCGATAATTTATCTACCAATTACCGACTGAATACAAAAACTACCAAAGAAAAAAAAACTACTAAACATTTTTGCCAATGCCTCAAAAACTACCAAAAAAGTAGGAAACTACCAAATCTGGTCACACTGGAACACGTGCAAATAATTTCTTATCTTTTGGATTAGTTTCGGTACAAAAGTATCGACATGTACCTAATATTATACAGATTATTCTTACAGGTACTGCGCAATACCAATTTTATGGTTTTATTTGAAAACTATTATAAAATGCATATCGATTGCATTTGAAGTTGAAAGATAGTTTATGAACGCTTGTACATTAAACTTTTTTAAGTATGTACATAATTATATTGAAATATAAAATAAAAAGAAGCTAAACGTAAAGAAATTCAATACTAATCAGTTCCTGCATTCCAACGTGTAGAAAGACAGGAACATCGGATAGAACATATTCAAAATTAAAAAAAAAAGATATTTTATCTGAATCTCCCAAAAAAAATTGTGTTGTATTTTTAAAAAGAGTATTCACCATTGATATAACACGTATCCACTAGTTTTTGTGTGATCAGACATTCCATGAAATACTAAAATTTACAGCAAAACTTAAGATTCTTAAGACATCCGTCGTGGGGTGCGGAAATGTAACTTTAAAGGTAGATATAGATATCTAAGGATTGTATACTATTTCCGGTCAACAATGGGGAACTTTCACAAAAAAAAAAATTCAACCCAAAAAATAGTACAGAAAATTAGAAAAATTATGGTACTTTTTATATTTTTAAATGTGCATTTTTAAGGTTTTTATCACCATTTAAAAAAGCAATTTTCACACTTCGCCGCAAAAAGGTCCACTCGTGGCGGAGCAGTGTTTGACAATATCAGGCAGTGTTCTCGAACGACATTGTCCAATATCGGTAGAAATATCCGCTAAAATCGGTATAAATGGTATATTTTGTACCCAAAATCGGTATATGGGGTATTTGTACCGACGATGGTCAATATCGGATCCTTTTCTTTCCACGAAAATTTCTACCCCCCCGTCGCCGAATTTTCAAAATGGTAGGTATAGGAATTTGGAATAATTCAAAAACTCCTCGGTTTTCTTAAAGAATATTAATTGCTCGAATCCAATAAGTATCCGGTACTTTTACCGAATACCCGATACTTATCTACCGATTATATTTCCCTATCGACAAATAGTAAAAATCGGTAGATTACTAGACCATTTCGGTATATCGGTAGGACACGGCCCATTTCGGTATAAATACCGAAAAATCGGTAGGTTCGAGACCACTGATATCAGGCGCTACAAACAGTACTAAGAGTGAAATGTGTGGCAATACAAAATAGCGCCTAGCGACGTCACACCGGACTAATTCAATAACAGAAAATAAATGGATTTTTAAAATGAAAATAATGAATGAAAAGTTTTATTTGATGGTTTCTTATTAGGATATTCGTGATCAGCGTATATTTATTAATATGAATTGATAACATTTATTCATATTCCTCACACATGCATCTTCCCTATTACCATGTTCTGACTATCCAATTTTATGCGACAGGAATTGATAGGTATCGCTCCCAAACCAACAGAAGCGAATATTTAATTATTGATACCCGTGCATATTTTGCTAACTAAGATATTCTTGCATTTTTTTCAACATGGTTAGGAGTTTTCACATGTCCTGAAAGTATGTAGTAGTGCCTACCTAATGGACATAACAAATATCTCAAGAAGAAGATCGTAAGAGTTGTGGGTTCCCGGTTTGACTAAGAACATCTAAGGCAAGGGAAAAGGATATAGGTACAATTAATTGTACATACACGTGTATTTTTCATTTTTATTATTTTATTTATCTCTTTGTTTAATACAGTAATAACATATTTTAATATAGGTATCATAATTATATTATGCAAACTATACAAATTATATTTTAAGAATAATGCCTAAACTATACTAAATGAAAGAAATATTTTGTCCCGCATGGAGTCCCAGATATGGAACAGATCTCCCACTGTGACTGTAAGTTTTCGAGTGTCCTGTAAAAGACGCATAACACAGTTAACATCTACAATTCGGCGATGAGGCATCCATCCTGAACATCTTTTTTAATTAGTACGGAGGAGACAATCTGCATGTTTGTTACACCTCACTAGGGGTAAAAGTCTTAAAGTCGTGGTGGTATGAATGATTGAATGAAATTAATATTTCATAATAATAATAAACACTTTATTGTCAAAAATAAATTTTACAAAAGGCGTACATATTGCCTTGAGGCAATGTCTTCCAGTAAACCTACGATATTAATAAAATTAAGTCAAAAAATATAATATTTTACCTACTCATTCTACCATATTACTTTTACCTAGATAGTTAGTTGGAAGTTGGTTAGTTGGAAGAAATCGCGCCTCTGCGATAAACTCGCCCTCTGTATATTGATTGTATGATTGTCTTTGTTATGTATTTTTGTGTGAATTTGCTTGTAATCAATGTACAGTAAAGAATAAATAAATAAATAAAAAATAGTTACTTGAAACACAGTTTTACTTGTTATACTTGAGTAAATTAACTTTGAAATACAATTTTGTGTTATACCGTCTGTCTATGTCAATATATCTTTTTAAAACGTGTAACGGTACTCCAACACACAATCCTTGTTCATAAACATAATTAATGTCTGTTGAAGAACTCGTACAGAGTTCTGAAATGTCAATCTCCTTTAGTGTATCACTTTTTTTGTAAATAAGGATAGAATAATTCCATTTTTCAGCTCTTGCATCGTTAGCGACAAGCTGTAAAGCGAAATATGCAATTTTCTCGGTGCGATTTATGTTCATATGGAAAACAAATATGGCAGGTTCGTTTCCAAACATTATAATTTGAACGTCTTTGTAATCATTTAATATATCAAAGTTGGGAATTTGTATTTCATCTCCAAATTTGTATTTCATTTGATCTGCGTGTTTTTCTTTCATATGATCTTCAAAGTCCTTCTTGAAACCTGTAAAAACGTACAAAAAATATTTTTACATCTTTTTAAATAAAATTTTAATATCAAAATATTATAACTCATTCACAATGCGTATTTCAATTTCTTTTAACTTTTAAAGTCAATCTCAAACTCAAGTCACGAGTTAATGAACTTTTTTGAATTGTGATTAACTTTCAAACTCGACTTAACGAGTTTATGAACTTTTTTGGATTGTGATTAACTTTCAAACTCGAATTAACAAGTTAATCAACTTTTTTGAATTGTGATTAACTTGTAATGTTAATCTCAAACTCGAATTAACGAGTTAATGTTTTTTTTAATACCTACTGATTTGATACGGGTAGATTATTTAACTCCTAATAAAAAAAATATGCTAGATATTAATAATTAAATAGTTTTTGTGTTTACGCTGTGGAAATCCATTTTTAATTTTAATAAATAAAATATAAAAATATATTATTGAGCACTGTTTAATCTCCACTATGTTAGGTTAAATACCGAACGTTTTCGCCTATACTTGTAGGCATCTTCAGGGAAACTGACCTAACCTAACCTACAAGTATAGGCGAAAACGTTCGGTATTTAACCTAACATAGTGGAGATTAAACAGTGCTCAATAATATATTTTTATATGCTAGATATTTTTAAATATAAATTGTAATATTTTTTAATAATAATAATAATTAAAAAATCTTAAGATCGTGCATATTTGCGATGTGTCCGGGGCTTCAGTGCTAATCGTCCTCTTCTGAAGCTAACCGGATAACATGTGTTTGGGATGGACTGCCCCACCTGCCTGTAGTACATTATTGTGTTTCATTTATCTCATGGACAATCGCTATCCACACATAATATTAGATTGTATTTAGGGTGTGTGTCTGTTGGTATGTTCATTACAATTTCGATATAAACGGTCTTGTAGTTAGGTATAATATCGAGTGAGATTTGAAATACTGCCTGCACGAGTGTAGATACCTACACTACCTACAGACATACACCATCATGAAATTGTAACTAGTTCGTAAGTTATCTTTAGTTAGGTATTTTTAGTTTAAAATTTTGTTAAAATAGACTGGGTGGTTTATTATTATTATTATTGGATCACTTATATTGCGCTATTTTTGTAATGAAATCACTTCAAGAGCGCATTCACAATATTATTTGTCACTTTAATTTATTTTTATTACTTTTAAAATACAAATCATGTAAACTATTTTTATTGTCACAAATTTAGGTATGAGATTTAATTTTATTAAATTTTAATTTTATTAATTTATGAATGGAGAAATATTAAAAATGAACATAATAGTAAAAGTGGACACTCTAAAATAATATAATTTATATACGAAGTATGAATTTATATAGATATGTATGTTGCACAAATTAATTTGCCAGGCGTCACCGAGTAAAGTCCCCGGGCATACTAGTAAGCGGTATGGCCCGGGTGAAGGATATTGTTTTGATGAAACAATAGCGGCCTTGCAACACATTTGTTACCACCGATACTAGGACGCGGGAATGCGGTAGATCGTATGCAGGCCACTGCCGCCAGGCTCCCGTGGAGGCAGGTCGACTACCCCGTCAGACGTCGGAGAAGATCTCGTGCTCGATCGTTGCTGGAGCAACGAGGCTGTGCTAGCCCGCCAACGGCCTTGGACGCATGATGTAGAGACCTCCTTTAGGCAGCAGCCGCCGGCCTCGGAACAACTTCATCATGAAGGCTACATGTCAGGATGTCCTCGATGAATGGAAAGCGTCTGCCTGAGTGCCCCAGGTAGAACGATCTTCGAGGAGCAGTCGACGTGAGTGAGTCTCGTGTGATTGTTTTTTTTTGTGATATAGATAACTTATCCAATGGAATAATGCATTTATTATTTAGACTTTAAATATGTACGTCTACGGAATATTAATTGTGTATTTTTGGAAGGACAATCTACTGAAAAAAGGGAAATTAAAATTACTTTATAGGATTAGATTTTAGATTAGGATTAAATAAAATTGATTTTTATCTTTTATTATTTATAATGTTTACATGTCTTCTATTTTCTCTAATAAATGTAATATATAATAATAATAATCTGGACAATTTATTTAGCGCCGTTTTGTGGTACAAACCACCGCAAGGGCGCATTTTTAGTTTTTTTTTTAATTTATTTATTGTTATTATCAAATTTTAATATATTTTATAAATTTAATTTAACTATTGAAATTTTTTTTAATAAATTTGTAATTGTCACAAATTTGAAATATGAAACAATTATGCGAGTTATTGTACCTAGGTATTATTAATTAATTGTCACAAATTTTATCCACTAAGTCATTTGTTTTTATATTTGTAATTTTTATTAGTTTAAAAATAATTTTGCACTCAAAAAACAATTATTTTATAGAACTATTGAAACCAAAAACACTGTATTAAAATTTTGCTATTTTGAATCATTATTAGATAATATTTTAATTTTTAAAATGAAACGTCTAAGGTTTCAGGCAGCCACTACGGGCGCCATCCACCAGTGATATGTTATACCTAGATTTGCAATATGAATCTCAAACATGTATCATCAATAAAATCTCGTTGCGGTCCTTGGTGCCGCAATTTTTAGTTTGAAAAAAAGCGACACACATATAAATTGTTTGTAGATAACAAGAGATAGACAATATGAGAATGGAGATTATTACAGACGACAAAGGCCGGTAGATAGAGATGAATATATACATAAGAAAAGAGATGAATATATATTACTCAGGTATTGTACCTCGACGGGTGGGTACACATTTTTAGAGAATATTTGTATGACATTGCGAATCTAGTTGTAACATATCACTGCCATCCACCGATAATATGCGTAAAATGAATTTGTGTTTTACATCATCTGCCTCACATCCTAGTAATATGCCAAAGTAAGCTTCTCTACCAACTTTATAATTTATTTAGATTATAATTATTTTGAAAACCACCATATGAGATTGGTAGGTAAGTTGGTAGGTAGAGGATATATTTTTGTAAAGGATACTCTATATTGTTGTTGCTGGTTTCTCTTCGCCTCCTTTCCAGCAAAGAAAGACCTTGTCAACTTTAAAACAAATTCTCAAAAAATATCTAGCGCAACGTGCCAATTCGTTAAAAAAAAAGCTTCAGTTGAATTCATTTCATTGCTGTGGAACAAAATTCCCTATGATTTGCGGACTCTGGAGAGTGTGGAGGTGTTCAAGACGAGGTTAAAAACCCTGTTGTTCAGGAGGTGTTATGATTCTTGAATGGGGCCATGCGGTGGTTTTCCACAAAACGGCGCATCATAAATAAGTTGTCTAGTTATTATTATTATTACCATCAACGGTATAAATACCTACTGAGTTTTTGAAAAAGTGGCTCGTCTTTTGAGCTAGTTACTTCTTTGCATAGCACTAGATTCTCTGAAATTCACTGTTACTTGTTCTCGCATTAAGGAAAAATTGTTTAAAGAGTTATTAAGTTTTTTTCATTGTTTGATTACCATATTTTATAATTACTTATTTTAATTAAACTGCTTACATCTATTATGTTCATCTACCATATTCAAATAAAAATAATGAAATGACTCTGTTATTTATAACAAACCTTTCCAGAAGCAGGTACGCAGTATTTCTATAAGAGGGCAGCATATTTCCAGTTGCACTCGATATTCACAAGTGTTCATATGATTACGTAACTCACTGGAGAATGATCGAAATTGACAACCCTTCTTTTCATTGCGACAAGATTCTGTTAGCTGAAAATATACAGAAATAATAAATGGTTAAATATTTCATATGTAAGTATATTCATCCGTATCGTTCCGTGCAGCACTTGTCAAAGGATTGGTCTCCCACTCTTTTCAGCAAGTTTACGAGTGTCCTGTAAAGGGTCGGTGTTCAGAAAAATAAAGACATTTGACATCTTAAATTAACCGATGAGGTGTGCTAACCATCCTAAATGTATTTTTTTTTTTGGCACTGAGAGGATATCTTGCTAGTTTATGACATGCGGCTGATCTGCTGGCTAACCCACTTATGGGATTTGCCGTGATGGGATAGTAGTAGTAGTCATATAGGTATCCATCACAGATTCAAACAATCTGGTTTTTAAGTATTTATCAAAGACGTACCCAAAATGTCGAAGAAACAATAAAAAGTAGTACTTATGTATGAGAAAAGCATATTAAAATATCATCGAAGTAGGTAGCTGCCGCCCTAGAAGCTAAACCCAACAAACACCAAACACTGAATAAAATGGCGTCTCGAAAATGGATGGAAGGGTACCTACACTTACTTCTGTCGATCAATTCGAGCTGAGCTTAACTGCCCATTTTCTAAAAAAAAATCACAAGTATCTGTACACCTTTTTTTCTGGCAATTCACCCGTAACGAGTGATTTGTGACCTACGCCCTTAATAAATCTATATTTTCATAAAATCAAGAAGATTTTTTTTTGAAAATCAAATAATATTCACATCTCTGATTAGTGTTTTCTGTGGTTTCCCCGTTACCGTCCAAAGGCAAATGCTGGAGATGTTTGATATAAGACCGTCCGCAGCGGGTCATAATTATTATAATATGGTTGACGATACATGATAATAACACATCTTTTTAATTTTAATTTTTTACCTATTGTTTTCTGTTTGTCACAATATACTTAACTTGTAATGAAGCTTCACTTTACTTTTGCCTGACGATGAGAGCGAAAGCTCTTGAAAGCCGGCTTGCAAAAATAAATAAAGTCAATAGTGGAATTACTATATATAGTGTTTCTCTTTAAAAATTATTCAAATAATATTATTTAAGAATGCTAATATGAATTATTTAATGTAATTACATACCCCTTCCGCAACTTCCTCGAGGGCGTAGTTCCTTAATGTTGATATTTTTTTCTGGCATACGGGACATTGTAAAGGATCGAGTTTACTGTGGCATGTACCGCATATGTTGTGTCCAGTTTCACACATAAAAATTTCCTTCACCATCGGCTCCATACACACAGGGCATTTTAAAGTATTTATAATGCAATTATCATTTACTGAGCTCGAGGATGAAGCAATACTTGTGCTGAAACGGTTAAAATAAAGTAATTTAAGGATCGATCTTATAAATGATGGCCAAATACGTAGTATCCGGTTAGAAATTAAATCCACACATAAATATTTGAGCCCGATCGTATGTATGTTTGTATGTCCTTAATGGACTCTGAAATTAGGAAAGACAGAAGTAAAATAATACACTCTATACGAGATCTAATCTCCTGGGCAGGTTTAAGGCCAAAAACATTTAAAATATCTTATGTATTGATAAATAATAATTATTATCACAAAATTTGTATGAAAAATCTATGAAAGGTTTAGTAAGTAGCAATATTCATAGTCAAACAATTTTAATTCTGCTGAATTAATTTCACAATGGATGTAACAATACAAAAGAGTAAAGACAATAGTAAACCTAAATAAATAGGGATTATTTTCATTGCAAGTGCTTATGATAAAAATCCTAAATTATGAGTGTTGAAATTGCATATTTTGACATCTTGTATAATAATATAATAATAAAAGAAGTTACTTTGATCCTGTGATGTTTGCATTAGAACTTTGTCCCAATTTCTCTCTCCTGAAATTGTAGGGTTGACAAAACTGATTATTATAAAATTGATTATAATATTGACTATAATATTGATTATAATATTGATCGTAACATTGATTATAATATATCCTTCTTCTTCCGCCTTTATTTTTTTTATCTCCTTCCTTCACAGCTGTTGTGTCATTCTTTTCCTTAATATCTCCCGATGACGGACCTGCTTCCATTTTTCCTAAGAGAAAAATAGATAGTAAATAACAAAAAAAAAATGTAAATAAATATTGAACAATGTAAGATTTCATAGCATACAGTGTATCCCCTGGTAAATTCCTTATGAAAGATCTCGTGATTAATCCATTAACTGCCGACACAGTGCCTTTTATAATTATAAATTATAAAAAGCAGATAAACTAATAATAAAAAATATGTAATCATAGACTTTTAATAAATGTTTGTTGACGTAAAAATAACAAATAAAATATTATATAGGTACACTTAATTAAGGCACTGTCGATCTTCTTCAGATACACGTTTCAACACTTCTATTATTAGCTTTATTTGAAAACGAAATGTTACTTTATCAGAATGTAACAGCAGTATTAATATATTTATTATCTAATCGCAATTATGTTTGACGTTTAAGGTACAAAATAAAAGTAACAAAATCAGTGATCATCAACAATTTATTGCGATCCATGATAAAAAAAAACCGAGTCACGAAAACGCATAAGTAAAATGTAAATCATGTAAGTTTTTTTTATGAACAAGAGAGTTTTCACTACCTCTGGTGCCAGATCGTTAAAAATGGCTGAGGACCCCTGACCCCATAGATTTTTATACATAATTATGTATAAAAATCTATGTTTGTATTTTTTTGTTTTGTTTTATAATATTTTTTGTTTGAAAAAGGCATTAGCCGTTTATTTGATAAATAAATAAATAAGTAATTAAATTAATTTAATGGAAGTATTTTATAACGGAAAACGGAACGGCAATGTAAAGTTAATAATTTTTAAAAAAATGGAGATTAATTAATCCGTTAGTTCATTAATCTTCAAAACTCAACTTTGGTAAGGAGGTCTAAAATAAAACGAACGTGTTGACTGATGTATTATAATATTAATAAATGAATTCAACTGAGAAACTAAAATATGGTTGATGTTCTCGGGTTTGCTGCGTGGATCTCCGTAGCTCTTTCTTCTAGCTTTCGGCTTCGATGTTGAAGCCATTGTCATGGGATTATAAAAATTTTGGTACTAGTATCACCATCTCTTGAAATCCGGTGGAAGCACTGGCCGGCCTGTCCAGAGATAAAATAGATTCCTTTTTTGATCTTGAGATATAGTAGATTCCTTTTTGATCTCCCTCCTTTCGAGTCAGCCATTTTGGAATCAGTTGGCCCGGGTCTGCCTTTCAAAATAGGCGACCTGTGCACTCAAAAAAATAATCTATCTTCCTTTTTCTTGATTAATAAAACTGTGAGTGTCGTATTGTGTAGAATTCTGTTTTATAATGTGAATTGATTTGTGTGTTCATAAAACGTTAACCTGTTTCACCAATAAACTAATCGTTGTGCATAATCTTTGTTTTTCACTTACAAACAGTCTCATATTTTTACCCAACGGCACATCCTGGGATAGTTTCTATGATCTGCCAATTATGTGCTAGCTGGCAATGGAAAACTGGTTACACCATCTTCAGGAATGAATGTCATCGCGTCATCACAAGACGCTGCGAAAGCTTAAACAATTATTTAACTAAAATATGCTTTTTGTTCAACATAATAAGGTTTTCTGTAGAATAATAAAGCACGTGAAAGAAAAAGTTTAAGGTGATCTCTTTCTAACTGCGTAGTTCTAACTTTGTGTGAAATAGAGATAGAGTAGGTACCCTGATACGTGCTGTATCAGATGGTACATTTTTTCAAAGAAGAGCATAGTGCTATTTCGTATAAAGTCTTCGCAACTGTCAGCTGTTATCTGTCATTTTTGTTGTTATTTTGTCGTGTTTTATAATATCACGTAGAAACTCAATAGATTTTGTAAATATATTATGTTATAAACGACGCTACGCACATCCAAACCACCCGCAATTAGGTCTGATTATCAGCTGTCATAAAAAACGAAAACAGCCGATTCCGCTTAATTGGGACACATCGGAACTTGGGCATTTTGTCCCAATTAAGCGGCTGTCCCAATTGAGCGAATTTCCCATTTTTTAAAATTCATTTATTTGGTTTTGGCATCAAAGGCCATTAACCAATAATACACACATATAATTAAACAATGCACATTTTTTTCAATAATTTTATTTTATAAACTCTTGGAAACTGTAAATTACATATAGATAATATAAATTATCAAAATAAATTACAAATATGTAATATAAACTTTTAAGAAAAAAAAAATCCTAATTAAAATAATGAATGAGTAGGCACTTAAATCCAATTAAATTCAATGCAAAAATGAGTCAAGTGTAGTCAGTCTTTTGTTTTTGTAATATTTCACTTCTACAAAATCAGCACAAAATTAAATTTATTGTCCCAATTAAGCGGTATGTTGTCCCAATTAAACATATAAATTGGTTTCTGTTCTTTGAGATTTGTCCCAAATAAGCGGCTGTCCCAATTAAGCGGTGTCCCAATTAAGCGGAATCGACTGTACATAATTATAACGGTGGGTGTTCAATCTATGCCCTTCAAATAAATTTCAATAGAAAAAACCACGTGATCTAATATTATTTATTATGCCGATGGTTAGTTAACTCTGGCAAAATTGATATCATCGTGAAATTTATTGATTGCTTACTAGCTTATATAAAACCCAATTATTAATTGATTAATTACTAGCTTGAAACTCAACTTCACTCAGATTTATATTATATGTATAGAAGTCATCGCCATCTACGTAAAAATAAATATTGAAGTATCGCATTAGTTATTTTATTCTACATTTTTTTCCATTTTTTTAATTTATTTATTATATATAAGCAACAATGAGTGACATGACAGATTGTTACCTTTGCGTCACTCAAAAGTTCATTAAACACAAAACAGTTTCACAATGATAAACACTAGTGATGTAACGAATGTGTGATTTTGGATATTCGCGAATGCGAATATTTCGACGTTCCAGTTCCACAACTCAACAAGTCGAAATGTCATTCATTCGAGAAATCGACATTTTTTTAATTTCAGTATATTAATACTATGCTTTAGAAACACAAAAGAAAATGATATATATCATTATAATAATCACACTGTTAGAGGCATTATGTTGTCTGTGTTTCGTTAAAATATAGTTAAAAAATTTGAAATATTTATTTTTGGGAATTGAAAATAGGTATTTATGTACATAATTTTTTTTCATTAACATAATAATTAATATATAAAGGAAACTGTTTATTTACCAAAATAATATTCGCAAAACATTCGCATATTTTTTTGCGAATGCTTTGAAATATGCGAATACGAATATTCGTTACATCACTAATACACACATGCATACAAACAATTATCAGAGAAAACATTCCAAAATTTAAATCTTAAATCTATTACATTAAATAATAAACATACTTCTTTAAATCTCGTAGCAAATAACGACAAATTTTAGTACAGATAAAAATGTAATCTTTCAGAGGTCAATTATCATCAAATAACGTGCGTCACAATTAATTTAATAAATAAAGGGACCATTTCGGTCGTATTGTATCAAGTATATTATTTACATTTTGTATTTGGGTTTATAACAAAAACCCAGATAAGTATATCTTTTTCAAAAAAAAAAGAAAAAAAAAAAAAATTAGGTATTATACTTACTAGAGTTTTTTTTAAAGATATATCTGGGTTTTGTTTGTTATAAACCCAAATACAACTTTAAACACCTTTCACAGTAAGCTACTAAAAGCTTGTGTCGTGAAAGGGGAGTTTGCCCGTACCTGGTATTGAAACACGGACCCCTTATTCACGAAGCCGAGACTCTACCTCCAGGCTGCCGACGAACTCTAGAACTCTTGCCCTGATGATGCCGAAAATATTTTGCTATAAGTTTGAGTATTTTGCCATTAATTATTGATTAAATACAAAATTAAATAGTGAAAATTTAAACATTGTTCTAGTTTAATCATGTGTTTTTTTATTAATTTACTAAAATTACTTTCTGAAAAGTGTTAACATAGCAAAAATATAATTAGGCATTCTCAAAACACGAGATTATAGACCTTTGCTGCGTGCGTAAGCGCATGGCATCATTTTTTACATGCACTTGTATCACCTAATATCTCATATTCTCCCGAGGTACTTCTTTTTGGAATCATAGTACAGTCGATTCCGCTTAAATTGGGACAGCCGCTTATTAGGGACAAATCTCAAAGAACAGAAACCAAACCAAGAAACCAATAGTAAATTTATATGTTTAATTGGGACAACATTCCGCTTAATTGGGACACTAAATTTAAGATAACAGTACATATTCTCAAGAAAAAATATGTACAAAGAATTCTAATTTTTGCATTGAATTAAATTGTATCTATCTACCTACCTATTTATTATTTTAATTAGGATTTTTTTTCTTAAAAGTTTATATTATATATTTGTAATAAATTTATGTAATAATTTATATTACCTATACGAAATTTACAGTTTCCAAGAGTTTATAAAATAAAATTATTGAAAAAAAAATATTCTGCATTGTTTAATTTTATGTGTGTATTACTGGTTAATGGCCTTAGTTGCCAAAACCAAATAAATTAATTAAAAAAAAGGTGAACTTCGTTTAATTGGGACAGCCGCTTAATTGGGACAAAATGCCCAAATCCCGATGTGTCCCAATTAAGCGGAATCGACTGTATTTTAACCATGACAGGGAAAATATAAGATACATACATATTATATGCTCATACTTATGCATGTACGTAATCATAAAGAATGTACCCACACATTATATTGTTAACTGTTATCTATAGGTAAGTATTTAGTATAACAAATCATATAGATAACGTTTAGACCATAGGTGGCCAACCTTTTCAGCAGCCGGGCCAAATTTCAGAATGAGATTTCCTACCGGGCCGCACTACAATATACTCCATATATGTTACATTTGATAATTTTACTTCACCTTAAAATGTCTACCCCCCCGTCGCCAAATTTTCAAAATGGTATAGGAATTTGAAATGTTTCAAAACTCCTCGGTTTTCTTTACGAATATTTACTCAAAATACCTCTTTCAAAAAAGTAATGGGTATTTGTACCGACTATTATGAAAAAAAGTGCGCATATGCTTCGCAGGCCGCACGTAGACACCCAACGGGCCGCACGCAGGTTGGCTACCCCTGGTTTAGACTAATATTAGAGTTGTCATAAAGGGAATCCCATTTTAATAAAATTATGGTAAATTTTATTAAAATACTATTCAGTACATAGGAATTAATATAAAATTAAATGGTTGTTCGAGTTGGTTTTCAATGCATATTTCTCATTTGGTGGATCTTAAGGGGCGTTCACATGTTTTGTTCACTATCAGTGATCCCTCTGGATGATCCACCAAAATGAAAAGGTGTGAACAGACGAGATAGTCTACTATAGCTAGTATCTTCTCAGGGAGGTTTTGTCCCATCGCCACCATTTTCTTCAGGGTGGTGTCTTCTGTTCCTGCCAGCACTGTCAGGCTGTGAGGCTTCTGCCCCTGAGCTGTAAATTCGATAAAAGTTTAGTGAGTCAAGTGTGCTCAGATTCGGTGTAACGTTTTATAAGGGTATTTTTTAACGTTTGATACTTGTTTTCGGTGGGTGGGTCAGTTACTATATCTGCCACGGTGTCCAGGGTCTCTTTGTCCAATTGACTGACCATAGTGTAATATTTCTTGTGGTCTTCTTTGATCGTTAAGATTTTAAATTGACTTTCCATCAACGAAAACCATAACGCACATTTTTGTCCAGCTAGAATGGAGTTGGTTTGACCAACAATGTTATAAACTTGTAAATTATGATAAATGGTATTATTCGATTTTACCGACCTATAAGATTATCACCAGGGTTCTATGTTGTTTGTTCTATGTTGTAAATAGTTGTAATCATGATACCTTAATTAAATACCTACTTAACTAAATTAGTTCTGTGGGCCAAATCCCATTGCTGACTTATTCCGCTTTCACGATCTGTTTATAGTGTTGCATGTTCTGGAGGCTTTTAGGATGCAATTAGGATAATCACGATCCTGTTTTTTTACGAGTTGAATAATATATTTATATAGTTTTTATCTTTTACATTTTATAAACTTTTTCCATGGTGTCTTTGGTAAAATAGGTATCCCACTTTATTCAGTAGGTGTCCTGTTAAAGGCAGGTGTTAGAATCCCTGCAATAGAATAGAGTATCCATCATTATTATTTTTTCAATTATCGAGTATTCTTTTGTAAAATTCAGTTACTCGTTAAACTTCGCGTATTTTTGTTCGATTTTTTCAATGCTATCCATACTGAAAGTCGTACTTTTTATGACGCGGAGAGAATAGCCTGAGAAATTTCCTATAGTATAGATAGATAAAAAAAGAGATTCATAATGGCGAATAACAAATTGTTTGTAAGCTGGGAAAACGCATTATGTAAGTGCAGGCCAGTTTTGCTAGACGTTCAACAGTTTCGTTTCCTGATAGAGTATTCCAATGTGAGATGGGATCCAACAGAAAACAATATCCGTACATGATGCATTGAACGCAAGGTGCCGAATTTTAATATTTTAATTTTTCTACACTTTTTCGAAATAAATTTAAAATTTTAGAGAAGTGAAAGTGAGTCGGTGTATATTTATTTATTTATTTAGCCAATGATACACTTCAGATATCTAAAACATAATGAGTAGGAACAATATACCTATTAAAGACAAAAACATAAATAATGTATTACCCTATTTGAAAGTGCACACAAATTTTACAATTTATAATATTTCCAGTAGTTTATATAACTGAAAATGTAATTTAAAGGTGGATGATTTTTAGTAGTGCCTCTTTCAATGCGATGCTTTCTGCTGTAAAAAGAAAAAAGCAGGTGGAAGTCCTAAGGAGTCCCCTCGAACAGAATACATTCGTGTCGGGAGGAATCAGTTTTTCGTAGAAAAATACGACCTTACTTTCATCCGCGTGCGGGTCTAAAATTATTTTCAGTAAACCACGAACTCAAGTTCTTCGTTACATGATCCAAGTGCCCGGCTCCGACTTTAATATCTATATCTTTACTACTATATAGGTACACTGGTACATATATAACCGAAACCTAAATATTGTTATAGGAATGTCGTGAAAATAAATGACAAAGTTACATTCCAGATTGAGAGACGCTTATTATTATTTATTGTTCTCAAGTGGATCGATGGAGGGTGAAAAAATAAGTACTTAATAAAACTTTTGAACTTTTCTACAACCATCACGACATTCCTTCAAGTGGAGTAAGTGGTAGCCAAACTGCATGTAGTAAACATACATGTCGTCCTCTCTATGCCTAAAAATCTAAACATTTAAATTGGGTGGGCATATTATGGTCTTTTTACATGATATTCGAAACGTGCAAAAATAACGTGGGTGACTCTTTTATTCTCAACCCACCACGGGTTTTATGAATATCCCGGTAATTTGAAGAATTATCAGTTGATGATTCATTGTTCTGTAAGAAATGCAAAGTCCGTATTGTTTTTATCTTTTTCTAAATAATTATTTATTTATTTCAACCAATACACGGCATTTGCCTTTTACAATACATATAAAATAAACATAAAACAAATAAGCTAAATAGCTATCTTCAATACAAAAATAAGAAATAACAATTCTATAAAATCTATAAAAATGTTATCAGCATAATACCTACAACAATTTCCAATTTATATTTGAGTTACAAGGACATAAATATGTTATGCACTTCTAAGTATCTATAGCAATTAAAGTGTTTATGATTATGTGATGAAAGATAAATAAATAAATAAACAAATAAATACACAATTACAATATCCTTAATTCAATATATCAGTGCCTTCTAAACTTTGTAACTACTTGGTACCCTTACCATAAACTTTTTTGTCCCATACTACCCCCCATTAAAAAAATCGCAGAGGAAAAAATTAATTGTAATAATAAACCAAATGGTATATTTTAATTACTTACATTAAAAGTGGGGTTATTTCAATTGGGAAACCTTTTTTCATAGGTGTTAATGAATGTTAAATTTGCTATTTTTTTATTTTATTTATTTTTAACAATATACGGCGTGAGCCTTTTACATGTTAGTTATACAGTTCAAAAGACAACAAAGCACAAACAGACGCAACAATCACAAAATCACAAGTCAAGAACACATTTTTGTATAAATTTCGAATTATCAAACAATTAGAAACAATCAATAAAATAAAATAATTCAAAACAGAAGGAGTCAATTAGAATCATTGACTTCTTCTGTTTTGAATTATTTTATTTTATTTTACTGTACAGGAAGGATTATTTTTTAAACAACAATTAAAGTCTTTGTCAATCTTAAAAAAAACTATAGTTATTGCGACAGTTTCGTGTTTTAAGGGGTACCTAGTGGCGGAGATGTTGAGAGCCACTTCAATAAACACTTGAAATGTTAGGTCGTTAAAAATCTATGAGATTAGTAACATCTTTTCGTTGCTAAAAATACGGGAATTTACCTACACGTCATTTAAATTCTCGTGTAATTGCATACATAGTAAATGACTTTTGTGCTAATATTGGTATTTATTCGGGTTCTATTGTTCCTTTGTTTGCAGCTAGGTACCTAGCTATTTATTTTGTATTAGAAAAAATCAATTCTATTTAATTACTTCTTTATTTTTTATTTATTTAAACAACATAAACAACAAAATAAAATAAAAATAATTATTTATACTATCTCGCCATTTCTCAGAAGTGTGGTAGCCAGCGGACTAACCGCAGGTTATAAACGTAATTAGCGTGCCAATAAGAAATAAGACCTTCAGAATGGGTGGCATGCCTCATAACTGAATTACAGATGTTATTTATCTTATAAGTACCAATGTCAAAAGTATGCATGCGTACAAGAATATAATTATTTTATGGGTTATACAGAGAGAATAAATGCACATAACCGTAAAGTGAATATCAATGTAAAGATACTCGCACATTCATTATTTATTTATATCCACTTTAATTTCTATGATAATATGCTTTTTTAATGTCTTTTTTAAGACGATTAGAATAGGGGACGCTTCAAGAATACCCCAAATGTCCAATAATTATTCTGAGAAGTTAGTTTATTTGCTAATTATCATATTATGTTGATTTTAATTATCTACTCTTCCGCGGCCGACCTACTCCACCTTCACGACATAAGCATATATTATTGGCCTTACTCTGAAGGTACTTGGAGTGAGATTATTACAAACCCAAAAAAATTAGGTAACTCACGAAACTACAATATAACATAACATCCATAGACAGTTCACACAGATTGAGCTAGTCGCAAACTAAGATATTATGAATCTTGTATAATGAGTGCTAACTCAACGATTCACAAATATACAATGCACTAAATAGATAGGTATACATGTAACACCCAGATCCAGGACAACTTGAAAAAGGTCATTCTTCACATTGCCCTAGCCAGGAATCGAGCCCAGGACTTCGTGACTCAAAGGCAAGAGTGTTACCTCTGCGCCATACCGGCCGTTAAAATGTACTAATTTAGTTGGTGTAGGGGAGGCCCGGGCAAGAAGCATAATGTGGGTAAGAAGAATAATCGATTTTTCTAAATAATCGCAATAGATGGCGCTTTGATCTGTCGGCCATGATTCCGGCACGTGTTCGGCCACGCCATGACAGTTTGACTAAAACAATACAGGTGCTCGTTTGTTGTTGAGACAAAAAAAAAGAATTTCTGCAGTTTTCTTACGATTTTTGCAAAGGTATGTGTATCAACTTTTTTATTATGTATGTTTTGTTTGTTTATAATATTTTTTTTGTTCGACAGCATATTTGTTTAAGTATAATTTGTGATAATAGTTTTTTTCCTAAGCTTCAAATAACATTTGAATCATTTTTGAATCCTAATAATGGCATCGTGGGCAAAACGAATATGGGCAAAAGGAATAGTTATCCGTTTTGCCCGGTAAAAGAATGTTCACTTATTTCGGATATCTTTTTCAGATGGTATTCAAATATAAAAGAAAAACTGCGAGAGCATCGTGGTCAGAAGAATCGCTAGAGCGAGCTATAAAATTGGTTAAAGAAGAAGGAAAATCTATAAATTCTGCCGCAAAAGAATTAGGAATTCCTTTTACTACTTTACATCGACACCTAAAATCAGGAAGTGTCTCGAAAAAATTGGGCAGATATATACCTGTTTTCACGCCAGAACAAGAGGAAGATCTGTGTGCATATTTAAAAAAATTAGACAGTCTTTTCTTTGGATTGACTCGTTCAGAATTTTTAGGTCTAGTGTTTGAGTATGCCAGAAAAAATAATATTACTCATCCGTTTAAAAATGGCAAAGCTGGTGATGATTGGTTTGCTGGGTTTAAGCGCCGACACCCAGAAATTGTCCTACGAGCACCCGAACCGACATCATTGGCAAGAACTCGAGGTTTCAACAGGCCTCAGGTGGAATTATTTTATAAAAATTTTTGGGACTTAGTAGAAAAATACAAATTTGATGCGACTACAATTTATAACATGGACGAAACAGGTGTTAAGAGCAGCACGAGTCGACCGCCAAAAGTTTTATCGATAAAAGGTAAAAGGCAAGTTGGAGTAGTCAGCAGTGCCGAAAGAGGTCAACTTACCACTGTTATTTGCTGCTGTAATGCAGCTGGCACGTATGTTCCACCTTTTTTCATATTTGCCCGAAAAAGAATGCAAGAGAGGCTATTGGATGGCGCTCCTCCGGGCTCGCAAGCTACAGTCAGTGACAATGGTTGGGTAAACGGAGAAGCTTTTTTAAACTGGCTTAAATTTTTCGCTGATACAGTCCGTCCAAACGAAAACAGGAAGATACTACTACTGCTCGACAATCATGAGTCCCACAAATATTATCCAGCTTTGGAATTCGCATCGAAAAATAATATTATATTTTTATCTTTTGCACCCCACACCACGGATCGTATGCAACCACTGGATGTTGCCGTGTATGGATCGCTGAAAAAATATTTTGAGCAAGAGATAAATACATTTCAAAAATCACACCCAGGACGAATTGTGAACCAATATGACATGGCTAAATTGTTCGGAGGAGCATACGTCAAAAGCGCTTCAGTCCAGAATGCAGTAAATGGATTTAAGAAACCAGGAATATGGCCGTACGATCCGAACGTTTTTGGAGATGAAGATTACGCTCCTTCAACAATGACTGATCGTCCTCTGAATGAAGCTCAAAGCTCTTTGGATGATACTCCATGCAACTCAGCATCATCTGTTGTACCCCACTCTCCCACAGACCTTGTATCAACACAGAATTTGATGACGGATCTTTCTGCAAAGGAAAACCCCGAACAATGTACAACACCTATACCTGATCCAATCCTGGAACAAGGACCGTTGCAAGCTCCTGTAGCAAATCTTACACCATTACAGATCAGACCCATACCAACAATGGCTGCTCCCAAAACAAATCGCAAAAATAAGAGACAAAAATCGGAGATATTAACATCAACTCCAGTTAAAGCTGAGCAAGCTGCTAAATATATAAAAGTAAATAAAAAGAAGACCAATATATCTGAATTAGCAAGTTCCAGCAAAATTAAGAAGAATAAGATAAAGAAGACTGAATTACCAGGTCGCAGCCAAACTAAAAGGACAAAGACATCTTCCAAAGCTAAAACTAAAGCTGATTTATTTTGTTTGGTGTGTGCCGAGAAATATACTGAACCGCTTGTTGAAGATTGGATTCAGTGTAGCCAGTGCCAAAATTGGGCACACGAAAATTGTACATCATACGCAGGTGTTGGAAGTTATTTCTGCGATGAATGCGAAGACTGATTGTTTTATTTTATGTTATTCTTTTTGCCCTTATGGCATATCCGTTTTGCCCGGAGGAGTCGGGCAAAACGGATAATAGATACTTTTTGTTTTTTCTCAATTTAAGAGGCAAAATCGTTAGAGTTTAATTTTTTTTTATTGCTGTTTCCAAAGATTATGAAACAAAGTTACAAATTAAAAGTAAAAAGAGTTACATTGATTATGAACTTGTATTTTATTTTATCACTCTCCCTTAACATATGCGTTTTGCCCGGGCCTCCCCTATATTATCTAAAAGAGAGGATGTGAGAAAGCGCGGAAGTCCAAGAACTACGTGGCTTGACCACGTGGATCAAATTCTCAAAGACGGTCGCGTGTTGTAAAAGATCGGTGCACATGTATGAGAAACTGTATGAATGTGGAGCAGGAAGCGAAGTGTGTAAGGATAGATCTATAGGATGTTCCGTTCTCTCTGCCTACCCCACCAGGGACACGTTGTGAGAGTATAGATTGATTCAGATAGACTTAAAGAGATTTTGGGATAGTAAGCTTTGAATTTTTTCATTATATTTTTATGTAAATAGTATGTGTCACGTTTAAGACAAAAGAGGGCGATCTGTATGAGTATGTCATATGTCTGTTCCATGCCAGTGTAAGGTAAGATAAAAATTCGGGATGGGTGGCATACCTCATTGCTGAATAGAATAGTTAAATACGAAAACCTGCCTTTACAGGATATTATAAAACATGCAGGAAAAAATGAGAGACCTCTTCCACACTCTGTCTAAGGAAGGGTTCAAGGTAATTAAGATACGGCCCCAGAACAAATTTGTATTATTACTACTACTAAACCATTACGGCACAAGTGGGGGTAACCAGCAGACCAGCTGCACGCAATAAGCATGCAAGCTGTCCTCTCCGCGTCAACAAAAAAAATAAAGTCATTCAGGATAGGTGGCAAACCTCATTGATGAATTCAAGCGAAATAAATAAAACAAATATTTTATTCTACTATTCGCTTTATTTTCGAGACAGACGTCTTTCGTCTTGTAAGGACATTGTCAATCGTCTTGCTAGGACATTGTCTTAACAAGAATACATGAATACAGCCTCTGAAACATCATTCCTCTATTATTTTAAGTATTTTCTCGTTTTTTTTTATTATTGTGTACCTATATCATCATCATCATCTCGCCCTCAACGCTCCTCTCGGGAGCACAGGGCAGAAACCAGCCTCCTCCATTCAGAGCGTCTCTGCGCCAATTGCGTCACCTCTTTCCACGACATTCCCTGCGCTCTGATATCGTTGTCATAGGAACGGTGTATTGTGAAAGAGGGACGCCCGGGCCGACGGAACCCCTGCGGACGGAAGAACTGTGCTCTTTTTAGCCAACTATCATTGGGCATTCTCAAAACATATCCCAGCCAGGAACATCATCGTCTCTCCTGTATTGTGTATATACCTACATGTCTTTTTTTTGTACGATTATCATTATTTTTCTTGATGTGCTTTGTTTTTTTTACTATTTTAATTATTTGGTTTTTGTTTTTTACACCTTTGGGTTAATTGGAAGAGATTGCGCCTTTGCGATAAGCTCACCCTCTGTATATTGATTGTATCTAACTTGCATATTTATTTATTTATTTATTCAGATATTCACGGCCGAAGCCTTTTACATGTAAAAAATTAGTATACATACAATACATGCATACAAAAAGTATTTTTCTTTTAAAAAAGACACAAAACAAGAGTACAATTAAATAATAGAACAACGTTGACTCAACTTAAAAAAAAATTAGAAAAGAAATTTGGTCAAGAAATTAATTTCAAATGAGATCGTTGAGAAGGATGTGTGGTAAAAGTCTGAGAGATCGTGTGCGTAACAGTGATATACGAAAGGAATGTGGAATGAAAGTGGGTGTAATAACAAGGATGAATGTAAATAAGTTAAGATGGTTTGGGCACGTGGAAAGAATGAATGAGGACAGAATGACTAAGAAGATATATTTGGCTGAGAGGAATGGTGCTCGGAGACGTGGACGTCCTAGGATTAAATGGCAAGATCATTTAAATCAATTCCTACAGGACGGTCACGTGTTGAGCACATTGAACAGGAGAGCATGCATGAGGAATTGTATGACAGTGGCGGAAGCGAAAGATGTATGCAAGGATAGAAGGAAGTGGCGCTCGATCCTTTCTGCCTACCCCGCGAGGGAAGCGGCGTGATGGTATGTATGTATGTATGTAATTAATTTCAAAAAAAATAATTTTAAAATTGTAATGATATAAATATTAAATGTCAAACAGAAAAAACAAATGGTCAATGTAATTGTTTGTAATCAATGTACTGTAAAGAATGAATAAATAAAGACGTGTTTTATTTATTTCGCTATGGAATTCTACTACCTAAACACCGACACAGTGAATAAGTAGAATTTACAGTTGTATAATGTCTATTGTTTCGAACACCTGCCTTTTACAGAACACAAATAGAACAATTATTATATATTATAATTTAAATTTACCAGTAATTAGGAAAGTTGTTTTTACAATATTTAGTTTACAGAAAGTAATTAGAAATGTAGGAGGGAATATTTTATTATTATTTGCAATAAACAAAACACAAAAGACTGCGCATGAGTCATACAAAGCTTTTATTATTAAGTACTCACTTAACACTTCGTGACTCACGACTATAAAAAAATATTTTTATGAAGATTTTTAGTTTTTTTACAAAAGGCGGAAAAAGCTTGTAAAATATCATGTAAACTAAATTGTATCAAATTCAACATTATGAAGTAATTTATTTATTGATACATCAACGGGCCACTGGCCTTTTAAAAATAAGGTTGGCACAATATAGCTATAAGTATCTATAATTCCGATTATATTTTTTTGAATAGAATTTGAAGTAAATCCGCCGGTTGACTCTATTTGTAGGATGTGCCATCATGGTATTGAAAGATACATCCAAACATTGAAGTATGGTATTTTAGTACTGATGATAAGATGCTGGTTAGTTCATTTGTCAGAAAAGTTGTGTTGGTAGAGTATAGGTAGAGTTTCATATAATATGTTCCGTGGAGTTTTGGCAAAAAAATACAAAAATACATATCACGATGCTTCCCTTGCGGGGTAGGCCGAAATGATCGAGCGCCACTTCCTTCTATCATTGCATTCTTCTTTCGCTTCCGCCACTGTCATGCAATTCCTCATGCATGCTCTCCTGTTCAATGTGCTCAACACGTGACCGTCCTGTAGGATTTGATTTAAATGATCTTGCCATATGATCCTCGGACGGCAAAAAATAAATCTTCCACTTTTTCCTGTAAAGAGTCAAGTGTAGGTAAGAAATAATAAAAAAAAATGTGTTTGATAAAATCGCGAATTAGCGTAGTCCACTTCGTATAAATAACATATCATATTTTTTTATTATTTAACTACACACTCCAGATTAATCACTCTAATTTATACATCATAAACATTCTGTTCTCTCTGGAAATTGAACCCACGACCCTTTGCTGTATACAAGGCGAGTACACATCTTTAAATCATTCATGTTAAGTGGCATACCATATCGCTGGGTTGAATATGTTATTGGTTATATTTTACGAACACCTGCCTGTTACAAGACCCTGAAAAGTGTACAGAACAGAGTAGGAAAACTTCTAAAAATTAAATAATGATAAAAAAACAGTTGTGTGCCATGCAGTGTTAAATATTATTATTAATATTGTTAATTTTATAAATACTTACATTCAAGTACACAATACAGGCCTCCCCCGTTATTCACCTACTCCATATTTCCTGGAATCTTGGACATTAAAGCGCAGCCTAGTACGAAGGTAATTAGCATTGTATAAGATATTAGGTATAAAACAATCAAAACTAATCCTTTTGAAACAGAAATTGATAATAAAAGAATAGGACTTTTGTCGGGGACTCCACTAATGAATCATCGCTGTTATTATTATTTTTATGAGCTACAATAATAATTTTATTCTGCCACTGTGCATTGTAACTGAAATGACTCATTCATATTTTTAGTAAATTGATTTTTATGCCTTTATGATCATCATTTTTTTTAAACTAATGAAAAAGCACACTCTTCTCCGTAAGTTTTCGAGTGTCCTGTAAAAGGAAGGTACCTATTTGAAAAAATAAAGACATTTTACATCTCAAATTCAGCGATGAGATTTGCCACCCATCTTGAATGTCTTAATTTTTGTTGGCACGGACAGGACAGCTTGCATTTTTATTACATGCAGTTGATTTTCTGGCTACCTTATGTGTGGGATATGCTGTGATGGTATAGATAGATGATTATCATCATCATCATTATCGCCCTCAACGATCCTCTAGGGAGCACAGGGTAGAAACCAGCCTCCTCCATTCAGAACGTCTCTGTGCCAATCGCGTCACGTTTTATCACGACATTCCCTGCGCTTTGAAGTCATTGCCATAGGAACGGTGTATTTTGAAAGAGGGACACCCGTGACGACGGAAGAACTGTACTCTTTTTATGACCATCGCCTCTCCTGTTTATGTTTATGATCACTTGTGATTAATTCCTGTAATCTTTTCATGCGCTACAATAAATATTTACACCCTCTATAATTAATTGATTGATCTTAAGTTTAATAAAAACACTTTTGTGCACTAATTGTTATAGGATTATTTTTAATTATGAGCTTCAATAGTTACTTACCCCTCTGTCACTGTGCACTGTTACTGAAATGACTCATCCGTATTTTAGCAAATTGTTATGTTTTTATGACCACCTGTGATTAATCCCTGTAATCTTTTTTATGAGCTTCAATAGTTATTTACCCCTCTGTCACTGCACACTGTTACTGAAATGACTCATCCATATTTTTACTAAATTACTTTATATCGGCTTATGATCACCTGTGATTTATTCCTGTAATGAACTCTAATAATTACTAACACCCTCTGTCACCGTACACTGTTAATTAAATAATTTATTTAAAGTTCAAATTTTCGTTTTATGTTGTTACAAAAACTAGAAGCTTTAGTAATTTAGTAATGTTTGCCAATATCGACATTTTGAATGTTTTGGTATATTTCATGACACGGATAGACTGACCTGTGTGTTAATTGCATGCTATAGTTATTAATCCACTGGTTACCCCACTTGTGAGAGCTGGTGTAATAGTATTGATAAAAAATAAGTTATATTATGGAAAAGACAAATATATCAAGCTACGGAGCAACCCGCAAAAAAAATTGATCACCCACTCTTTTCCACAAGTTTTCAAGTGTCCTGTAAAAGGCAGATGTTAGATAGAATTGAGACATTTTAAATTTTAGATTCAGCGATGATGTTAGCCACCCATCCTAAATGTTTTATTTTTTGTTGGCACGGAGAGAACGGCTTGCATGCTTATTACATGCAGCTGGTCTTCTGGCTACCCCACATGTGGGATATACCGTGATGGTACAGATAGACAAATATTAATTCGAAGTGTCAGACATCTTGATGGCACAACCTCGTACTTTCCATCGAAAGATCCTAGTTTTGATTCCTACTCCACCTTCACAGCACAAGTGAGGGTGCTTGGAGGTATATAATAATAATAAAATAATATGGGTAAATTTCAAATCTACTATACTATACCCTCACGCCGTGTCCCAGGTGGGGTAGGCAGAGAGAACGGAACGCCATATAGATCTATCTTTAAACACTTCCTTCGCTTCTTCCACATTCATACAATTTCGCATGCACGCACGTTGTTCCTCTAACTTAACACACGGCCGTCCTTGAGAATTTGATCCATGTGATCAAGCCACGTGGTTCTCGGACGCCTGTGCTTCCTCACGCCCCTTCTTTCAGACAAGTATATCTTCTTTGTCATTCTTTAATTTCAAATTTAGGAAGTCGAAATAATTTTTGTTATGCATATAAAATAAATATTTTTAACTCTTCATGCATATTATTTTGTTTATGTGTATCAAACCATTCTATTCTATCTTATCCTATCCCTGGAAACACTTGGAACAGATCTTCCACACTTTTTTGTAATTTTTCCAGCGTTCTACTGTGTATGATCAAAGCCATAACATCATCAATTCAGCGGTATAAGGTATGCTATATTTATTTATTTATTTTATTCTTCTTGCACATCATCATACACTTTGTACTTTGTAGTGATCTCCATCCATCTACATAACCACGTCATATTAACACTAAACAGAAACAAAAAAAATATCTACATAAATCAAAATGAAAGAAAAAAAAAATCTATAATCCACACACCCAACACTCCAAAAGGACCGGGAACTATAGGAAGGAACTATATATATTCACATTTTTTATATGGAAACTGGCCCATATAAAAACTTTTACCGTATTTGTTGATGTGTAGAAAGATGTAAAGAAACACACATACACAAATATAATTCCATAAAGAGAGAGTGAGATGTTGCCCCGAGGGAGCATTCTTAATATATATTTTTACACTTATAATACATTCATGTACTTCTTCATGTATGTTCGCTAATTATTAGCAATACGTGACCGTCCTTTTTATTTTAAATGTTAATTTTGTCATCCGCACATTAATGCATTCCTACTTTTGTATACTTTTCGAAATAAATTATATACGTTTTGGCAGCTTCTCATCATTTTATGATACATATTATGATCTCCCTACATGTCTTAACCTATTTGTATGTATCTGTCTGCGTGAAAGAAAGAGATAATAAAAGTATTACACTTAATTTATTACAAAATACCTTTTTAAAATCATTCTAAAAAAAATTACATCGGTTGGTAGAAATTGTTTGAACATTTTCGCCATACGCATAATAATTCATTCCTTTGAGCTGCATAACGAAGCAAAGTCGGGAGGAACGAAATAAAATCAACCAATCAGCTGTAAGAAAGTAGTCCCGAGTAATTTTACGCCGCGTCAAGGCTCCGCGCTACCTATAAAAGCGCGGGTGTCCTTGAACATTTTCATTACTGTTCTAACGTTCGTTGTGTACGGTTGCCTTTCTTGTTCTTATTTTAAATTTGTTTCATCACTTTTGAAGAAAATGGATAATTTGGTAAAGCAGGTGAGTTTTGTTTGCATTATTTTTTTTGTGTTTATTTTATCGATGTTTATTATTTCATGATATATCATTATGTTCTGTTCTCTTCTATACATTGTTATATTGGATGAACAGTAAACATGAGATGGTTGACAGTCTGATGGTAGAGTCCCGGACTTCTGATTGGATGATCCCGGGTTCAATTCCATTACCTGTTGACCTACTCCACCTTCACTACATATAATTGTATTTGAATATATTTCAATGAATACAGTGCATAGTGAGGGTTAATCGCAATATTTCACCCTTTTTTATTTATTCAGCATTCTTACATTTTGTTAGTTGTCTTTTTTTTGCATTTAATGTATCACTGCGCAGTATGCACCAACAAATAAAACTTAATGTATAAAATATGTATGGTGGATTTGATGTTTGTTAATATTTTCTTCTAGACTCAAGAAATCCTTTCTCTGCGTGCTATATATGGGAAGGAGTGGAGAATGGAGAGCTACGCTGGGAGAATGTACAGCGTAAGGGTTGTGGAAGGTTGCACAGAGGCCACCCTCTACCTGCAACTGGCAGAAGACTATCCGACTCACTCTCCTCCCATGGTGGAGATCTCGGCCCCTTCACTCAGCAGGGATGACAAGGTCTCCATCACAGAGGCGCTGAACGCAGTTTATCTGTAAGTCATCACATTCATTATTTGCTTAAAGTAATATTCGACTAAAAGTTAATTTCGACTGTACAGATAGCTAATTTTTTGTGTTTATTTCAGGGAAAACATTGGGCAGACGGTAATTTTCCAGTGGGTTGAGTTAGTCAGGTCATTTCTCCAGGAACTCCAGACCGATTGGAGTTTCTCCCACAAGATAATCGCCGGACAGAAAGGCTCTCGTTTTTCAGAGGTAGGTCTAACATCATATCTATGGAATACCTACGATAAAATAATAATTTTCTTTTATTGGTAAATGTGTAATGTTGTGTATCATCTTATGTTACAGAAGTCTGCCCTCGTCACTTCGATGACAATCACCCATGGGGATGTCATAGAAGATCGTCGCAGCGTTTTCCAGGCCCACGTTGTGAAGATCAATAAACCTGCGGATGTCGAGTAAGTTGAACAATTATATATTATTTTATTTGTTACTGTAATATGTTTAGCCGGCCAGCCAAACAGAAAATCCACAGACACCCGATCTTGAAAGCATAATTATTTTGAATTCTTAAATTGAATCAAGTAACTACTCAATGATGATGGAATGTGTGCTAGCTCGTGTTTTCCTACCTGAGCTTGGTGAGAGGGTGAAAGAGGTTTAGATCTAACCAATGATTTTTTTTTGTCCACAGTGCGTTCTTGAAGACTCTCAAGGAAGAGAGAAAGATCGCCTCCGCAAAGCACAACGTGGTAGCATGGAGATGTGGTGCTCAGAGGGACTACGATGATGATGGGGAAAGGTCCGCTGGTGGCAGGTTGGCAAAACTCCTCGAGTTAGTCAAGGCGGACAACGTGGCGGTCGCTGTCACTAGATGGTGAGTGATAATAATAATTTTTTTTATTCATATGTTGAGCAGATCGAACACACTTGATTTAAATTACATTAATACCATCACGTTATTTTTGCGAGTTAGTCAGAAAGGATAAAACACCACCTATTTTTATACTTGCTCGCATTCCTACAACATTTAAACATATGTTTTATTTCATAAATACATATACCATTTCTAGCCATTTGATTCTCAACTCTTTAACTACATTTGCACTCTTTGTCTCAGCCATGTACAATTGTACATATAATTAATTACTGTGTTCTCATTATACGACAATTTGAATGATGTCGAAACCACTGTAGGATTATAATCATTTTGATATTTTGGTAGCTCACATTTTTCTCCTATAACATAACAGTGTATTTTTAAAATGTGTGTATTTCATATTGTGTTTTCTTTGTTCCCAGGTACGGGGGTATTCAGATAGGGGCAGACCGCTTCAGGCACTACAACAATGCTGCTAGACAGGCTCTGGTGCAAGCGAAGATCATACGGAAGTAAGAACTGGTGCTCCTCTGCAGATTTCGGGTGGACCAAGTCCACTATCAAAGGGTCACAGTGTCTTCCCTATGACACTTCGCCTACATCGAGGTTGTGCTGGCAGCTGTTGTAGGTGTATTCATAAGATTAACTTTTAGATTAACTAAGATTATATGTTTATATGCTTAGGTTAGCGTTTACTTATTTTTATTTAGTAACTTAGTCTAGGTTAGATATGTTAAGATATATTTTAGTTTTAATTTTTAAGTGTAGGTAATTGTAAATAGTTTTTGTTTTATTAGGTAGCATAGACAATTTATTTTTTTCACATAATTTTAATGACCTTGACTTGCAATGCCAGCATGCAATAGAATTTTGAGTAGCAAATTTTATATTGCCTTCCATTCATTTGAATCTTGTATATAGTTTTAATCTATTATGATATTTTGTTGGTATTATTACATTACTTACTATTTCATTACACTACCAGATTTTTATATCTGTACATATATATTTTTGTACATATTTTTAACTAAATTGTTATTTATTTATTTTTAACTAATCATGAATCATGTACATAGTTCCTTTATTTAAAATTTTGTTACATACTATTAAATTATTATTTTTTCACAATACCAATATAAAGATGTTGTGTAATTTTTATATTATATATTTTTAAATAAATTGTTTTTAAAATTTAATATCATCTTTGATTTATGTTAGTTTTTGCCTTATTCTCTGAAGTTTCTCTTGACTGTTGAGAGAGAACTCTAAAAACTGAAAAGACTCTATTGAAAAATATTGAAGTCTATCTCTATTAAATATTACTAATGAGGAAGCCAGTAGACTTACTGCTGTATTTAATGTCTTCTCTGTGGCATTACTAAATAAGATAATGGATATCTGGATAGTTGGTAAGTATAATTTTGGTTTCAAAACAGATTCTTTGGTTAATAGAAACAACTTTTCCTACTTATCACTTTTAATTTTGGTTTCGACACGTTAGTGTCATTGACGAGCACTTTAAACCTGAGAGCAAATATTTACAAATATTATTAATCCTAATATTCATTATTTGCTCTCAATTTTCGTCAATGTCACTAATGTGTCGAAACCAGTTGCAAAATTAAAATTAATAGTGATAATTTAAAAACACAGTAATCACTCGTTTCTATCAATCATGTCGCGAAATTATTACACTGTAAATGCTACTGGATTGGCCACAACATCAGGCACCCAGGACTGATCATCGCCATCGCGGAGGGTAGGACCGAAGGCACACACGGCAGAGGCCGACTAAGAGACGATTATATGTATAGAACATCTGAAGAGGGACATGAACTGTGGCTCATAGTAGAACTAAAGAGACTGTCTGAAAATAGGGAGGAATGGAGAAGAAAATCCAAACTAGTTGCAGACCAATCCAATGGTTTGTAACCCATTATTAAATGCCACTAATACTAAGAAATAAATTGTCACCTAAACGGATAAATAGGAGTCCTTGGACTCCTGAAATATCCGACAAATAAAGTTATTTCAACATTTTCAATATTTATAGTACAGATTCTATGGATTGAATTAAACAGTTTGCTATATATAGTACATGCTTCCGGTGCATTCTTCATTTTATTGAGCTTCTGTAGTCATCTTCACATGTTTAGCTCAGAAGTCACGGGTTCGATTCCCATTTTAGTCTTGGTAAATTTGATATGAAAATACTACTACTAAACCATTACGGCGTATCTCACAAGTGTGGTAGCCAGCTGACTAGCTAAAGTAATAAACAATATGTGATAGTACCTATTTATGATTTTTTGTAAGTTTTCGAGTGCAACACAAAACATTTTGAAAATTTCACTTAAAAGAAATTTAACATTTTTAATTCGTCGATAAGATATGTCACACATTCTGAATGTCTTATTTTATATATGAAAATGACGACCTGCATGTTTGTTGACTACCCCGTTTGAATGAAATGCTGTAATGGTATGAATGAATGAATGGAATTAAAGATTTAAATTTAAGTTATGAAGCGTTTCACCATAATACAGTATATTAACAATCTCATTGATGGTCATTGAAGTAGTTTCGATCTAGATTGTCAATCTTTATTGAACGTTTGTGTATACCACTTTATTCTACTATAGGTACTTAGCGCTGTCTTAGTTCAATACTGTTCCATCTCATATTTACATTTATGATAAAAAATCAATGTCAAAATTTGAAATTGACGATTACGATGACATACCTGCATTACGGGCGAAAACAACACTTGAGTCGAATTTTGACTAAAGCGACTTATGGACGTGGTATTGTAGGCCTGGTTTTCCCTTTTTCTGATTCGTTTATTTTCTACTTATTCATTATTCATTAATACATTAAACGGCATAAAAGAGTTTTTTACAATGAGTCATATACAAACAATACATGCAAATTAATATTTTTCAGTAAATGTATATAAAACAACAAAAATAGTCAGCAAAAAATATTATGAGAAAATAATAACTTAATTTAAAATGTAAAAATATCATTAGAATTTGACAATTATCCATTGTTATTTTACTCATTTCTTTCGTGTTATATTACCCATAGTTTAATTTTTGAATATTAGTCTTGAAAAGCTCGATAATGGTGTAAATATGCAGAAATCGCGATAGCGTGTTTTAAGTTTAAGTAGCAGAATAGAATATATTGGTATTTGTTCAAGTCATTTATAAATTATTTTTTTACTAGAAACTGTTACATTACGGCATATCCCACAAGTGGGGTAGTCAGCAGACTGCGTCTGTGTGTAAAAATCATGTAATTTGTCCTCTTCACGCCAATAGATAAAAAAAACAAATGTTATATATTTTAAGAGTCCGGATTAGTTGGAAGACATCGCATTTTAGCGATAAACTCGTCCTCTGTACATTGAATTGTATAAGTGATATTTTTATGACACTGTTTTATTTTGTAATATTGTAACCTTTCTAATACAGTGAAGAATAAAATAAATAAAAATAATAAATAAGATTGTATGCCATTGCACTAAGGCAGCGTTTAATACTTATCATAGTCGACTCTATAGAAAGTATAGAATCATTTCAATCGCGCTCAGTGCGCCAGGGAGAACGGGTGTGTGTCTAACGGGGACTTGTGAAAAATTCACGTTTTTACCCGTTAAATTAACCCGTGAATTCAATCGATAAAAATCAATTAACAACACACACACACTAAATGTGAGAAGAGTATTAAAAAATTACGAAAAAATGTAGATACTAAATATTTTTTTGACGGATTTTGAACCGAGTGTTTGACGTTGACGTGAAAATTTTCTATATACCTACAAGTTGGCGGGATCTCATTTTGTGAAAGAAAATACACTCACTATAATTCTGTGTGTTATATTATAATATTATATCCCCGTTATCCGCATGCGCCGTATGACGGTCGATTTCACTCATTTCTTCCTTCTCATTCGTTCATCCCGTCTCCCTCTGTCTTCGACACTATACAGAATCACCGATTTACTACTACTACATGTACTGAATGTATTCTGAAAAAAACCCGACGAGGAAAATTTTCGTATCTGGATTGATGTTCAAGGGAGTGCCGTCGGTTGGAAAAGCACCAGGGTCCTGACAGGAATTGTAGAAGAAGAATATATTGAAGATATTCAGAGGATTGGATCTATCAGGAATAAGTGTAATTCAAAAAGTGTACAGAATTTGTGTGTGACTGACGACTGTGTGCATATCTAAATTAGTGTTGAGTCAGTGCTTCATAAACCAGTGACAGATCGTAAGAAAAATAAAATATCCAAATTTTGACAGTCAAATTTAATAATTATAATAATCAAAACGTATTTTTTCATAACTCCTGTTACATTTGAAGTTTCATGAAAATTGCTAAGTCTGTATTTGTGTAAACGATTGTTCCGATGACCTAGTAAGTAAAATATTCTCAACTGGCTCCTACTAAACGTCGAGGTGGGAATGTATGGGTTGTTTGTATGTATATATTCTAATAAAAGGGAATTTCTATGAATAGGCACCAATTTAATGTCTCTAATAATGATAATAATTACGAGTCGATTTTTGTGTTAACTGGAGTTTGGTGTTTCGTTGGTTGGTTTGTTGTAAGGAGTTTGTAAGCTGTTGTAGTTTTCCGGGAGGATTCTTACTATATCGATCCAGTTTGTATATGTAGTGGAGTTACATAGCACGGTGTGCCGCCGCGTTCAGTCTGTTCTCTCTTCACACTAGAACTTAACTTAGTATAATAGAGGTTGTATGATATTATTGATAGTATTATTATATTACACTGCCGAACTACCAGGCCTCATGTGTTCATAAATAATGAATCCTGAGTTATAATTATAATAATAAAAGGATTCTCCAAAACGCCACCGTGTGAGTCAGACTTTAACAAATTCTTTTAGTTTTGTAAATTTGTCTAATATAAATAATTAGTTGTAAATTCGTTTTAAAAATCAGTATCGTATGTACCAAAGTGTTGTTGCTGAAGAGGGTTTTATTTTATCCGTAAATTATTGAGATGATGTTTGTGAAAAACCGCTATATTCCGTGTTTGAGGAGACATTCAGCAGGAGGCAAGCGAGGGAGTGAAGAAGGGGCATGTCTCGAGAAGAAAGGAGTACGGCCCAGCCGCTAGGGGGACAACGGTCCCCACGTTCTTACAGGAGGAGACAAGACTTACCCACCGTGGATCGCTCACCTTCAAGGGGCTATCCGCCCCGAATCAGACAACCTCCGAGTCCTGAAGGGTATCCCCCTTCACATCACAGGACAATGGGTTCACCTTACTATGACCATGAAGCCCCTCCGAGTCCGGAAGAACGGAGAGCGCATCGTTCTAGAAGCGCTACCCGACCTTCTCATCCATTATCAGTTCGATACCAATCCTTGGATCGTGAAAGAGATCGTGACAGAGAGTTCCTACCTATCAGAGAACCAAGAGAACGTTCTTTAGAACGTGGTGCTCTGAGAGACAGATCTCTGGAGAGAGGACTGTTTCTTGAGGAGGAACTTTATGGAGCTAGATCTGCAAGACAATCTCCTACAATGGGGGGTAGGGAGCCTGGCGGAGTATTTATTGGAGAATTGCAACATCAGAATTCTGATTTGCAAAGGGAACTTGGGAATTTGAAAAAGGAATTGGAGTTGACTAATCAGAAATTAGGTTCCAGCATGCACAGCATCAAGACGTTCTGGAGTCCTGAGTTGAAGAAGGAGAGGGCGCTGAGGAAGGAAGAGAGTGCCAAGTACAGCCTCATTAACGATCAGCTGAAGCTTCTCAACAGTGAGAATCAGGTGAGATACATTTACATTTCTACTTTTTTTCCAGATAATTTATTGTACTTTACGCAATTATATAGCAAACTTCATGATGTAAGAATTATGGTGATGCCACTAATAAAAAATAGGAACAATTCTTACAGTAGGTAATCAGTTACAGAGAGAAACAAGTTGGAATCAAAACTATACTATACCATCACGGCATATCCCACAAGTGGAGTAGCCAGCAGACCAGCTGCATGCAATAGACAAGCAAGGTGCCCTCTCAGTGCAAACAAAATATTTAGACATTTAGGATGGGTGGCAAACCTCATCGCTGAATTTAAAATGTAAAATGTCTTTATTTTTCGAACACCTCTCTTGTGTAGAACACAAATTCGTATAGGTATTATAATGTCTAATATTTAAACTACCATCTAGCTATCTATACCATCACGGCATATCCCACACGTTAGGTACCCAGCAGATCACCTGCATGTTAGGTATAAACATGCAAGCTGTTCTCTCCGTGGCAATAAAAATTAAGGCATTCAGGATGGATGGCAAATCTCATCGCTGAATACGTAATAAACATACAAGCTGTTCTCTCCGTGGCAATAAAAATTAAGACATTCAGGATGGATGGCAAATCTCATCGCTGAATATGTAATAAACATACAAGCTGTTCTCTCCGTGGCAATAAAAATTAAGACATTCAGGATGGATGGCAAATCTCATCGCTGAATATGTAATAAACATACCAGCTGTCCTCTCCGTGGCAATAAAATTAAGACATTCAGGATGAATGACAAACCTCATCGCTGAATTTAAGATCTTTTAATAATTCGAACACCTATCTTTTACAGGACACAAATTAGTAAAGGTCAAATATTAAAACTACTACAAATCTGAATACCAGAACTACGAATACCAGAACTACTGCAAGAAAAATGTAGGATTTTTGAGTGAGTGCATTAATGTGCCCACCCCCTGTGTATAATATAGATAACATATGATTACATTCCAAGCAGGATTTGAACCCAACATTGACCTCGTCCCATTCATCTTATTGTATTACTAGAGTAGATTTACTCGGCATCCGTCAGGAAATAATTATCAAATTGACAAATCAACACTTATTTATTTATTTAAAATATTTTAAAAACATAATAATAGGTCATAAAATCTACCTAACTGAGCATGAGCCCGTATATCAAGGCAGACTAAGTCAGTTTTTAACTTTACTTTGTCTCAGATCTTTATAGTTAGCTTAAGTAATTTTATTTACACTATACGTATTTTTCAGTTTCTTTTTCTTAGATTTATTTTAATCACTGATTTTTTACTATGTATATATGTTTAAAAACTGTTTTCTCTCATATCAGTGGCTCAACTAACGACTGAGGAAATTGCAAAAAAATATCATTGCATAATACCTACTATTATAATATTTATCCACTTATTAATAATACATTGTTATTTTTGTTTTATTATTGAATAAATAAATAATAAAAAGTATCTACCTTATTGCATAAGAAATGGAAAATTTGAGGAATTTATTTAAAAAGTGGTAACACTACGACCCAAATACTTTTGACAGTTCTATCCATGTACCATCCACAGAATCCCATACAAAACCTAGAACCCTGACTCGTTTACAAAAGTGTGGCAAAAATCTATTAATTTTTGACAGAAAGGTTGGCGAATGCGTGTGGTGTTTCCTACATTTTATGGACTATTTCTCGCATTTTCATAAAATACATACCTACATATACCTATACCTAAGAACGGGCCAAAATATTTATGTGTGGATTACAATTAGGTATATGGTGTTGTAGAACAATACTCCAAGCCACAAAACAAAAAAAAATCACACCACCGTGAGTGAATTAATTAATAATATTACTCAACAGGCAACTCATCTGCACAACTAATAGATTGTGCAAACTCTCTCTAGTAGTAAACAGGAAAGGTGTGCCGATGCTTACGAATCGGCTTAGGTAATACATATTCATGACATTTTATATTAATTATTCACATTATTCATATCTAGTTAATATCTATTTCAAATAGGGTGGATTAGTGGTTAACACGCCCGCCCTATAAGCGAGGGTTCGTGGGGTGGATTCCCAGAGTGAACAGAATGTTCCTGTTCGTTTTCCACAATTGAATACTTAATTTCATGGAGCACCCAACAAAAAATGGTGTCCCACTCCTTTCAGTAAGTTTTCGAGCGTCCAGGAAAAAGCAGGTGTTCGAAAAAATTAAGCTATGAAATTCAGCGATGAGGTTTGCTATCCATTCAATGTCAATTTTTTTCTTGGTAGGAAAGAACAACTTGCATGTATATTGCCTGTTGCTAGCTACCCCACTTGTGCAATAGCAATAATTCATCCATAGAATGGCTTTAAATCCATTTGAAGATAGTGTGACTTGAAATATTGTTCCATAAAACATTTCAATATTATCATACTAGTAATGACTCATATTAAAATTCCATGTGTTTAGTAGAAATATCACAATATGTACGTATTAATAATATTAATTAAGCATACAGATAATAATATAGTACAACTAATAACAACTATACGCTCTTACTCACTTAAGTACCAACTAATCTAAAGTGGTCCAATTCTATTTATATCTGAGCAGAGGCGGCTGGTGAGTTGGACCAGATGGGGTACGGTGTAATTTTATAAAAATTAAAAAAATCTGCATAAATAAAATATCGATTTTCTATATGCAGATTTTCATCCCCGAATTATTTATTTATTTATAATAATAGAAACGGTTTACACCTTCACTATATTGCGGCAATAAAATAGGTATATCATTGACAATATAACATGTTACAACAAAAATAACATTATTATTAGATATGGAAGAAAACACAATTGGTTTTAGTTTTACTTAATATTTTATTGAATAGTGACCTGGTTTCGTCTTATAAAGCCATTACTTACTTACTGCTAGCCTTCTTCTCTCCACTGCTGGATATAGGCCTCTTCAAAACTTTTCCACATTTTCCTATCTCGAGCAACACGATACCACTGTTTCTCCATCATCTGGACAATATCATCAACCCATCTTTTTTGGGGTCTTCCTACGCTTCTTTTGTCCTCCTATGGTCTCCATACAAGAATTCTGGAAGTCCATCTGCCATCCTCTCGTCTTACCACATGACCAGCCCATTGCCATTTCAGCTTGGAGACTTTATCAACAACGTCAACGACTTTTGTCTTTTGTCGGATAGTTTCATTTCTTATTTTGTCTCTCAAGCTGATACCTAGCATTTGCCTCTCCATGGCACGCTGTACACACCTCAGTTTTCGTTTCGTTAGCGTCATCATAAAGCCATTATCAAACTATAATCTGTGTTTTCTTCCGTATATAAACATGGAGTTTTACGAAATAAACGTCGACTCAATAAACATTATTATTTGTAATACGTAATAAAAAAAATACAAAATTAGATAAAAGCTGGAAGCGATAGCTGACCATTTTAGGTCTGTGAAACCATAACCTGGTTGTCAATCCAAATATTCAGCTTTCAGGTTCTATGTTGCCTAGAAAACTCTAGCGCTTTTTGATCAGACTAAAGAGTGATGTCGGATGCACAGCGTCACATCGACATCAATGGGGACTCATAGACTCTCCATTATGTTTGTGTGGTGCTGACCATTTAGTGAACATTTTTTATTATGTCGGCAATACTCATACAATGGCGGGTTGCAAGCTTTTATTTTATTTTTATTTTTTTTATTTATTTATTTCAAACTTAAAGTTACAGCTTATATAACATAATAAACGAAACAATAATAGTGCAAAATTAAAGCCAATTACAACTTAATTTATACAATACAAAATGTTAGTTAAAAAACAAATTATATAAAACAGTTATTAAAATTATTATGATGAAAGATAATTACATAAATAAATGTATATTTAAAAAGGTATATGTATAAGAATATGAAAATAAAGAAGAAAAGCTATGAGATAAATTCAATTACATGTGAGAATTTTAGGATTGAGGGGAAAGGAAAAGGGAAGGGAATGATTTTGTTCAAAGATCTGAGTAACTTGAGTAAAAGTAAAT
Organism: Athripsodes cinereus; assembly: GCA_947579605.1. Taxonomy (NCBI): domain Eukaryota; kingdom Metazoa; phylum Arthropoda; class Insecta; order Trichoptera; family Leptoceridae; genus Athripsodes; species Athripsodes cinereus. Next base: position 2,317,380 of record OX388324.1, on the reverse strand, counting down.
TAATTAATTATTGTAAGTTTAGGGTTAAACGACGCGATTTCATGACTGTGGGGTCTTGAGATAATAGTAAAGTAAGATTGTATCATAGTAAATTTTGGTAGTATTGTTTATTGGAGTAAGATAAAAAGATAAATTTATATTATGAATTTATAAATTAGGCGCGCCGCATTAATACGCTTAAGGAGAAACCGCCTCTGTATATGAGTAGATACCAGTGGCGGGACTAGACTTTTGGTATTGGGCATGCGGTTTCTGTAGGTACAGTAGGTAGAATTTATTATAATTATGTTAGAAATCAATTGTTGGCCAAAAGCTTCATTTTTTTCTGTCCACAATTATCCAGATATCCTCTTTTCAAATATACCGTTTAAATTACACCAACATTTGAACAAAATAAATATCATAGGATAAAAAAGGTGACTCAAGATGCAAAGAGGTGGAAATGGGAAAGAACTATTTTTGGGGTCATACTAATGCATCTATGGTAACCATTGAACTGAAATTTGCAAAAGATTTGCTTGATATCGTTTGGCGGAAGATTAAAATCAATTTATACTTGCTTCGTAGTTTTTTAGATATTTTGTTTCGGAAATTAGAGATTTACTCCTTGGGCATGCATTGCTTTTTTGCTTGTATGGAAGGCACGCCACTGGTAGATACATATTGTGAACCACACTTGTAACAAGTGAATATTATGTAATATGTTTGAATTTGTAATTATTTTGGTCGGTATCCGGTGTATGTATATTTACTTTTTGTGTCTTTTGATCTTTAAGAGAAAAAATAACCTCTATACGATATACCATTGTTATTATTTCATCTTATCTCTGTGCATAAATTCTCTCGTATAAATGTAAGGATTTGTAAAAAAACACTAATGAAAAATATTGTAAAACTAGATGTAAAATTTGTGTATCCAATCCAGCCGTTTCCTCACAATCGAGAACACAGGACAAAAACAGCTGTTTTCATTCAGGGCGACTTTGCTCCAATCGATTCACTTCTTCCCGCGGTATTCTTATTTTGTATAATATGAAAATGTATTTGAACCGTAACTTCTTTCCTAAGTGGGACGGTCAGTGCACTTACTACATTTAAATGCATATGTACCTTTATTAGTAGGTACCAGGGATGTTGCGGATGTCGATTTTTACACATCCGCGGATGTGAATGCGGATGCGGATTTTTGAAGGCTCACATCCGCGGATGCGGATGCGAATGCGGATGCGGATGTTTAAGATGTTATAGAAAAAAAGTAGGAACTATCTTTGTTAGTAGACCCCACTGTCAAATATGTGAGGAAATTATTTCTACAATAATATTATGGATTTTTTGGCGAAATATTTTTTTTCTTTTTTGTTATTTGCAAAAATAAAATAAAACCGGCAAAAATAATAACGCGTCGGATCTTGTCACCAATTTTTTCGTTCCCATTGGTTAGTGTCAAGTGCGAACGGCACTCGCCATTCGCCGGCCCCGCCCCTTTTCTTTCTTGTCGCAAATTGTCTTACATCCGCATCCGCATGAACATCCGCATCGATTATTGCGGATGCGGATGCGGATGCAGATGTCCAAATTCATGCGGAAGCTCCGCATTTGCGGATGCGGATGCGAATATTCGCAACATCCCTGGTAGGTACATATTTTTCCCTTGCCTAAGTTGTATCAGGGGCTCATTCCACATAAAATAGGCCTCCCTTCCATTTCTGTAAGTTTTCGAGTGTCTTGAGAAAGGCAGGTATTTGTCAAACATCACGTTTTATAACATTAAGCATCTACAGTTCTTAACTTATATTGGCAAGTAGAGGACGACTTGGATGTTTATTACAACATGAAGTTGGTTTACTTGCTATCCCACTTGTGGGAGATGCCGTGATGGGATGAATTGAACAATTTTTTTAATCTTTTTAAAAGTTTTATTTGGGTTTTTGTTATAAAACTAAAAATAATAATTATATAAAGCTTGTGTCGTGAAAGGGGAGTTTGCCGGAATCTGGGATCGGACCACAGACCCCCTGTTCACGAGGCCGAGTCTCTACCTCCAGGCTACCGAATTTGAAATAAATTCAAATACTCCCCCAGACACGCTCACAATAAATTATTAGATAATGTACTTGTGTCGTGAAGGTGGAGAAGGTCAGTATCGAGTGGAATCGAACTCAAGACCTCTCGATTTAAAATTCGAGATTCTGCCATTAGGCTACCGACCAATTCTTATTTATCTATCTTATTTTTTATTCATAAATACTCATGGTTCTTACAATTCAGCATGATAAATTGAGCGATATAGTATGTTCTGGCATCAAGTATAATATAATTTATATGTTTATAAGTACATGTAATACATAAACAGAGTGAGAAAATGAATTAAACAGATGTTTCATTCAAGTTTAATTGCTAAAACATAATAAAATAAACATACCTACTCATATAAATGTATGTATGAATTAATGTAAAACTACGTGTGAAATTCCCAAAGCGGTTAGTAAGTGTAAGTCACATACGAGTATGTATGTATATATACATTATTGTAATAAACAACATTGCTTTTACGTGATTCATCTACTTAAATAATAATATATTCTATATAGTATATTATACAATCACGACATAGCCCTCAAATGGGGTAGCTAGCAAACAATAAGCCAGATAAAATAAACATGTAAACTGTCTTGTCTGTGCGATAAAAATTAAAGATATTCAGGATGGGTTGAGACACCTCATCATTGAATATTCAAGACGCAATTTTGTATTTTTTTTCGAACACTTGTTTTTGATAGGAATCCGAATTACGGATAGGAGAGAGAAATCTATTCGTTACCGGGTGCTCCAAGGAGTAAATAATTATAATATTATAATGAACACCTCATCCGCACAACCACCAAGCAGGCTGTGCAAACTCCTTTGAGTAGAAAAAAAATGTGTTCCGATGCTTACGAATCGGTTTAGGCTGGTTAAGTTTAACTATGGTGCGTTCACCAATTCCTGTTTCAAACTGCTATGTTCGAAATCTGTTGAGCATATATGTCACAATTATATTTTTTTTTTATTATACATATCGAATAAATAAATAATAAAAATAAAACAAAGTTTAAGAGATTATGAATGATAAATATTTGGGTGGCGTTCCGTTCTCTTTGCCTACCCCTCTTGGGACACGGCGTGAGAGTAAAGTATATTGTAGTAATAAATATATTAATTGTCCATAAATAAATGTTGAGAAAATTTGCTATTTTTTGTTGTTGCGTGGAGCACCCGGTATCCCGTTATCCCGTGGAGCACCCGGTAAAGAATTGGTCTCCCACTCTTCTGCGTAAGTTTTCGAGTGTCCTGTAAAAGGCAGGTGTTCGAAAAAATAAGACATTTTACATCTTAAATTCAGCGTTGAGGTTTGCCACCCATCCTGAATGTCTTGATTTTATACTGGCACGAAGAGGACAGTTTGCATGTTTCTTACATGCAGCTGATCTGCTGGCTACCCCACTTGTGGGATATGCCGTGATGGTATAGTAGTAGTAGTAGTAGTTGTTGTTGGGAATGGGCCACTCGCAGTCGTGGGGGATTTTAATAAAGATGATCGAATTTAGTAAATTTGAGGTCGGAAAACACAAATATGTCCGTTAAAATTTCTTAAATATCTTAATTATGAAGAATTTCCAAAAATAAAACCTAAAATTTTTGACGTTTGGCAAAACACTCTAAACAGCTGATGACGTCACGGAGTCCCGTGAATCATAGTAACTTTCGCAACCACAGATTATAATCTCATACACACATGGGACTACGTGATGTCAGCGCCGCCATATCGTTTTTGATCATTCCGAGAAAATCTAATTTTTAAAAGCTAATATCTAAGAAAATAGTGCAAGAAAAATTAAAATAAATTGTGGTTGTGTTTCTTTCATACTAATTTGCAATTTTATGTAATAAAAAAAATCTGCAAGTGGCCCATTATTATCTGGATTTGGGAAGAATGCGCAGATGACAATATCATTCAGACATCTTGATTTGAGAGCCACGTTTACATAATGTAACATGGTGCAAAATCTAATCGGAAGAAGTGAGAGTCTCAATACTTACGAATAGGCTCTAAGCTGGCTTAAATGATCACTTTCGGTGTCCAAGGACAACGTTCACCAATTGCGCCATCATTCTCACTATCACGATGTAAGATCCACCAATCTAGAAACACTTAATGTAAACTGTGGTGGCTAGTTACACCCCCCTACCCACAAACATTAAATTTTATTTATTAACATTTTTGGCCTTATACAAGAAAAACAATAAATTTAAATTTTCATTCTATGTATTTAATTTTTTCCATACATTATCACGTCATCATCTCTGCTTTGAATAATCATATCAATATTGTATAATATAACATTTGTTTAAATTACACGCATGTTTATCTAGAAGAATTTTACAAAATAATAGTATAAAATCTCCAAACAAACCGAAGAAGCAACCATTTTCTCATATTTCAGATGGATCTCGAATGGATCGAGCTCTCCCGTCTAAATGGCGCCAGAACAATTAAGTTCAATCGTTATCGGCTACAAGTTCCTTTCTCATTTCTTCCGATTAGATTTTGCACAATGCTACATTGTGTAAACATGGTTCTCAAACTGAGACATCTGAATGGTTCATATTACCGCAATACCTACATCGCTAATAAGCCGTGGAGCACCCAGTAAAGAATTGGTCTTCCACTCTTTTCCGTAAGTTTTCGAGCGTCCTGAAAAAGGCAGGTTTTCGAAAATTAAGACATAGTACATCTCAAATTCAGCGATGTTATTTGCCACCCATGTTGAATGTCTTATTTTTTTATTGACACAGAGAAGACGGCTTGCATGTTTATTGCATGCAGCTGTTCTGCTGGCTACCCCACTTGTGAGATGTGCCGTAATGGTATAGTGGTAGTAGTAGTAGGACATCGTTACTAAAGTATAATCTATCAATCATATCACAGCACATCTCATTGGAGGGGTAGTCATGTAATAAACATATGATTCGTCCTCTCCGTGACATAAATAATAGGACTTTATTCATGATAGGTGGCATATCTCCACATAATATTCTGTTTCGTCGCTGTATATCCCACAAGTGAGGTAGCCAACAGACCAGCCACGTGCAATAAACATCCAAGCGTTCCTCTCTGTGTCAAATGTTTATTTAATCGATAAACTATTTATGTTCCTAGAACTACTGCGTGGGTCAAATTCTCAAACATGGCCGCGTGTTAAATAAAAGAAATCGGCGTGCATGCATGAGAAATTGTGTTAATGAATGTGAAGGAAACAAAATAAGTATGTAGGGAAAGATCTATTTGGTATTCGTTTCTCTCTGTCTACCCCACTTGGGATACGGCGTAAGGATATAGTATAGTATGTACGATATATTGTGCTAATTATAATTCAATTTGTGGCAATAAATGTTATAAACAAACTAAATATAAACTTCATTATGAGTACACAATGAATACTAAGTTTCACAAAATTATATTGAACAATATAATTTTGTGAAACTTAGTAAATTATTGGTAGAAATTGTTTCGGAATTAGTTTGGTGCAATGTTATATTGTGTACACAATATTTAACATAATAACAAATAAATAAATAAGTTAGTGTTGCAGTTTCTCATTTAATTAGATTTGCCTTGAATGAACAAAGTTATAAATACATACAAGAATATCGCCGCCAGATAGTTGAATTAGCCAGTTAATTGAATGACTAGGCTGTTAGTTAAACGCCGGCATTCAGTTGAATAGTTAACAAACAATAATTGTTTAGCCGGATTGTTCAACACAACGTTTATTGTTTGTTACATGCTTGCATGTTTCTTAGATGCAGCTTGTCTGCTGGCTATCCCACTTGTGGGATATGCCGTGATGTCATAGTAGTAGTAGTAGTAGTACAAATACAGGCAAACACATACAGAAACCTCAAAAGATTTGAATAAGACTCAGAAGCCAGTTAATCAAAATAAAAAAGAAACATGATAAAAAACAAAATACATTAAACAACACAGTTGAAACATCGATAATTTTACGCAGTATGCATAGTTAGTTCTGGGTAAGATACATAGATGGAGGGAGTCAGGAATTGACTTAATTTATTTATTTACTCAATCTTTACTGTACATTGATTACAAACAATTACATAAAAGGTATATGAATATTAAAATGATTTAGTTAAAACACTGTAACTTTCACTGTATAAATTTCATTTCAGCAGAGGCCTTTCGCTCTTAGTCCATCTTCAGTGCTGTTAACTTAGAAACTAAAACAAAACACATTATTAGTATTATGGGTAAATGAAAACCGTATTAACTAAAAACAATTATTTGATTTGGTTTGCTTCTATTACTACTACTGCTATATACTACTACTACAATATTCTAAATTCAAAATATAAATAGAACTACAGATACAAAATGTTTGTCTATGTTTTCGCACGCCACTTAGACTGTGTGTTACAATTTCTGGAAAGAAAAGTGCTTTGTGAAGTGGTTTATTCTTAAGTCTGGTGCCGACAAGGCGACGACATATTTTCGCAATGTTAAAATATAGGGTATTTAAAACTGTTCAAAAATGTTAATTTAGATTTAAGTCATAAATGCTTTAGGATATATTTGATATAAAGGAGCTGAGAAATATTAAAATAACGTTTTTGCCACTTCATTAAATGTAAGTATCTTTTTTGAGGACTGGATGAAGTATCTGGGTAACAATGATCTTCCACCCAACTTGGATAAGGGGGAGAAGATTAACGCATTCATGAATTATATGGTACAGCTTTTGGAGGAGTTCCAGAAGACAAACCATTATCATTTACAACTTCATCACTCACAATTGCGGAATCTGCAGCCTTTTTCAAAACACTTTTTGGCGTTATGTAGTCGTTCGATTATAGACGACATTGCGAGAAAGTATCAATTTCGTAATTTAACTTTCGACGTAGGTAGATCATAGCTTAGAAATTTGTCTAGTATCTTTCATCCATTCATCCCATAGCGGCATATTCCACAGGTGGGGTAGCCAGCAGACTAACTGATTATAATAAATATGCAAGCTATCCTCTCCATGTCAATAAAAGTTAAGAGATTCAGAATGGGTGACTTCATCGCTGAACTGAAGATGTTAAATGTTTTAAAACGTGATATTTTATGAATATCTGCTTTAAAAGGACACTCGAAAACTTACGGAAAAGAGTGGGAAACCAATTCTTTACCTGGGACTCTACGGGCTCAGTATCTCACGAGCACCAATTTGATGATGTTTCGAAAAGGCTATGTAGCCTTAAGGGTACCAATATCATACTAATTAAGGTAATAATTTAACCATTTAAAATTTGCCGTCAAATTTTCAAGTAAGCTAACATTTATCGATCGCACTTTATTTTCGAAAATATATATTTATTCAAAGTAACTAAGACATTCGATAAGATCTGCGTTATATGGTGTTCACATTTGGCGAATATCGGCAGGACACCAAAATATCGTCAGCCATTTGAACCGTGTGAACAAAATGACAGCTAGTCTGAAACGATAAAAACTAGTAAAAACGATATCGTCTTAAGTTGATCATCTTTTTACTTTTTTCTCTGGTATCTATAGTAAAAACTTTATAACCTATAAATTTTATAATGTTTCCCGCTTTGTGACAGTTGTTATCTTTGTTGTTGGCTTTATGGCGTTAAATTAAAAGGCGCCTTATTATCTCTACTATAACATTTTCAACTAAAAATAAACACTTCGTGATCTCCATCTCGACGTCCGCCATTTTAAAAACAACGTCGAAATCAAAGCGCATCTCACATATCGTATCTATATCGGTGAACAGGTGTGACAATCAATGGACGTCCGGCGAATTTTGTTTTTATGCAAACGTAATTCGCTTGACGATATTCGTCAATGGGTGCGTCCACATAGTAGAATGCGAACGTCAATCAATCATCAATCTTCAACGATTCGGAGCATTCTCCGAAGAAATATTCGAATGAATGTGTTTGTTTCCCGTCCTTATACGGGTTACGAAGGCATTCATTCAAATATTTCTTCGGAAAATGCTCCGAATCGTTGAAGATTGATGATTGATTGACGTTCGCGTCCTACTATCTGGACGCACCCAATTGTGAACACCACTTCAGAGGAAACTCCCCAGTATTTATACCTTAATGTTGACTTAGGTATATCTATATTATAATATCTACCCTTTTTCAAGAATTTAAAAGGAAGGAAGAAGGAAGGGGGAAGAGATAGGAGTTGAGGGTTAAGAAGGAGAGCCTTTGAGTTTTTTTTAGCAACTTTTCTAATTATTATCCACACGCTTTAAACCACGGTGAGCCAACACTTGATGTTCCTAACATCTGAAGAATGTCATATCTACGTACACTCTAAAATATTTATTTTCTTTATATTTTTTTATTTTTTTTTATTGTATATGGCACACAGAAAACGATGATATGTAAAATATCGATATTATTGACCGAATAAGGTACTTGTTGGAAGTCCATTTCAAGATAAATTGAAAAAGAAAAACAGAGTTTAGTTATCTTCCAAGGGACTTTATTAACTTTGCTTACTAGTATCAATTTGTGAACTCTCGACTCCATCATCAAGTAACTTACTTTTTTCTAATCGTTTGATTATGGTTTTCGATTTTTTGCGTTGTGGTTAAATATATGTGAAAATTGCTCAATGCATGGACACCTCATTTGCATAATGTACTAAATTATAGGAAACTATTTCTTAGGAAAGGCGGTAATAGTGCCCAATGCTTACGAATTGGCAAAGGTGGGTTTGAGTGCATATCCTTGAACACACCTTTCGCTTCCGTCACTCTCATACTGTTCCTCATGCATACTCTCCTATTTAATACGCGTCCATTTTGTAGGATCTATTTTACACCAATGGATACTCGGGCGGCCTCATCTCCGAGCGTCAACCCTCTAAGTCAAATATACTTTCGTGGTTATTTTGTCCTCGTTCATTATAACCACACGCCCAAACCATCGTAACTTAGTTTATAAACTGTCGCAATTAAAATTCCACCATCTGCATGTTTAATTTGATTACTACTTATTTATCTTATCTAGGTCAATTAATTAAATACCTACACCGACTAAGTAAATACGTTTCTCAGGACGAGTATATGCATATCGAAGCGACACTACGCCATGTCCCGAGACGGCATTTTTCAGTGTGACCGTTCAAAGTTTTTTTTCCACAAAATTACATTTGATTTTCACTCGTTGTTTTGAACACAAAATTTCTATCAAATATGTTTATAAATGATTGCTATAAATCTTGTTTGTTTCGTGGAGCACCCAGCAAAAAAAAAATAGTGTTAAAAAAGTAAAGACATTTTACATCAACAGAACATTTATTTATTCTTTAAGTACAGACAGACTCCAATAAGCCCAACATAATATACATGTCCTAAAATATATCTAAAAACAGAAAATATGAGCAATATAATACCCCTTTACAGCTATTAATGTGTTATGTTCTGCAGGGTTACTCTTGACAAAACTAAACACGATCTTAATCTAGTCTTGATCTTGATCATACGACGCACGAAGGGACTATGGTCAAAAACACCGCGCCACCGCTAACGCGCGATCGGTTTGCGTGTATTTTTGGCCAATAGTCACTTCGTGCGTCGTATGATCAAGATCAAGACTAGATTAAGATCGTGTTTAGTTTTTTCAAGAGTAGCCCTGCTGAGCTACTCATCCCAACCCTCACCCTCGCAGGATTCTCGCAAGCATCCACCGAAATCACATTATACAAAACTGACGATAAGTCTCCACAGACACCACGAGGGAAGTTCATTTATAGCGGCAATCAGAGAGCAGCAACCCAGTCACAGTCAGTGCAAATATCAAATTAAAAATTCCTAATATATAAACCATACAAATACAGGCAAACACATACAGAAACCTCAAAAAATTTGAATAAGACTCAGAAGCCAGTTAACTAAAATAAAAAAGAAACATAATAAAAAACAAAATGCATTAAACAACACAGTTGAAACATCGATAATTTTACGCAGTATGCATAGTTAGTTCTGGGTAAGATAGATGTCGAGGGAGTCAGGAATTTGACTTGACGAAATACTCAGTTCTGAAACAAGATCCACTTAGCAACTCCTCTGCAAATTGGACATAGCGTAGTTTCGTTCCTACACACAGATAGAGATGTACATACTGTACTTACTGTGCTTATGACTAACCCAACAATAATAATAATATTATTCAGTATTTATACGAGTACAATGGAGTGTTTCCCGCCATTTTCTGCCTCCGCCACAGGCGATATTCATTTGTTATAAGTTATAGCGTCGTCCATATTAAATATTACGTAACTAGAATAATTTACTCGCTGTGACTGATACCTAATTTACAAAAGGCATGTGTTTGAAAAATAAAAATATTTTTCATCTTTAATTGAGCCACCCATCCTGAATGTCTTAATTTTAAATTTATTCTTGTTTTATAAATTGATTGCAAAACTCCGTAGAAGGTAGGAATAGTTACATTCAAATTAAATACAATCAATATACAGAGGGCGAGTTTATCGCAAAGGCGTTGTTGGTATGGAGAGGAAAGTTTGCATCTGGTCTGCTGGTTACCCCATATGCCGTGATGGGATAATAACAGTAGTAGACAATTTATAATTTCATGTTAGTGACAATTAATCTAAGTAAAAAAAATACATAAAACCCATATATTTATTATGTAATGTCACTATGTGCTTCTGTCATTTTCAAGCAAAATTCGAAGTGTGATTATTCAATTTTTGTGTGATTTTCAATTCAGAGGAGTTCTCTTGATAATGTCAAACTTAGCTTAATATGACGAAAGCGCTCGAGTTTTATTTTAAAAAAATATTGAAAAATATGCTCTGTTTATTAATATTGATATTCAATAATTTATAAACGATCAAAAACACTGTTATATTTTCAACACATTTATTCAAACTCTAACGTGTTCTCCCACTTCAATGGGCATTCTCAAGAGTACTCAATATTGATATTTATGATCATGAATTTTCACTCTGTGAATTTACAAACATTATAATTATTAGTACATAGATGGTATTATTTTTTCTGTTCTGTTCTGATAAAAAAATGAAAACGTGAATTATTTATAAAAAAATTCAGTCGTATGTACAAACGAACTGAAACGCTCGAACGAACTGAAACTCATTTAAACATTATATAATTATCATTGTTATGAAGAGATGATAGAACCCTTTAGGCACTTGAGTCACAATAACATCTCGAGTTCCATTTTATAAATAAGTGCACAATACATACATACATACATACCTATATATTATATAATACTATTATAATAAAGCTTCAGGGTCTATTTAGCTGTAACAATTAATATACTATGCTATACTATCCCACAAGTGGGGTAGTCAGCAGACCAGCTGCATATAATAAACATGCAAGCTGTCCTCTTCGTGCAAATATAAAATCAAGTCATTCAGGATGGGTGGCAAACCTCATAGCTGAATCTAAGGTGTAAGATGTCTTTATTTTATTAGTATACAAAGAAGAAAAAACATGGTAACATAACAATAGAATACATAATTTTGTGCAATGGGCGAGTTTATTGCTGAAGCTCAATATCTTCCAACTAACCCATTAAACAAAAACAAATAATAATAATATTTAAATAAATAAGTTAAACAAAATAAAATATTTTAAGATATATATAGATAGGTTAATATATAAATAAACACATATGTATACCAAAATAAATTTACACATAAAATAAGCTACTCAAATATATAATCAAATATACGTAATTTTTTTTATAAGATATCATTATATTCAGCGATGAGGTATGGCACCTATCCCAAATGTCTTTAATTCGTAGAGGAGTCTTGTTTGATTATCATGTACACCAGTTAGTTCGTTATCAGACCCGTGAGAGATACAGTGATTATATAAAAATGGACAGACCCGTGAAAAATATTATTTATCCAGATAGGTAGTTCCGTTAATTAACGGAATTATGTCATCCGTTAAATTATTCATCACACGGTCTCGCTTGTTTAATAACGGACATGTCCGTGAATATCTCGTGTTAAAAGGAATATAGGTATATAAAATATATAGTATGTTATATAAATTCTTGTCTAAAAATATGAGCATTAGATACATATACATATTATGTACCTATCTTAATGTAGAATATTGGTCAAGGTAGCGCCACATGTTACAAAGCCGCAGCGTCAAACACAACATAATTAGTTCTCATAATTGCCGTCTTGTAGACTGAAGAATTTTTATAGTACGTCTCGTGTATTTTGTATGGGCTAGGGGGGCGCTACACGGAGAAAAATACTCAAAACGAATCATTGGTACAGTACTATCAGATTAGGACCAGAGATCGTACAAACGATTCATTGGTATAAATTTATAATATTAACTCTTCGCAAACAAATCATTGGTAAATTTACCAACAATTTGTTTGCGAAGAGTGAATATTATAGATTCGTACCAATGAATCGTTTGTACGATCTCTGGTCCTAATCTGATAGTACTGTACCAATGATTCGTTGTGAAATTTCGTTAGTATTATTCTCAGTGTACTTATAAATAATATTTATTTATATATTTCTAGAGTCATCTGTTAGTTTTCAGTAAGTAAGTGGAAAACTTAATTGTACTGTTAGACCATTAGTTACCCCATTTTTTAGATAAAATTTTAAGAAATATGGTTATTGACGGTAGAAAAGAAATTTGATTGCGTTGAAGTAATCAACAGAGATGCATAATAATATGCTGATGACACTGATGATTTTTAATAAACCATCGTTTTTATGTGACAACAATAATAATTAAATTTAGTCAAATAAAAAAATTAAGTATTTGAGGTGAACAGTTGCTTAATGGTAAAATCGAGAGATCCCTGATATACCTACTCCAATTTCACGACTCAAGTATATTGCTTTGTGTAAAAGGAAATTTAGGTGTATTTATGTTTATTTGCAGCCTAGATTTGTCTTTGAAAAAATATTAATTCCTCTCGTCTCCGTTGGCCATACTATATTGGCAGACCTCTCTATTACTGCATCCCATAAGATCAGATAATACATAGAATATACATTATACATAACATAACAATTATAGTCTTTTTGTCTCTATAATATATATGTTATATATACTTCGTATAGGTATTATATTGTTATATTTGGTTGGCGTTTCGCCAATATTGTTATTATTCTTACTGTAAGTTCACAAGTCTAATAATATATAATATGTATAATAGTTAGCAGGTGATTACTGACCGAGACTAGACTGTAGAGATCAGGAGTAGGTAACATTAGGTATACGTGAGCCGTATGTCGTATTTAGAAAATACCTACGGGAAATAATTTAAAACAGACCCAACTCACATTCGGATATTTAGTAGAGTCATATTTAGATGCAGATTCAAACCAAAATTGTCTTCACGGGCTGGACAAAACCGCCGTCATGGAAATCTTTTATACTACGAAAAATATAAAATTTTGTTGTACTATGGTTTATTACTGAAGTATTTTCGTCTATATCAACAAGTTGAGAATGCGTGCAAACATGCATGGAAAATGATGAATTTTTTTTTGTTTTTAAAAAGATATATCTGGGTTTTTGTTATAAACCCAAATACAACCTTATATCCTTTCACTGTAAGCTACTTAACGCTTGTGTCGTGAAAGGGGAGTTTGCCGGCACCTGGTATCGAACCACGGACTCCATGTTCATGAGGCCGAGACTCTACCTCCAGGCTACCGACAAACTCTAATATAGAAATAATATGCAAATTAAGTAGGTATGAAAATATATCATATTATTATATACGTAGTGTTATCTTATTATTATATCATTCATATTATTATATACGTAGTGTTAAGGGTGTGAGGAAACGCGGGCGTCCGAGAACCACGTGGCTTGATCACGTGGATCAAATTCTCAAGGACGGCCGCGTGTTGAGTAAGAGGAACCGACGTGCGTGTATGAGGAACTGTATGAATGTGGAGGAAGCGAAGGAAGTGTGTAAAGATAGATCTGTTTGGCGTTCCGTTCTCTCTGCCTACCCCACTTGGGACACGGCGTGAGGGTATAGTATAGTATAGTATAGTATAGTATAGTGTTATCTTTATTTTTATTATTTATTAATTCTTTACTCTACATCAATTACAAGGAATTTACACAAAATACACACAAATCAAATAAAATCAAGAGGGTGAAGTTATCGCAGAGGTGTTATTTCTTCCAACTAACCCAATTTCGTGAAACGTACACATAAAACTTTATAAAGGAAGGAAAAGAAGAGGTAGGTACACAAGAGAAGAATAGGTAGGAAAAGAGACTAGGAAATATGTGCCAAATTTTCTGTGATAAAGTGGTGCTTGACGGCCCGCTTGAAAACGTGAAGCAACCTAATTCTGGAAGGCAGACATAATGAACAGAAAATCAGTTCGTTAAAAAATTGAGAACTTTTGTGATCCATTTTAAATTGGTTGCCAAGATTTGTTTCCTAAACGATGCTGAGTTACCAGACGTGAAAATTACGAAAAAATTAGAAAAGCTTTATAAAGAGTAAAGATTATTCGAGCTAAACCTTCAGTGTAAATAAATTTATAGCTGCAACTTAAAAAATGTTTTGAATTTTTAAAAAAAGAACGACGAGTGTCTACCGCTTTCTAAAGTTGTTGATCCCTGTTATAGAAGAAAATATAGTTAACAGTATATAATATAGTAGAACCCTGTTGATATACCTAAATAGTACGCATATAATTATATATATGTAAGTATGTAGAAAGGTTAATATAGTACACCAATATATATTATAATAAAACAATATGTATCGTGTACCTATAGATAAATCAGTGTTATTCAATGTAGAAGATACTCTATGGGTGAATGTCAATGTTAGAATATTTATGTGCGTGTCTTGTGAGTGTGTGTATTTAAATTCTTCTTATAAGCAGTATTAAATGCGCATTGTGTATATCTATAGTTGAATGATTTGTAAAAAGAACGAATTCAATTGTTACTATGCTCACGCTGCAGCCGTGAACGATTGATATAATGATATTGGAATATTGTTTTTTTTACAAATGATACGAGGAAAGGCCTGAGTCAATAACACATTTTCACGTTACATTTTCGTTCCGTTAACGTTCGAGTATAGACGAAGTTGCAAACAAGTGTCAATTTCGTTGCTAAGATAAACAATAGTTACGGAAATTGACACTTTGGCGCAACGTCGTCTGCATTTCAACGCTAACGGAACGAAAACGTAACGTGAAAATGTGTTATTGATTCAGATGTGTGATCAGTTAACCAATTAACATCAGAACCAGAGGGGCTACTCTCGATGCAATAATAATGTAAATTTATTACATATCATAGAAAATTTCAAATTATTATCTATTGCTGAAGATATTCAGGAATGGGTGGCATACAATTAAATCGAATAATTAAAAGTCTTTTTATAGGACATTATTTTTCCTTTTATAGGGCACTCAAAAATTTGTGTAAAAAGTAAGAGACTTATTTCAGGGACTGTACGAAAATCAATTTTAACAACTTTCATAAAAAAAAAATATATTATGTTATTTAAACCGTAAAATTATTAAACCGTTGTAGAATTATTTACGTAATAATAATTTTCCTTTTGTCAGAATTCACGCAATCGACCAAAAAGTTTCAACTGTAAAAGTCAAGTCAACAACATCCCTCAAGGAAATTAAAACCTCATTAAGGCGAATATAAATAACAGCAGGGGGCTGGAGAGAGAAATGGGAGGTACAATTTACTAAACATATAAACTATATAATATAATATAACTAATTATGGGAATATTTAAGGTAATATTTAAATCCTGGGTACCTACGCCCCTGATTACGCCAATGTAGATATACGATGCTTTTTTACACGTATAGAAAGCACACCACTGCATTATTATAATAATATAACAATAAACACACCTTTGTTGCGCAAAAAATATACAACAGAAAAAAAACAATATAACAATAACTGTACAAACAATTTTGTGCACTGGGCGAGTTTATCGCAGAAGGGCGATATCTTTCAACTAATCCATCAAATAAAAAATAATAACACAATAATAATATTTGCATTGTTAGCAATAGCAATGTATGCAAGTGAAACTTAAACGTGGTTGAAGAAGGACGAGAGTGGAATAAATGCCGTGGAGATGCGTTCACTAAGAAGAATTCTTGGTAAAACGTTGCGGGATAGAGTGAAGAATGAGGATATCAGAAGGATGAGCGGATGCGAGAAGTGAAGAATGGGTGTAAATATGTTACGATGGTTTAGACATTTTGAGCGAATGCAAAATGAAAAAATGGTGAGAAGGATGTATTTATCTGAAAGACGGGGTGTGAGCAAGCACGGACGACCAATAACCATGTGGCTTAAGCACGTGGATCAAATCCTAAAGGACGCCCGCGTGTTGAGTAAGAGAAATCGGCGTGCATGTATGAGAAACTACATGAATGTGGAGGAAGCGAAAGAAGTTTGTAAGAGATCTATATGGCGTTTCGTCCTCTCTGCTTACCCCTACTGGGACACGGCGAGAGAGTATAGTAGTAAAGTATAGTATTTTAAAACATTTATTGTGTAAGGTTTTAAAATAAAAAAAATATTGACTTTTTTGTTTTCCAAATTGTATTTCAAAAAAAAAAATTTAAACAATACAGAAAGCCTGTTTTGTAAAAAAATATTTAAAATTATTTTTATTGGAAATGATTATCGGATATTAAAATTTGTTGTAATAAAAAAATATTTCAAAAATAAAGTGACAAATATCCTTGAAAAATTTCTGTGATCGTGGCTTTTAATAAAAGGGATAAGGCGACCAAAGGGTTGAAAGTGGCTTAAATCCTTCATAAATATTCTATTTCGTTTCTTCACATATTATTTTTGTTTATATGTCCTTTATATACACCGTCATTAGGCAGGTTGGAGGTTAAATAATGCACTCAATGTGAGATCTCATCCTTTAGCTATGGTTTGAGCTTGAAATATTATTTGTCTTATTTATTAACAGATATTTTATAGTTCCTACGATGACACTATGTCATGTGATTTGTATAGAAATAGAATATATCGATGGTTTAAAGCACAAAAGACACATGTACACTATTTAGGTAAAATGAGTTAATATATGTACAAGATCGGTTGCAACGTCGTCTATGTCCTGATTACATAATTACCAATAATACTTATATCATAATCGAAATATTTAACAAAAACCAGATGCCAAACATTCTTAAATTATCATTTTTTTGTGCATAGATGTAAAATGTCACATAAGGTATTTGAGAATGTATTAATATCGACATAATTGATTCTTAAAAAGCACATGTCCACCAAGGACATCTTCTGAATTAATTTAAAATTAGTTAATTAATTTTGAATCTCATACTTTCAAACGCTGTTTTCTCTAAACTGTCAAATGTGGACATATTGTGTCTTCTGTACTTTAAACCATCGATATTGTCTTGGCAAAATATAATAATAATAATGTTTATTGCACAAAATTCATACAAAGAAAAAAAACATGATAACATTACAATTGAATACATAATTTTGTGCAATGTAATATACATATGTGCAATATAATACTTTAATTTCATTGTTGATGATGAGGGAAAATTTCTTTAGCACCGTTTTATGGAGTATCCATCTCAAGTGGAAAGCTCAGTTGGAAGACCTATGTCTTCAGTTTGCTTCTGAATATTGTTACAGATTGATTTTTCAAAAGTCCTGTTATTTTTCTTTTTTGAACATTCGTTGTGAATTGTCTGTACATGTTATGTTATGTTATGTTATGTTCTTGAGCGTGCCTAGAGGAGAGCAAGGAAGGACAGTCGCTCCTTCTAAGATCTGGAGTATGTAGGAAAGTAGCCAAAATTATTATTTAAGTAAATGAAAATATGAATCGACGTGGGAAACTGCCCTCCTCTAGAAGTCAGACTATACATAATGTGTTTCTTAAACTGTTATAATTTAAGTCAGATTGAAAATGACCTAAGAAGTGGAAAGATGTCTCTCTCGCGTTGTTTAACCTATAAGTGAACAAAACGCTTGTTCAATTTATTCAACTATGGAATTCTATTATTTGTAAACTAATATAAACCTTTACAAAGTATCAAAAAAATCCAATACTCTAAGGGCGATTATTGCGATGTCTTATTACTAACCCAATTTTATGTTATAAACAACTATCATAAACTGTTTTTAGGTGTTGCCAGTTTTAAATATTTGTCGCCACTTTAAGGCCGTTATGTTTATTCCCTAAGCGAAGGGAGGTCTTAAGTTACTAGTACCTAATATCAAAGTGTGATTCAGGAGAAGGGTTGGTGTGTATAGGAAAGTGGTCTTTTCAAAAGAAAAGAGGTTTTTGTGAATGAAAATATAAAATATTATTAGAATAGGTTCTTAACCTTACAAAAAAGGATTTTTCCTTCATAAATTTCCCATTGAGAGGGATTTGACAAACCCAACAAATTTTCTCTGTCACTTTTTCTATGTTAGAAGTTTAAAGAAAAATATTATTCATTCATTCATTCTTATCATCACAGCATCTCTCACAAGTGGGGTGGCTAGCGAATTAAATGAATGCGATAAAAATTCGAGACTTTCTCATTGTGCCATTATTTATTTATCTATTTGTTAAAGCATTAAACGGCACTCAAAACTTTTCACATATTTAAATTAAGGTAAAAAATGTTGTCTCTCAGAGGGCAGTTATCATCCAACAGCATGCACCACACTTAATTTAAAATATAGGCAACATTTCGGTCATATTAATATGTCTAGATACACAGAGTCTCTCTAACTCATTACACTGGCACGCCACATTAAGATATTAACAACAAAATTATTAAACATTAACGAAGACATTTACTTATGTATTATCATAATTATTTTATAGGACTATTATGTATTTAAAAACAGGATGTACGACCGAAATATCTTATACAGTATTATATAATAATAATACAAAATATACTTGAATCACAATTGTCAGAAAGTTTTTGAACACGGATATTTAAGGCACGATGCTGATATTTTGAATATTTTGATCCAGCGTTTTGTGCCTAATCCTTCGATATCCTGTATATCTGGATAGGTGAATTATTCCCGGCATTAAACTGTTAAGCTTTTGTGTTATCATCACTGATCATATGAAGACTTCACTGGTTGTATAATGCTGAGAAGTGTGGATGGCAATCATTATAACAACGAGCTATGAAAACAAAAGCTATAAGTGTACAAATCCTCCTTCAGCACATTTCCTCGCAATGTACTTAGAATCACTGAAGATATTGACCTTAGTACATTAACTATCTATTCCCTATTACATGGAGTCGATTCATTGATGTGTAATAATTATAGTTTGTTGATGATTCTGCTATCTAAGTGCCAACACTTATGTATGCAAGTGAGACGTGGACATGGTTAAAGAAGGATGAAAGTGGCAAAATGCAGTAGAGATGAGATCCTTGAGAAGGATGTGTGGTAAAAGTCTATGAGATCAAGAGGAATGTGGAATGAAAATTGTCGTAGTTACAAGGATGAATGTAAATAAGTTACTATTATTTGAGCATGTGGAAAGAATGAATGAGGACAGAATGACCAAGAAGATATATTTTACTGAGAGGAATGGTACTCGGAGACGTGGATGTCCGAGGAAACTAGATCCTACAGTCGGCCTAGTCAAAACACATTTAAGCGTTACGTTTTCGTTCAAACGCGGACGACGTTGCGAGAACGTGTCAATTTTCGGAGCTAAAATACACAAGTAGCTCCGATAATTGACGCGTTCTCGCAACCTCGTCTTGTTTGCACGAAAACGAAACGAAAACGTAACGCTTAAATGTGTTTTGACTAGGCCTACAGGACTGCCACGTGTTGAGTATATTGAACAGGAGAACATGCATGAGAAATTGTATGATAGTTACAAAAGCGAAAGATGTATACAAGGATAGAAGGAAGTGACGCTCGATCCTTTCTGCCTACCTCGCGAGGGAAGCGGCGTGATGATATGTATGTAACATAGAACAGTGCCTGATTTATTATTGAAAACTTTTAAAAATATGGAAGATTTTCCCCACTCCGGGGACTCCACACGTATATACAATTTTATTTTTATATGTAAATATACAAACTATAAAAAAAAAACAGTAAAAAGAGTATGACAAACATTGTAAAGTATATAAAATGGAATATTTTAGAGTCGCAATATACAAAAGCATAGAGTTTGCAAGTTTTAATCTGAAAATGGTTGTAAAAATCAAAGTTGCTCGTTTTATAAAAGTTTATAAAAATACTTTGTCGTTATATTTATACATAAAACTTTACGATACGTCGTGAAATTTGAATAGAGAGCTTTTGACAAACATGGCTTTTTCGAGACACCTTTATGAAAGCTAACAATTTAATATTTACAAGTATGTAGTGGATACATTGTGAAATTTTGAGAGCTTATATCGTTAGCAGAGCTTTTTTGTGTGAATGGATTTTCTTTGTTTTTTTTTTCTTTTTATGCTGTGCTTAATGCTTCTCTCGATAGCGCTTTACACAGGAACACCATAATCAACTGATTAAAGCAAATGGGTTCATATATGTAAATATTTTGTAGATACATAAATAGAGATATTAAGAAATTATCATATATAAGCCTTGAAATATAACAATGTGTTAATTATCACTAGTAAAGTTATTTTCTTTAAGAATTTTTTTTTAAATATCTATTACTATAAATATCAAATATGTTTTAAATATCTATTACTTACAATGGTTAGGACGTGTAGAGCCATCTTAACGATGTTAAAAGGATGACGAAGAGGATGTATCTATTCGATTATATATATGGACAATTTGTAAAGCCCCGTTTACTCATAACATGACCTCAAGGGCGCCGTATATCGTATCCATCACCCGAAACTCCCAGCAAAAAGGTGTGTCTTCAGTCGTCTTTTAAAACTCTCTCCATTCACCTCCTCTCGCAGACACAGAGGCAGCTTGTTCCAACATCTGGGACCCGCAACACTAAACGCTCTATCTCCAAAGCCTGTTTTGCGAGATCGAGATGGCTCAATAAGTCTGCATTTTGCCTCACCCTGTGCTGAGCGAAGCATGAGCCGTCTTTCACTGATGGTCTCGATCTCGCACATCTCCGACAAATAAGATGGTAATACTCCCTTCAAGGCCGAAAACACCATCACACATATCTTATACTCCACTCGTTGCTTTACCGATTAGAGCTGGGATAGACAACGCGGACGTCCGAGAGCAAAGTGACTTTAAGTTTCAAGTATGGCCGCGTGTTGAGTAGAAGAAATTGACATGCACGCATGAGAAATTGTATGAATTTATAAGAAGCGAAAGAAGTATGTGAGTATAGGTCTTTATGGCGTTCCATCCTCTCTGCCAACTGTGATTGGGACACGGCGCGAGGGTATAGATAAATAGATTAATACTTATTGCCGAATGTTTTTACCTTTTGGTATGTTCAGGTCAAGAGGACAGCTTGCAGTTTATTATATGCAGCTGGTCTGCTGGCTGCCCCACTTTTGGGATATGCCGTGAGTAAGAGTCACTTAATACTCTGAAAAAAGTTTAATCACAGTGAAAATATAACAGTGCTTTTATCTTATAAAATATACCTACATTCTAAATTTTATTCAAATGAATTTTCACAACAAAAATTCACGAACATTTAATTTAATATATTGGTGATTTAATATCTTAAATCCAGTAAAAATGTTTGCCACCCATCCCGAATATCTTATTTTTAAGCAGCAGATTTTAAGAAGCAGATTATATCACCACGCATAATGTGTCCCAAATAAGCCAATTTTCTCTATCTATTTATTTATTTTATTCTTCACTGTACATTGGTTACAATAACACAAATCAAAACAAAGTACTTACAATAAAAATATTAGTTATACAATCTAATCACTGTTTATGGTATAAGTACCGAAATTATTCTTAAGATGAATAAAATAACAATGTATGTTGTTGTTAGTATGGTTACACATTAAGCTTAATATGTTGTTAGGTCAGATTTTATTACATACTTCATACAGCCTCAATGTGCCTACCTTGTAAACACATTGTGATATTATTACAGACAGTAGCGGTCTTTACGGTGGGCGAACCAGACAACCGCCAAAGGGGTTTCGGGGCTTTCTGGGCGTCTCGCGATAGGTACATATTTATTTTTCGTTTCTGGGAATAAAAAAATAAAATTCTATATAAAAAAAAACAACAACAAACGTCAGCGAATGGGTAGAAATGTCAAAACCAATCAGAAACCTCAATTGGAGAACAATGTCTACACAATGCAACATTGTGTAAAATCTAATCGGAAGAAGTGAGAAAGGTGTCCCAACGCTTACGAATTGGCTCTAGGCTGACTTAAGTGATCACTTTCGGTGTCTATGGAAAATGTTCACCAATTCCACCATTCTCACTGTCACGATCTAAGGTCCACCAAGGATCCCAAAAACATGGTTGCTTCTAAGGTTTGCATAAAGCGTCTCTCGATTGGTGGACCTTACATCGTGACAGTGAGAATGGTGGAATTGGTGAACGTTGTCCATGGACACCGAAAGTGATCACTTAAGCCAGCCTTGAGCCAATTCGTAAGCATTGGAACACCTTTCTCACTTCTTCCGATTAGATTTTACACAATGTTGCATTGTGTAGACATGGTTCTCCAATCGAGGTTTCTGATTGGTTTTGTCATCTGCACCCAAATCCGGTTAAACAATAAAAAAATTAGTAAATATTCTAAACATGGGTAGAAATGTGTTTAAAATATATGAATTTAGAGGAAGCGAAAGAAACACTTAAGGTTATGTCTATAATATGGAGCTCCATTCTCTCTGCCTACTCTGCACACGGCGTGAACATATTATATTGCATGTGCGCGCTGCAATATAATATATAATATGTTCAACTTTTTTATAATTATATTATGTGTCCATAAGTACATTGTTGCTTGCATGTGTTCTTTTTCTTTTGTTTGCTTTATTTTGCATTTTTATTTCTACTACTACTGTTGATACATATGTATGTCCTTTTTTTATTTTAATAACCGGGTTAGTTGGAAGACATCGCATTTGAGCTATAAACTCATCCTCTGTACATTGAATGGCATATCTGATATATTTCTGATACTTTGTTTTTATTTGTAATATTGTAACTAATATGCAGTGAAGAATAAAATAAAATAAATAAATAAAATTTGAAAAAAAATCCTGAAATTTCTATATGTAAGTACTAACCAAGTTGTCGTAAGGGGACCCTGTAATATTACCTCTGCTCGGGCCCCCGTTAAAGCTGCGACCGCTACTTATTTCGTACATATTAAATAGTTATGTTTATACTCGTAATGTTTTTAACATGCTCATTATAAGATATTATGTAAACCGTAAAAATAGGTTTCATTATTTTTTTATGAGGTCTTGTTTAACTTGGTCTCCCACTTTTTTCTGTAAAATTTCCAGAATCCTTCTATAAAAATAGAACTCTTTTCTGTAAGTTTTCGAGTGCCTTATAAAAAAACAGCAGCCCTTAGTCAAAACACATTTTAGCGTTATGTAGTCATTCGATTATAGATGACTTTGCGAGAAAGTATCAATTTCGTAGCTAAAATACAAAATAACTTGTGTATTATATGAGAGATACTATTCATCCTGAATCTTTTAATTTTTTTCGTAGGCACAAATAAGTCAATTTGCATGTTTATAAAATGCAGTTTTTCTACTGGCTACCTCACTAGTAGGATTGTGTTATGTTGTCGAGGTTATATCTACATAAAATTCAACGATGAGATATGCTGAACATTTTGAATATTTTTTTGTTTTTTGATATAATGAGACACGTGTAAAGACATTTTGCATGTTTTTTGCGTGCAGTTTGTACGTTGACTAACCCAATAGAAGGAAATACCGTGATGGTATGAATAAATGAATGGGAAAACCTATTTGTTTAATGCGCACAAAAGTCCAGTGTTCGAGTCCTCCCGCTTCTGACATATTCTATTCTTACAAAACAAGCATATTATTTACTGTGATGATGTTTGGGATACGTTTGAGTTTATTTCGAATTCGAACCCACAAATCGAAATACGGGGAAAATATACCTACTCCTGTTTTTATACAACCTCAATACCATGGAGGTGGTCATGGAAAGAGTTCCACGTACCGCTCGGATAATCCTGAAGGCTGAGGAGTTTTCCTTTTATCCAAAATGGATGTGAGTAAATAGATGGCAGTTCTGAACTTCCAACAGAAGGTATTTGGTTCGAATTTCGACGTCGACCTATTTTGTATTTTCAACTAAATCTATTTTTATTCAGAAATGATTCATTCTGGTAAAAAAATGCGTCTAAGCAATTCTAGTGACATCATCTCTCGTATTTTTCGACGCGTCACATTTCTTTAGAGCACCCAGCAAAGAATTGATCTCTGACTCTTTAAGATTTTCGAGTGTCCTGTAAAAAGTAAAAATAATAGCATTTTTACGTATTTAACTCAGCGATGCAGTTTGCCACCCATCCTGAATGTCTTAATTTTTCGTTGGCACGAAGAGGACAGCTCGCATATTTATTAATGCAACTTGTCTGCTGGCTTCTTCATTTGCGAATATACTGTTATGGTTTAGTAGTAGTATAGCAGTTATACGACGTGCGTGCATGATAAATTGTATGACTTATGGATAACACGGGAATTGACATTCCTGCAACATCCATGGGTGAGGGAGGGCGAAACCCTAAATGTGTGAAGCGTTTTGCAAAGTGTGAAAACATCTATGTTCCGTTTTCGTGTAGATATTATGCGGACAGCAGTATTCTATTCGATAAAATCACTTCCTTTCAAATCACAAATAATGTAGCGAGCGGACGTAATACCTAATTTCATTCAAAACATTTCGGAGATCATCGCCCTTTATATTATAATACACACTAAATACGTTCGGCACGTGGAAAAGGACGAGCGTATTATTTTAAATACCAAATGCTACAAATAACCCAATGAGCTAGAAAAAGACGAAAACAATGTAGAATATCAGATTCTAAAATGCTAGAAAGGGAGCGAATTAGAAAAACGTGGGTGTTAGAACGAGACCCAGACAGTACGAACAGAAGGTGGAAGGGTGTCTTTATCGATTTTACAATCGTCGTGATGCTTGTATTAATATAGTCCTTATGGATGTAGATATATATAGGTATGTGAGTGGGTTTATATAAAGCACAGCAAGAAAGTTGTTTTTCAACTTTTTATTTATTTTATAAATAGGTATGTAGGTAGGTGGTGGTTTGGGCTTAAATTCCCGGGCAAATGAAATAAATATTATTTTGAGTCTGTTTATACGTATGAATATTAATTAAACGTGTATATTTAGATTTTAAATTTAATAAATTCAAATACTTACATCCAGACACTTTCACAGTTAGCACTTCTTTTTTATTTATTTTTTATTAAAAAAATATGTTTACAAAGTCTATATTATTTTGCCTAATCCCTTATGGGGATTTTGGGCTGTGATCTTAAATATCTACATAAGCAAGTTTGTAGCGTAAAGACGCGGTAGAGCGGCAGCGGGTGGAAACGAACCCATGATCTCTTGACTGAATGTCTTAATTTATTTATTTATCTATACCACCATGACATGTTCCACATGAGAGGTGGCCAGTAGATCAAATACATGTAATGATTACACTGCTCTTTCTATCAATGTCATTTAAAAATATAAAATTGTGGATATGGCCTATCTCATCGCTAAGTTATAGATTGAATTAAAAAAGGAAACGTAGATATTTTAAAAGAATGAAGCGACAATGAGTCTTCAAATTTGTATTTATTTATTTATTTCACGTTATTTATTTATTTTATTCTTCACTGTACATTGGTTGCAATATTACAGAAAAAAAACCAAAATCTTAAAAATATCAGTTATACAATCCAATGTACAGAGGACGAGTTTATCGCCAAAATGCGATCTCTTCCAACTAACCCGGTTATAAAAATTAAAAAAAATACATACATGTACCTATATAAACATAGGTACATACTCGTATCAACAGAAGTAGTAGAAATAAAAATACAACATAAAGCAAACAAAAGAAAAAGAACATATGCATGCAACAATGTACTTATGGACGCATATAATAATAAAAAGTAGAACATAACATGTCATAAAAATATACCTAACTGGGCATGAGCCTTTACCAATGGTACCAATGTATGGAACGTGAACATCTTATTCTACACACTACTGTTCAAGAGAGGGCGCCTTTGCGATTCACTAAACGGCGCCATTATATAATTGTCCATATTATTCACATTTTATCGTAACATTGTAATTTTAATTTCTTTTAAGTATTCAGCAGTTAGTTAATAATTTTTTAAGCAAACCCGGGTTTTCGGCTAGTGATATAATGCTATATCTAAAAAAATTGTCGATTATAATCCTACATCCTTTGAAGTGTAGGTAGTCAGGATTAATTTTAAATTATATAAATATCAAAGGTACTAATATCTATTTTTGTTATTTTTACGTTAAACTGGGATTTTTTTAGAACAACATGTATTGAAAAGGTTATTTTGTTATTATTAATCTTGATGAGTTTTTATAAAATTTAAATATAAAATTCTATATTCGTTTCGTACAAATATAATAACTTATGTAGGTAGGTATATTTCGTAATATTTATTTTTAGGTTTTTCAATACACCTACTTGTTATTTATAAAAAATCATGCTTATCTACTGTGAGGTAGGCAGAGAGGAATTATAGCTAAGATTATCAAAACGTCCCTGGAATAGAAGAAAATTTATGTCTTCTAATTCAGTATCCGTAATCCCTACAACGTTTTGAGTATGTGTTAAATATTAAAAAAAAATATGTGTAGGTACTATTGATAATGTTGTAAATACTTTTTTTTTTCGAATGTTTCGTGATTAACACTGTGGAATTCCATATTTATTATTAATTTAAATTTAAAAAAACTTTGTATTTTCCACTAGAACAATTTCAATTATAGTCAAAACGTTTTCGGAACTACTTGTTCCATCACCAGTAACAATACTAAACATATTATTTTCAAGGACACTCAATGTTGTGGTGAAGGTGAAGGAGTGGTGGGCGGGGGTAGGGGTGGAGTATAAAGAAGCATAGACAAGAGTGGAGATGCTATGGGTGGAATTTGGATATTTATAATGTTTTCATTCTTTATGCAGCAATTATTTATTTCCATTGACTCTAATATATCCAACTTTCTTCCTTTGTCACAGTTATGAATCAATTATATATTATCCATTCCAAAGGTGTGTCCCGTATCTCTCGAATGTTCAGCTATTTCACTGTTGATTGTCATATTTTTCACTGCCTTGCATGAATTTTCATCATACGTCTGTAGCGCCACATCTCAAAGGCCGCCAACCGTCCGCTTTCACTCTTGCTGATAGTCCACGTCTCGCAACCATATAGCAGAATGCTCCATACGAAGGCTTTAGTAAGGTTCTTCCTAACGCATAAATCATTTTAAGTCTCATCCACATTGATTTAAGTCTCACCTATATTTTATATATATAAAAAAATATATATAAATATACTTTCTTTTACTTACTGTATATCAAGATTAATAAAATACATTGTCGTATTGAAAAGTAACGTGTGTAAAGTGCATGACCACGTAGACTTAATTATTCTATATATTATGTTCATACATACAGTTTTCAGGTAAATTTGTAGTACCACAATATTAATATTGTCTTATCGTGTGCTTAGTAATAATTAAGTAGTGTTCTAAGTACTGGAAAATTGGTCACACACTGTAGGTACATGCCTGCTATAAATATATACATAGGTACTTAAATTGTTACGTAAGTGTATTTTGTATAACATTACATGCATAGACAATTCACACAGATCGATCTAGTCCCAAATTAAGATATGAATCATGAGTCAATTTCTACTTTAGGTTATGCAATAATATATGCAGTTAGAAAATATTTATTGATGATCATGGTTGTCTTTATAATATTATTATCTTTCACTGTATACCGTTAAAAGATATTATTGGTATATTGCTAAAAAAAACTCCGAGTTGTTAAATAATGCCTTTAATATCTTAACAAGCAATTCATGTCGAGTATATTAAAATTTTAAACATCAAAAACATAACATGAACAATTTTTAACGTGTAATGTCGATATCCCGAAATCTTAATAAAAATAGTATACCTTCATTCATTCTTTCATCCCTCATTCTCTTTTCAAGTCTATACACTCGCTGATTATATAAAATTATATTTATATCTATATATTATAATAATACCTACTATTTTCATTAATAATATACCCTCTAAACTTCACCTCGGAGTAGAAAAGCTCTTCCCAACTCCCGTCACAGTTTACTACGGCCATAACTTAAGTCGTAACTTTTTTAATTAAACATTCTATTCTATTCAGCTTCTTCTCACATACAAACTAACTTATACTTGAGATAGAAATAGAGATGGACAACGTGTATTTATATCATCGAAATCGATGTGCTTTTTTTAAGATGACGAATCTGGATATATGATAAATCTAAGAAATTTCTAAAACATCTTCCTTATATAATAATTTTTTGTATATGTTTAATGGCCTTGTGCCGTATATGTTATTAAATAAATAAATAAATATATACCTACACTTCTATGTCTGTGTATCTATCCCAACACAAATTTCTTAAAAATAAAATAAAAATTATCATAATTTTTTGTGTAAATGTTATTTTAGTACTAGTTAAATTATTATATATTTCAGAAAAAAAAAAGAAATTCGTTATTAAGTATCTTTCGCTCTGAGCCTTGGTTTGATACCAAGACTCACAGCTTTTAATAAAGTACTAGAATTTTCCAGACAAAACGGTGTAATTTTTTTTTATTCTAAACTCTACGCCAAATAGATAAATATAAAAGGTGATACTTATATTTTTCTCGATGAAATTATATGTGTTTTATTCACCTCAATGTCACATTACAACTCTATTGATGAGATAATCTGAATATTTCTCAAAGAAGAAATAAAATATATAATATATATTTTTATGAAATTACTTCGTTAAATATATTTTTATATTTTGTGTAAAATGTACGTCATTTAAGATAAGTTATGATGGCAGTCTAGAATGTAAATTATAAAACTCCATCACAGCAAATGTAGGTATTGCGTTAATAAAACTAAACGTAATTAGTCATTTTGCTTCTTATATAGAGGTAAAAAAGTAACAATTAATAATTCTAAAAATCTTTATTGCACAAAAAAATCAACATCAGAAAATATACATGTCAGAATTTAAACCAGACAAATAAAGTTGTGCAATAGGCGAGTTTATCACAGAAGCGCGATATCTTCCAACTAACCCATCATAAAGAGAATAGTATCCAAAGAAAGTCCACAGCATCCAAGCGCTCTTTGATTTCACTTCGCGATTTCCCTTCCAAAAACAAGAATCGAATCACCAACCGATATTGCTCTTTTTCCATTTTTCTAAAATCAGTCGACCCGCCCGCTTCCAGATGCTGTCAAAACAAAACTATGGTTCTGATTCGGTTGAAATTTTGACAAAAGCCATCTACAAGAATGTACTTCACGATGGTATATTTTTCTTGCGATAGTGGTGCCGTCGAGCGCCGAGGCTAAGTACTTATCGGACTGCCCTCGTAATCTAAAAAACAAAAGTTAATGTCTTTTTTAGTTTAGTTCTCTTGAAAATGTCAATTCATTAACATTGACGAAAGCGCTCGAGGTTAGAATAAATCTTAGTGAAAAGTAAACTGTGTGTTATTTAAAGTATAATATCATCATAATGAATTTTCACTCTGTGAATGTACAAACTTTAGAGTTATTTATAATAAATCTTTATTGTACGTAATAAAACAGGCGTGATTAATATTGTCTGGAGGCAATCTCTTCCAGCAAAATCGTATGTAAGTGTGACATTGTTTTTACAGGAACAGACAATCAAAAAAAATATACGCACCCAGCAAAGAATTGGTCTCCCACTTTTATCCGTATATTTTGGAGTGTTCAGTAAAAGATGTTCGAAAGACATTTTGAATTCAGCGATGAGGTTTGCCACATAAAAAATTGGAAATGAGTTTAAGATGTCTCACATTTATGAAATATTAAAATAGGTGATTTTTCTGACAGCTAAATTTTTTTGTTGGCATGGAGAGGACGGTTTGCATGTTTATTATATGCAGTCAATCTATTGGCTATTGTGGGATATGCCATGATGGTATAATAGTTTAGTACATCTTTTAAATGTGACGTTAATGAGTAATTTTATTTCAAAGTATTGTCATTTTATCTTCCAGAAACAAGCCATGCTGGTACGACAGTTAGAAGAGGAGCTTCGGATGAGGATGCGAGCCCCATCGCTGGAGATGCAGCAACAGCTGGAGGTTCTCTTTGCGGAGAATGAGCATCTAACCAGAGAGATTGCCATTCTTAGGGATACAATCAAGGTAAATAAACGCAATATATTTTGAAAATCACCTCAGTATTGAATCCATTGCATAGTAGCTGGAGATGTAGGTATTTAAATACCCTCCATTGTGTGTGTATATTAAATTGGACATTGGACACACTCCAATTGATATTGTGATAATAGGTATACATAGATTACCCAACACGTTTTACCTTTAGAGAGTTCTCATGACGAAAAGGTTCATCCACTCTTTGATTAACTTTAATAGTCTGATTCAATCTCCTATCAAATGCATTTTAAACAGTTTTTTTTTTAATAACTTCTGGCAACGCTCTCAATTTGATTGTATGCTCTGTGTGTTTCCGAAAGGAACGTTATAGAGCGATTTAATAGAATTTCAACATTTTTTAAATAGTATAGTTTATGTAATTATTGTTTTTTTTTTCCGGCACCTGTTAATGTTAATTTTGTTAGATGGAAGAAATAACGTACTTACTCTCACAATTCACACCGTATCCTGAGTGGGACAGATAGAGAGTACGAAACGCCATGATCTATCCATTCATTCTTCTTTCGCTTCTTCCAAATTCATGCAATTCTCAAACATACAGGCCTGTTTCTCTTAATCAATAAAAGGATGCCTTTAAGAATTGTAATACTATATGATCATTGAAGAGAGCCCCACCTTTCACCCGAATATTTCAGAAGTCATAGACTCCTATTTATCCGCACATTCAAACCAATATTGTCCTCATGGGCGGGCCATTGGACAGGTCTGAAGGACCGTCTGGCTAAAACCGCCATCGTGGGAATCTTTTAAACTACACTCTCTCTTTAATGCCCCTTTTGAAAGTATGTTGACCATTTGATCAAGTCAAGTTCTCGAATTCCCACACTTTCTCACACCCCCTCTTTCAGATAAATACACCCGTTTCTTCATTATATCACCATCCATTCGCTCCACTTGCCCAAATCATCACAACTTATGTACCCTCATTCTATCCATATACTCCAATTGCATCCGCTCATTCTTCTAATATTATTATCATTCTTAACTCTATCACGCAACGTTTTATCAACCATTCTTCTCAGCAATCACATCTTCATAGCATTTATTCCACTTACGTTCCTCTTCAATCACGTCCAAGTTTTCAGTACCAGAATGGTATTGTACGCCAGTATTTTTGCTATGTTCGATACATTGCCATTGCTGACAATGAATCGGAGTGCATCGTTCACTCTAGTACCTTTTGCAGAATAAATAACACACTTGCAAAAAAACTCGCTCTCTATTTACTGATTTCATTTAATGTTATTGTATTGTTGTCTTAAATGTCTTGTAATCAGTGTTTAATCAATGTATATTTTTTGACAGGAACTGGAATTGAGGATAGAGACTCAAAAACAAACTCTGCAGGCGAGAGATGAGAGCATAAAGAAACTTTTAGAAATGCTACAAAATAAGGGAATGGGTGAGTGATTAAATAAACACAAATAAAACAAACAACAGGAATAAGATGAATTTATAAATTTATAAATATTTATTCTCGCAAATATATAAAAAAGACGCAGTTTTAGTGCTACTAACGATTGTTTTAATTTTATAAACAAATTTTATTGTGCTAAAAATATAAATAAATGACTAAAAAATTGCCGTATATCAACAATACGGTTTAAAATGATCTATTTGTAAAAATTAATGCAAAAATACGGAGTGATTTTGTGATAACTTTATCATAACGAAATGCATTCTGAGCTATTGCATCTTTTGAAATGTAAAGCTTCAATTAGCGCTTAAATATCTTCTACA
Source organism: Athripsodes cinereus (assembly GCA_947579605.1). NCBI lineage: Eukaryota > Metazoa > Arthropoda > Insecta > Trichoptera > Leptoceridae > Athripsodes > Athripsodes cinereus. Next base: position 2,285,032 of record OX388324.1, on the reverse strand, counting down.
GCTTTAAGTTTATACTTGAAACCTTTCTTTTATGGGTAAATGCAATCAGCTACCAAGAAATAATGAATTATAATGACGTAGATGCAATGCCTTTCAATGGACAAATTGTAGTTTCCTTGAAGTGCTTTGGTATGTAAAAGACAATATAATATTAAGATTTTGTACGAGACAATATAGACAACACTAGATGGCGCCAGAGAACGATACTGTTCTCTTATTTACAGTGTTACTTTGACCAGTTTCATACTAAAGGGAGTTTGCATCTGTTAGTTTTTTCAGTTGACATTTTGGCTATATTCACAGTTTAAAAATTGTCCTTAACTTCGTAAGAGCAACAAACTCAAATTGACGGTCTAGTTAGAGGAAGTGCAGGTAATGTGGGATACCATTTATATTTAGGGGAATATCTCTTCTAATTTTACAGATAGAACTAGCGTGATTACACTTAATCATCAGTCAAATATTTAGCTACTTATTTCTCTATGGCATTTGCTCACAGTTCTGCTATTTTTCGTTTTATATGTAAATTTATAAAAAATGGGCTGAAGATGTGTTTTTTAAAAGTTGCAGGTAATGTGGAATACCTATGAAGGTAATGTGGGATAGTATTCCACTTTACCTTCGTAGTTATAGTTAAAAGTTTGTAAATGAAAAAAAAAATCTGTTTTTACTAGATAGCACTGAATTTTTGTAAGGACTAGATCAGTGGTTCCCAAACTTTTAATTTCGCGTACCACACACGAAATTATAAATCAGTAGCGTACCACTGAACTGAATTTAAAAACGTTTTATCTAATTATTTACTGTGTATGTCCTATGGCCATAGCTGCTTGCGTACCACCTTAATAGTTGTCACGTACCACTGGTGGTACGCGTACCATAGTTTGGGAATCATTGGACTAGATGATAAAATAGTGGCCTCACTTTTATTTGGGCCTTTACGTGCTGTCTTGGTGATAGAAGAAACGAGAGAAATATCCCATGGGCTATATATTGCTGTATATTCACTGTTTTTTCTACATAGTGACTTGGGACTTTCAGTAATGCTGGTGACACTAGCAGTGAAATCCGCTTCACTGAACAGATTTCGGTCAAAAGGATAGATTCCTGTTCGACGAAAACCATTCACAGCAAGCTCTTCAGATTGCACTTTTAAGTAAAGTTTTGCAAAGAGCTCTGCAATATACTACAATGCCATTAACTTGGGCATATTGGCACAAGAGGAAACCTTATGCACAAAAAAAGCACTTATGCACAGAGGTTTCCTCTCGTCGCCATGACAAAGGCGTATAAAACATGCGCGACAGACACACTGCATGTGGTGGCTGGCGTGGTTCCACTGAATTTGGAGATTCAGCGAAGGGCCTGTATTTTTAATTTTAAGAGAGATCGTCCTTTAATGATTGGAGATCTTGAATTGCAGCCTCTTTCAGATCCCCTTCGATTTGAGTCTGAGAGTCTCGATGCTTTTTACACTGCGTGGCAGTCCCGTTGGTCGGTATTTCCTGTTGGTAGAACAACTTTTCTCTTCTTTCCGCAAGATAAGTGGCCCTTAAACTCTGTGTGGATTCAGCCCGAGTACTGGGCAACACAATTTCTTACTGGCCATGGAGCATTTAATGCGCGTCTTCACCAGTTTAAGATAAAATCATCCCCTTCATGTAATTTTTGTAATTCTGAATCCCAAATGTCGGAACATATTCTGTGGGATTGTTCCCACACCGACATCAGTAGGAAAAGAGAGGAGATGCTCGTTGCTGTTCGTGGTCCATTATCTGGACCTGTAGGACATGCAGACTCGGTGGCCACAAGGAAAAACTTTTTCGCCTTCAAAAACTTCTGTACTTTCTTTGGTAGCCTAATATCCCCTTCAAGTAACTAACGATATTGCATAGGGAGGATGGCATATTCCCATTTCTTCCCTTCCATTTTACACCAACATTTTTGGTGTGTGGCCACTGAATCTAGAGTGCTCCCTCGGGGCAGCATTTCTCGCTTAAATGCGACATTAAATCCTATTTGTGCATGTGTGTGTCGTTATGGAGAAACATATCTCCAGGTACGGCACGAGGTATGTGGCGGGTGCTGCCCTTTAAAAAAAATTATGAGATGTTCATACACGTTTCATTAAAAATACAAACGAAGAATAGATATAAAATATGTGCAGGTAATGTGGAATACTAGCCCACATTGCCTGCATCAAAGTATTCCACATTACCAGCCCCCCAATGTTATATCTTAAAACAATAAAAACTCCTGCAAAATTTGTTCAATTCATTTTAAAAAAGACACACATTTGAAGAGAAATACACGTATTTTGAAAATATAATTGCATTTGGTACATACCTTTAGTATAATTATCAAAAACCCTTTTTTTAACACTACGAAATTTATATGTCACTATCCTCAAAAATGATTTTTAACGAACTATCAAAATTATGGAGGGTATGGATCAAACTAAGCTTGTGTATTGCCATCTATGGAATACATTTAGATACATTTTGTATTTTTGTGGTCATTTTTACTATAAATAAACGATTTATTGAGGTGGCCCACATTAGATGCATAGCCCACATTAGCTGCACTTACTCTACATAAGACGAATATCTAGAAATTTTTCAAAATCTAGATTTTTAGCTTATTACAAGTTAGAAGTGATATTTTTCAATACCACTAATAAAATACTCTAACATTTGAAGAATTTCTATTACAAACACATTAGTTTTTAGATTGCTATACTGCGTCAAAACTTTGTCGTGACACATCTTAGAATATTAGAATTTCGAGATGTTGGTTGATGGAACTGTAAGGTCGAAATATTTGCCTCAGCAAATCGTGATTGTTTTAAACACAAGATAACATCTTTTGTCATCTCACTTACTTTTTGCATAGTTACGAGTTTATTTTTAAATACGCTAACCACTCAATACTGGGCGATTTGAGCCATTTCAATACCACGTACATAGCAGACTCAAATACGAATAAAAAAATAAACAAAGATTATTTGACATTTTCTGAGATGCTTAAACAGTTTATCATATGATATATATGATAGTTATCTCGACAAAATCAAAATGTTTATTCTGAATAAATTTGCGTGTAAACAATTTATTAAATTTTCGTATAAAACCGACGCTAAAAGCTGTAAGCTACTTAAGCGGCGCAGCGTCTTTCTTTCATAAATCATAATCCCCCTAAAAAAGGAAGTGAAAAATTTGAAGAAAATGTAAATCTAAAAGGGTTGAAAATGAGGCCCAATTCTGTCAATTATTAATTATTATAAATCCTTTATTAAAGATAAAATATAATATGTAGGTATAAATAGAGTAAAATATAAAACAAAATGTCGGCTCTTTAAGAAACAAAAGGCGAACGTTCTTTTATTTAAATTCTACGTCAATCATCGTAAAACGTTTTATTACGTTGCGTACCTACTTTACATCTATAATAATTAGTTGCATGAAACTAATTGTCATTCATTTTCTCAGTTAGTTCAGGAGCTGGTGAATAAATAAAAGTTGTTTTATACATGACATTAATCTGTTGTTGCATTAACCTTATTTGTGAAAAATGGTTGATATTTTTTTAAGTCCAGGAAATCATATATAAGTAAATAAAATGTATCAGGCGTTTAGTATTTAGTAAGAAGATGCTATTAATTTATTTCAAAACGTTAAATTTCCTTTTTGATGTGAAACAGACGTTAAAATGATTAAACTAATATGTTAATGAGCTTAAAATAATACTATAAAAGGGAAAATATTAACCCGTTGTAATTAAGAATATTTAAAATAACAGATTAATTTATTCTTTATGAAGCTTTTAAATTAAGCCTTAAGCGTCGTTTACATTTGTCACTTTTATTTGTGAACATCCGCGATGAATCGTCAAAAGTGAAAAGTGTTTTTTGACGTTTCATCTTCATTAAGAACACTCCAGATGACGGATGAAAGCGACTACATTATTTTTATGTTTTTTATGAAAACTTCTTTCGCTGAAACGACAGTTATTTACGAATTTTATAAAAATAAGTATAATGAATAATAAATGGCCATCAGTTACAATTAGCTCTTACGGAGAAACACTCCATTCTAAAAATTAATTTAATTTAAGTTTAATCATAAACATAATTGTTCTACTTAGTTGTAATATCAAAATATGTTTTTGGTTTTTTAATAGACAAAGTGATCTGTTGTACACTTACATTATTTTTTGTTTTTTAGTGTTTATATGTAAAGGTCCGAAGATTTACGTGCAGAAATAAATAAAAAAAATCTTTCCTATAAATGTATTAGTAAAAGCACTGAATGGCAATGTGTAGACAAATTTGTTTACTATCCATGAACAGCTTTTGTCTTTCAAATTATCCGACGACCAAATCCAAATGATCACACAAATTTTAATGAGGATGATCCTTGTGAAACAGTGTAAATGACATTTAAGCAATAAGTGTAATTGCTTTGTATTAATATAGTACCAGTAAAACTTACTTAAATTTTAAGTATCAACTTTAAGCTTTTTTAAGCTGCTATTTTTACGAGTGAGTATACCATAGCGTATCTTTTCTCGTAAAGGTATATTTTTCAAAAATAAATATTTTATTGTGTTAAATGGAAAATAATTTATTAAATCAATTCACAAATTCTCGATTTAAAACATAATATAAATCCACAAATATTTCAAAATAAAATAACTTTATTTTATATTTTATAACAAAACCAATAAGTTTCTGTTTCATCGATTCTGAATTGTCATCCACATTTCTCAGGATAATATAGCTAGATTAATTTACAAATCATTATCGAACAAAATATTTACTGCCCAATGCCGAGCAATTATTTCTGAAATAGTAATTTTTCAGGAAATATTTGAAAATAGACGTGAAAATTATAAATAAAATTGTAGACTTTATTCTTTTCTGGAACGTATTTTGATTAAGAAATTAAAATGAAACAAAATATTTGATAGCATCACAAGCAGAACTATGAAATATTTTGACTATTTAAATGTCTTATAATAATGAACTTTAATAAAATAAAAAATCCGCGAACGCTTAGATTTTTACAATAATATAATATAATGAACATAAATTTTAATTGTATATTTTTTTTTCATTTTTAACATAAGTAATTAACAATTAAGTAACTTTAACAAAATTTACTAAAACATTCCTTATTAACAAATCTAACTGTCTAGTTGACAATAATGTATCTATCCCTTTCGTTCACATAACTTTCAGGTAAAGAGGAAGAGAGACAGATGTTCCAGCAAATGCAGGCGATGGCGCAAAAACAGGTGTTTAACTTGAAACTTTACCTAATAACTAGTTAATATTGTTAATGTTTCTGTTAAATTTAGACACATTTAACAATAATTTAGATATACATAAAACCTATTTGTAGAATTATAGATTATTCTTCTTAGCTAATTTATTTATTTAAATGTTGCTTAACTTTCGCTCTGTAGTGTAGTTTTGATAAAATGCTTCAGTAGTGAAACACAATTTATTGTTTATTTTTTAAATCTATTCTGTCCATCTATACCATCACCATATTTTCAACAAATAAGGGAGCCATTGGGCTTACTAATGAAAATTTACAAAACATCTTCTCTGTGATTAAAAAAAAATGTTCAGGATGGGTTAAACATAATTAATTAAATTAAGTGACAAGCTAAACTATAATCAAACTTTGTCTAAGTGCGCACCCTGCAAAGAATTGGTCTCCCACTCTTTCCCATAAATATTTGTATGTCCTGGAAAAGGGAGATCATCGAATAATAAAGACATTTCAAATCTTAAATTCATCGACGAGAATATCTTAATTAATTGTTGGCACGGAGAGGACAGGCATGTTTATTGCATGCGGCTGGTCTGCTGGTTATCCCACTTGTGGGATATACCTACTGTGATGTTGTAATATTTAAAAAAATCAAAGTACAGGACAAAAAATACATTGAAGAGAGATTCAACTCTCACCCCGATATCTCAGGAGTCTACGACTCCTATTTTGGAAACACCAATTCTGGCAACATTTTACAAGACACTCTTTACATAACAAACATACTGAAATGAGTAGTAGACTAACTTATTCTTTGGCGGGTGCTCCACAGCCGACATGTTTCATGTACATAATATTAAACACACTTATATTTTTCCAAACAATTATAAGTATGTATAATTTCAAAATTGAGATTAACTAAATTCTAATAGGTTTAATATAATATTTTCTAAAACCTATCTAGATAAAAAGGCTAGTGAGAAATATTTAACCTGTCACATTTTGCAAAATATGGTTAACGTAAGTTAGTTTACGAAATACACCATAGAGAAAATTCCTTTTTTAAAAATATAGTTTGTAATATTTTGACAAATAAACATTATAACAAATAAACAAAGACATGATACATAATAAGAATGTACACTTCCTTGAGAAAAAGCTCCACAATTGATAGTAATTGGAAGAGAGCTGTCTTTTTCTAACACAGAGTTATACACAATGTGTTAGAAAGCGACACATCTCTACTAATTTATTGCTATCTCACGTGTTGTGCATTTTTTGTACAATAATATAGATCTTATCGGCACTGAGGAAAGCATATTTTTGCTTGAATTTTGGTTAAAAGTGCTTAGTCTTGTTCTTGTAAAATGTCTTTGCAAATATATGATATATGTGAACAGATATATTCTTGTAAAATGTCTTTGCAAATAATTATATGAACAGAAAGTTCTTGTAAAATGTCTTTGCAAGTACATGACCAACAGAAAGTTTTTGTAAAATGTCTTTGCAAATAATTATATTAACAACAGAAATTTCTGCAATCAGTCTTATAAAAAAATCAAGATGATAAATCGTATAACTGGCAGTATTTAGAATTATAAAACAGGAGTTTTCTCGTATGACCAAAATTTATATGTAAATATATAGATATAGATTTTATTTATGTTACATAGATACCTTTATAAATGTATTTAATTTATTCATTTTTATTTATTTTGCTTTTCATTACACTCTCTTTAATATCTATTAATACTTTAAAAATAATGATAATATTTACAATATATAAATAAAAAATAATTCCTGATGTTTATTAAGTAGGATTATATTCGTTTTTATATAACTTAATTTATTTTATACAATTTTATCTATTTTCATATATCATAATATATATTTATATCACATTTAAATTAACACGTCGCCTGCCATGTAAATACGTATTCAATCTGAAATATGTGCATGGCACTAAAAGTGTTAATAAAATATATTAAATAAACCTATTATACTATTTTAGTCTCGTCGTGTTCCATTTTTAAATGTGACAAATAAATGGTATTTAACTATAAATATGACACTAATTACACTAAAATAGTAATTATTAAAAAAAACGATAGATGGCGTTAATCATTTTGAGTAAGGAAACAAATCACTTTATTCAATTTTTAAGTTTAATTATGATTTGGAATACGTTTAAAAAAATTGACGAAAACCCCTTTCTAAATTACGCTCTTTGAATAATTCGTTCTTATGATCATAACTATATTTTTTTAGTATATCTTATTTTTAGACATAAAACCAACAAATAATAGTCAAATTTATTTTTATTTAAATATTGAGGGTAGCCAAAACAAAAATCAATTTTACTTTGTATAGAAAATAACATGACAAAAATATACAACAAAGAAAAAATAGTGAAACCTTTAAAAAATCTGAAGTTAAAGGATAAATATATCATTCAAGGTGTATTATAGAAAAATACGAATTTTATCAAAGAACTGGCTCGTACCATGAAGCCTCAAAAGTGTTCAAAAAGAACTGAAAGGTGAAGTAACAATTTTGGATCTACAGAACTCAATACTAAAAATGTGGTATATTCTATATTGCATTGACTATTTCGCCCGTCCAAGATCCATTGTTTTCTAGCATTTCTTTCAGAAATGATTTTTTCAGCATACGCTGTTTATGTTTTCTCTAATTAAAGTCTTTCTCAACAAAGTTTTACATATTCTTTAGTATCTATCATTTTTTTACTCTTTTTTCTACTAATACTAGAAGCAAAAATCTAACAATCGTATTTTTTCTATAATGCGCCACCAAAAGAAACACTTTTTCGTGTGCCATATACTTCTAGGAAACCTATATGTTTTTAAAACTCTGTTCGACTTGCAGTAATTTTAGGGAAAGTTCCTCTTTAGACATACCTACCGAAACTGAAAATAATTCTAAAAGGAAACAAAAACAGAACTTCTGGAACGAAGAAAAAGAATAAATTAAACGGGAAAAAGTTTGACGGAGGACGAAATTCGTAAAATTATTGGGCCAGAAGAAAATCATTGAATACCTACACATAATAACTAATTTCTTCTAAGATTTACTTCAAATCCAATCCAACAACTCAACTCTTTAGCATTATATAATATTATGTACTATAACTAGGTATTATACCTTTTTCTTTATTTTATTCTTTCCCTCGGATCGCATTAGTTTGTAAGGCACGTTTGAACGTTAAATAAGCTCCTCCAGCTTCTCCCTGAGGACCAAAGAAATACTAATAATACAACATCATGTAATATAAAGAGTGTCCCAGGAAAATAAATAAACAGCGTTGCTTTTCAACAAGGAATTGTACGGTAACAACTCCAGTAAAGCCTATTAATATTATTGTCAGGCACTCTCTTATATTTTTCTCCAACATCTAAGGAATGATCTTAGAATTACCAAACAGGGTTTATTATTGGGTGAGGAACCAGAATAGAATCAATTAACTGTAATATATTACAGTCTCCTTTTCTCGTTTCTTCTTGTATCATTCTTTCAAGTACCGTGGTTGTAAAATACACATATACATCTTAGTTTCTTAATATGACTGAATTATCGATTTGCCGTTACTTAATTTTCACAAAATTTACTGCCAAATTTTTAAGTGATTATTTCTGTATACCATTTAATAATGGAGTTATCTTTATCGTAATCATCAGCTTTTATGTATCTGTTGAGGAGCAGAACATAGGTTTCCTTCTTATATCTCCACATCTTTCTGTCTTGAGCAGACTGTATTAATAACCATCGGCCATCTGCTCATCTGCTGTAGGTATATTATCAGACCATTTTGCCTATTGTGCCGTTTCGACATTAATCTTTCCCGTTTTAGGCTGCCACTTCCAAACCTTTTTTGTCCATCTAGAGTTTCCATTTCAATTTGATGACTATCTGGACCACGTTGTTGACTTCATGATTTCACAAATCCTAACATTCGAAATTTTCATCAAGAACCGAAAACAGGACGAGTAAATATTCGAACTAAAAATCTCCTAACTTTGTTATAATAATAATTGTTGTATTGCATCGAACTAAATATGATTTTTTGTATATGTTTAATGGCCTTGTGCCGTGTATGTTGTTAAATAAATAAATAAATAAATAAAACAATGAATTAAAAAGATAAAGAGGAGATTAATGAATTCAGAAAATATTTGTTTTCCATTGTTTTAGGATATTATTCCCAAATAATGGAAGAAAAGACAAAAATGAAAACGAAATCATTACAAAATCGTTTGCAAGAAATAGAAATGAGGCAGTTGCATATAATGGCCCTAAAGAATCTGCACGAAGCGAAATCTTCAGAAATTCCAGTACTTAACAGAAAAGTGGGTTTTGTTTGTTATCGTTTTTTGATTTTTTTTTTGTATTAAACCCTAATTGCTTTTAATTGACTTATTTGAGTATTAATTTTCTAATAAATTATTAACTTTATTGTTTTTATACATTCTTCATCATCAATCTCATTACTCTTATAAATTTTTTTTCGCCACTGCTTAAAATTCATTCTTGTGCGTCTGATTAATTTCTATCTCATAAATCTATTCCATAATTAAAATTTCGTATATTTAGTGTTCGGGTTATCTCAATCATTTTTATTTTCTCGTTGAAACCCTCGCGTCCCGACTGTCAATAATTTTCGTACGGTGAATACAAAAATCGTAGGGTTGTGCCCCAAAACACGGGCCCAGAAAAAACGATATTTGCTAATCTTAATCTTATTTTTTTATATTTTGATATCGCGTAAAATTGTTAAAAACAATATTAAATAAAAATACATAAACGAATCTTTCCTCTTCTGGTGCTTCTTTTAGATTCACGTTTAGATGTTTAATAGCTATTAGGAAATTTGACTTTATTGTAATTTTGGTTCATTTTATTTTTGGTCACATTGGACAATAATGTGTTTGAATCATTGCTGTCAATTTGAATAAATAATTGTCAAATTTCCTAATGCTATTTAAATGAATGAATTGTCTGTTGCACTTAACGTTTAGTTTCTATGTCACCTTAGCTTTGTTAATAATGATACATGATTATATGTCGCAAACCTGACACCTTTGCCCAAAATAGACTCTAATACTCTCCCAAGAACTCTTAATGACATAACAATAATTATAAATAATAAAAAAAACAATATTACATCAATGAAATGATAATTTATGTTCATGATTGAGTTCTTGGCATCAGCAATAATTGAAAATAATAGCCAATTATTATAAATTTGGGAATATAATTGATAATTTTCACATCACAACAACAAACATATAATGTCATGCTACTGCTAAATATTATCTGTTATATTATTGTTTTCCTGCACTTCGATGTTACTCCTTAGATCTTTTAATTTTTACAATGATCCATCACAGTTATTTCAAATAATAATTATGATGATATATAATTGTGTGTAGATAGTATTAATTGTTTAAAATGAGCACCTTTGAGCTGTGTCGCAATGAGTAAAATGTTAGTGAGAAATTGTCCATTTTGCAACAACATAATATACCTAATAATACAAAACAATGAAGAATCTAGAACGACCATTGTGGTTTTTTTCATAACTTTATCGTCTTTAGAATATTTCTTGTAATTTTTGCTTCATTGTATTCGAGTCTAGATGTCAGAGTTTCATCGAGCATTCTAGAAGACTTTCTATTCATGTCGTTCATTCATCTGGGGTTCCACAGGGTTTTCATTTGGGTCCTTTGCTCATATTTCATCTATTAGGAAAATTTAAATATTAATTTAAATTAAATGAAGAGAAGTGAAACACGTCAATATTCAATTTGGCCAAAATTTAATAAAAACTCCTCAATTCTTCAAGATCAGAAATTATAGAAATAATAATGTGTAAAGGAATTATAATCTGAGCCCGTGCACGACATGAAATCTGTAATATTCTGAAATCAAGTGACTCGTCCTTGTGTACTGGCTGCTTGAATGATATTCAATTCGGCCGACAGATTCATGAAATCAGAATGTATGTACTCTATCAAATGAACATTATCAAAATTATTCGAGTTGAGTAGATGGATAAGATCTTTATCTGAGATATTGAATGCGGATGGACAATGTCAAACTAACAAGGCGAGTTAGTTTGGCGAAAGAAATGTCCGCGGTGGGCGGGGGCGGGGGCAGCAGCGGCGGGATGGCCTTTCTTTCGTCAAACTGCGCGCAACACAAAGCAGACACATGCTCGAGGGCCGCCCCTGTAGCCGTGTTGTCCCCCGCAGGAGCTAAAGGCGACCAACGAGACGCTCAAGTCACTCCAGTTGCAGTTGGAGAAGGCACTCCACGGGCAGACGTTATACCAGCTGGGGCCTGGCAACAGTACCATCACAGCCATACTAGAGACCAAGGATGCTCGCATCTCTAATTTGGAAAAAGAGGTTGCTCTTTTAGAATGTGAGTTGGAGCGTATTCAACTCAGTCCACTTCCGTTGACACCCGGCCTTCCGCCCCCGCCTCTCTCCGCCTCGCCGCTCCTCTCGGATCCCATGATGCTGTTTAGTAAACACGAGCCTAGTCTAAAGCGACAAGTAAGTTTCCTACTCAACAATGTGCAAGTGAAGAAAGATGGCCAGATGAGTGTTATCATGTGAACTGCTCTCCACACAGCGCTTCAGCTCTCAAACTACCGACATCTTGTTTGAACACTGTCATCAGCTGATACTGACGGAGTAGTGGATAACACATAACTAAGATAATAATTATTGTACTAACAGTTCCATATTATCATCGTGTTCACAAATCTATTACTACTAATTATTTATCTAACGTAAAACAAACTCTATGTTATCTATCTATTTAAACCTTTACTTGTAAACAATATTAATTCATATTAAAGACACGTTCCGAAGTTTACAGTAAAATTATCTTATTTGCGTAAATAAATTTAAAATGTAATTACGAGATTATATTACTTGTCTCTCTACCAGATAATTTTCGTTTTCGGTAATAATTATAATGAAATAAATAAATAAATATAGATGTTGCAATTACACCTTCAAATATATTACACATATTTAAAGTGGCTTGAAAACAATTCATAAAAATTAAAAATATACATAGGTATGTATAAGTTCAATAAACAAAATAGTAAAATATATTGTGCAACAATAGTAACTCTCCTAAAAATCTTCAAATACATATCAGATTTAACACGGTCTCAGCTATTTCCAAAATATTTTATTCTATACTTAATTAAATATTCAAAAATAGATTAAACAAAATAAATTATTTATACATATTAAAAAAAAAACGTCAAAATAAAATAAGTAGAAAAATATTTAGATTAATAATTGATATATTATTTAGAACCGTCTCAATTTAAATAAAATTATAAATAATTTTTGCATTCAAATATTTTTCTATTTTTTATTTAAATCCTCTTGAAAATAATTTTAATTTTTATCTATAAAATGTCAATTGTAAAACAAAATATGTAATAAATATTTTTTATTATGTAATTTGGAAATATATATTCTTTTGGAATGGCAAAATCGGAAATCAAAAAAAAAAAAGATATGATAAAAGCAGAAAAGTATGTAATATTTTGATTTCTGAGAATGTAAGAATGGATAATATCAGAAAAATAAAAATGTGATAAAAATGTCAGAGGGAACAAGTATTTTGTAGAAAAAAAAGATATATTTTGTAGAATATTTCCCCCAATTTATTTTTTTAGAAAATAATATTATTTATAAATATTTTTCTTAAATTACTAAAAAATGTTTTATTTCTATTCAATACAGGAAAAAATAAAATCTTACAGGGAATAAAATATAAAAATTAAAAAAAATATTAAAAATATTTTGATTTTTAAATCTTAATCTCTTTCCTTTATCTGCAAAATGTTCATATTTTTTTGCTTAATAAAAAATATTGCCTTTGGTTATTGCTTCCAATAATAAATTTAATTTAATTAAATAAATTATAATAAATGTTTAATAAATAAATAATAATAAATAATTAGAAGTCTGAATCTTATTAACAGCACGTTGTCATCCATATTATGATTCATTAGTGAATAAATAAATTATTAAAAAAATATTCTTATTTATATAAAATAAGAAAAATCATAATGATAAATAAAAATATATTTAATTCAAAAAATGAATGGTATACTACTAAAATAAAAAATGCTTTTTTATATAAATTTGTCTTTGAATTTAAAAAAAATATATTTTATTTTGCAAAACTATAGATTAAACGGTATTTATTAAACAAATGTTATTGAATCATTTCGAATGATTATATTTCAAAAATAGAAGAAGTGCTTCTACATTAATTTTAGGTGTCAAAAATCATGAAAAAATCGAATAAATGTCAATTATATTCAACATGATATCATATAAAAAATTAAAATTAGCAATTCTTCCGTAGATAAAAAAATATTATATTAGTGTTTAGGAACAAAAATATGCTTGGGTTGGCGCAATAGTATGATAATCATAAAATGTTCATAAATATATAAAATTAATGTTAACAATGTAAAATAAAATATTTGTGTTCATTTTAAACGAATAAAATATTCATTAATGTTGTTAAAGCTGCGTTTAGTGTGTTCGAATTTTAAAAATGGGAATTATGCATTAAATTTAAAAACACCCTTCTTATTTTTTATTAATATATGTTTTTTTTAATTGTTTTCTTGTTTTATGTAACATAATTGTAAAATGTTTATATCTGCATTTTATCAGAGCATATTTCCCATTTTTATTAATTAAATAATAAAGAGTTTGTTATAAAATTAATAATTAAAAATATATAAATAAATTAATAAAAAAAACGACATCATGCTGGAGTAGGATAAATATATATCATATATAATTAATCAGGTTTGAAAAAGTGTGTATTTCAAATGTTAATTAATAATATATATATTCAGTGCAAGTAAATTTATGTGAGTTTATCCAAATAAGTCTTTTATTTATTTAAATAATAATTAATTTTAGAATCATTCTCATCTTTACCCCTATAAAGTCATCATTATTCATCTTTCTCGTCATTCTTGTGTCATCTAAATGTCATCTAAATGTCACATCATCTCGTCATCTTTCGTCACTGCAATGCCATCTATCGTCATATAGTGTCACTCCTATTTATAGTTCTTGTAAAAAATATCCAGTAAATTATATAGTTTTATTATGATATCCAGTAAAACATACAATATTATAATAATATCAAGTAAATTCTATAATTTTATCTTAATATTCAGTTAATCATACAATTTTATCTTGATTTACAGCAAATTATATAATTTTATCTTAATATACAGTAAATTATATAATTTTATCTTAATTTACAGTAAATTATATAATTTTATCTTAATGTACAGTAAATTATACAAATTTATTTTAGTATACAATAAATTTTAAAATTTTATCGTAAAATGCAGTAAAATAAATAATTTTATTATTATAACCAACAAATTATTTAATTTAAGCATCGTATAAAATTTTGTAGATATTTTTATTTTATATGATTTAATTTGTAATAGTTTTGATTTTCGTATATTATTTTACTATTAATCAAATTGCAATTTTATTTGAATCCATTGCATATTATCAAAAAATAATAAGATAAATAAATATATATACATATGTAGAATCGGCATTCTCATTGGCATATTTCTATATAATATGTATTTAATATTTACTAACCGTAAGTAACTTTTATTTTTCAAATTAGCATGTTTTTATTATTATTTATATTATTTATTAATAAATATTAATTTAAAACACTAATCGATAACTTGTGAATGTGTGTGATGTTTTCAATTTATAATACATATTATAAATGTTTTTTTTTTATATTTTATTCATTTACATTTTCATAATTTTAATTGATTATATTGAATCATATTTATCTTTTTTGATCAACTTTTTTGTGTGTGTAGATATTTTTGACAATTATTTCATTATATATGAATTTGGATTATTAAAACACGTATTGATTTTTGTTTTTGTAGGATGATTTCCAGATAAAACTATAAAATAAAACTATAAAAACTATAAAAAAAATAAAATAGCAGACCCAAATATATGATTTAAATATATAACTTTAATTTAATTTGATGAGATTGGTTGTGAATTCCTTTGTGAAGTAACTGTCAAAAATATCAAATTTACTAAACAATATTTTTTTCTCATTTTAGTAATATAAGTATAACAGAACAATGATGGTTTTAGAATCGTAGCAAATAATTGGTTTCTTTTGTTATTTATGTATGTTGATTCGAGAATCTCTCCGGGGAAATTTATTTGTATTTTTTATTTATTGTTATTATTTATTTCTTTTTGAGATCGCGTTGTATGAGAAATTAATCAAGCAAGATTTTCGAAGAAAATAATATTTTGAAATGTCAAATAAGATGTTCTCGAGGGATTTCAAAAATAAATATTATTTTATTGTAATATGAATTTGATATTATAATAACTTGCTTTAAATCCAGCTTCGTTCAGAGAGTAGCAGTCATCGTCATCCGACGAAAAAAAAATTGACAAATTTATCAAATGCCCAAACCTGTTTGGCCAAGTACAATAAGTGGAAGAAATATCACAATTTTTAAGGAATGTTTATTATCTGTAATATTTTCAATACTAAATTAGATACATTTAACTTTTCTACCCAGGAATATGCTCAATTATTGTGAGTTTGCAAATTGAGCATCAGTTTTAATATTAACTGTCTAGTAGGTAAATGTGTGTATAGCGGATATACAAATATAAATATCTTGTGCAACATTTTTATAACAAGAAGCATTTTATTTATTCAAGAACACGCTGAAAGAATGCAAGCTAGTATAGAGGGTATTATTTTTCTAGTTACGTCACAACCATCTTTGTTCTACTAAATTTTCTAAAAGCATCATCGAATATTATAAAGCCATTAATTCAGTATGAACATTTCAAGGTAAAAAGATATATAATATTTATATGATTACATAATGTAATTCATAATATCGTATCGATTAAACTTTTTACTCAGTGGTTGAATATTCTTTGACAGTAGCTTAGCTGATATCATTAATCAAAATCATTCATGATAATAATTTATGTACGCCTTCTTATCAAATTTTCAAGCAGAATTTTTTTGTATAATGCAAATTTGATCTATCTTTACCATCACGGCATCTCCACAAGCGGAGTACCACTAAATAATCAGAACACATAATGAACATATAGATCGCCGTCTCCGTGTCACGAAAAATAAAACATTTAAGATGGGTGGTAGTAAATACTTGTTCACTGATAAATTGGACATCTGAATACTGTCTTATAGTGATATTTTACGAATACCAGCCTTTTATATATGTCACTCGAAAATTTACAGAATAAGTGACGGATTTTTCTTTACACTCACTGAAATTTTCTGCTTGAATATTTTTATGTATTTTCTACTAGTCACTCAACACAATCAAACCATAAAAAATAATTAGCAAATGTTTGTAAATAATAATTAATTTTTTTAAACCATAATCAACCTATATATTATTGTATAGAGTTGAAAATCAATGAAAAATTGGTACATAATGAGGTCTGTCTAAATATTGGCCCAAAATAATTTCATATCAACCAGTCTTAAACAAGTGTTGGTTTAAACTTTTAAATACATATCTCCCTTATTGTAAATGCATTTATATATTCTGTGAGTAACTCTACTCTCGACAAGTTTTGTTTTATAAAATAAATAGTGTAATTGATTTATTTGGTTATTAAAACATTGATTCATGAAAAATATGTATTCTTTAGATTCAGTTGTGTTGAGTTTCTATTTGAAAATAACAAATTTTCGTAAAATATTATTTTTAATGTTAAATTATTTAATATCCAAATAATTAATCTATGTATCATTCTGTGTCCATGTAGTTCTTAATATACAGGGTGGCTAATTTTGGAGTATGCAATTTTGAGCAATGATCTGAAATTGTTTATTTTCATTGTCAGTATACAAATTACATGAAGGAAATAGATTAGAGGTTGATATAAAATCAGTTATAAAAAATTTGCGAATTTGCTTTCAACAGCTTTACAAATTTATAAATAAAATTATATTTGTAATTTTCGCTTTGGAACATTTTAAATACGAAAAGTATTATAATGGTATAAAAATATTTCTCAATCTCTATAAATGGTATGATTCATACATTTCCAAAAACAAGTTTTTTTTTAATTTCAATTGAACAATTAATAAATATTCATAATAAAATAATTCAAATTTTGTTATGATATATATATGAAATAAAAATTACATACTTAATATAAATAAATTATTTATACTTTGACCATATTATATTGACAACATGTTCTTTATCTTCCACACATATTCTATACGATATGGAATATTTCGTTTGCTATTTGTTCATTGCACCAATTAAACTACTTCTACTACTATACCATCACGGCATATCCCACAAGTGGGGTAGCCAGCAGATCAGCTGCACGTAAGTAAGTAGTAACAATTAAACCATCGCGCTAATCTTGAAAGAAATTACCATAATTTTGGTATCTAAACGTGCTATGTGTATTGTTTGATAATGAAAAAAAAATTGTGTGATGACAATATCTCTCAAGCTTCATAAATAATAATATGTCTTGTTATTTTGAATTATAAAAATACCCAATTACATTTCATCGATTTCAAAACACGTCTTTGACATATTGTAAGTTTTGATACTGTACAAAGACGATTTATAAACTTTATAAGAAAGTTGTATACTTATACTAAAATAAGCTACCCTGTATTTTCGTCTCATCTCATTTATTGTATCTACATTTATTTTCAATCAATTAATAATATATATAGAACTGTAATGCATATTATTTATCCATTTATACACCGTCAATCTTCTATTACAAACACAAAACACTTAAGTGTTGAGCTTGAGTTAAGTTCAGACTAGATGAAAGCTAATTGATTTCATTAGAAATCAAATTCTGACTTTAAATTAATTAACAATTTAGTTGAACTATGTAGGTTTACCTACTAACATTTTGTTCTTTAATATGTACTTAACTTAATTACTTACTTACTTCTGATGGCCGAAAAGCCCAGTCCTTGTAGGGCCTTGGCGTTCAAAACAATAGATCTCCAAGCCTTATCTTGAGCAATCGATTGCCAGTTGTCTTTAGCATTTAGCTCCTCTAGATCTCGGTTGATGTTATCTAATAATTTTTGTCTTGATCTGCCTATCGGTCTTCTGCTCTGGGGTAGACTTTGTAGATTACCTACAATTAGTCAGCTTTTCTTCGCCGGATTTGATGATGCGGCCAATCTATGACAATCTCAAATATTTAAAACATAAATATATTTAATTTTATTTAATTTTAACGAGTATTCTGAACATTCTCTTAGTGCTATAAGGTATTGTATAATGTGGTCTTCCACTCTTTTTAGCAAAACTTCGGAGTCGTTGTACAACAGGCAGATCATTACTATACCAACACGGCATATCCCACAAGTGGGACAGCCAGCAGATGAGTCGTATTTAATAAACATGCAAGCCGTCCCAACAAAAATTTTGACGGTTAGGCACATCACCCATTTAAAAAAATCATAAATATGAAACATCTTAAATTTATTTCGACTTTTTTGAACTCACGGTTCTTAGAAATGGAATATCATGATTTAGGAATATAATTCAAACAAAACATTAACTGAATTTAAAAGTTTCGAACTGGAAAAATTGTTATTGAAATAAATTAGGCGATATGACAAATAGGATATTACTATAAGACTCAGATTTTTATGGCTTGGAAATTCCACTTAGATTTTTATTAGTAAGTACACGCGTGAACACTTTAATGTATACATTGATTGATGGCGTATATGGATAAATAATAAATATTACATTATAGTTGTGTTGTTTTTCATTTATTTAATCATTACAAACCAAATTATATGCAAATAGGTATATGCAATTTGTCCATTTTATAAATGTATGTATATGGGTCAAATTTAATGTTCACTGAGACACTAAAAACACTCAAATATTTCTTGTATCAAATAATAAAATACAGTGTTTAAGTAATAATAACAAATTTTTCGAATTGGAACCATTAAATGTAGGAATACAAATAAATAATTAAAAGTTTGTATAATTTCACTGTATCTTACAGTGTAAAAACGTTTTTAGGTGACCATGTACTCATCATCGGTAACACTAACCACTGAAATATAAAAATATAAAATTTCACCTAACAACTTAAAAGTATGTATAACATTGTACCGTTGATTTGGTGGACGTTTGTTTTGTAAAATTCCATATTATTTTTTGTAAGAAAATACAAATGGTTTAAATTTTACTACTACTATAATTTTATATCTACTATTATTATTCAGTCTGACAATGTCTTTGAAACTCGAAACCAGGTTACTCAATTATTACCAAAAACATTATTTTGTATTTTCTTGCATAAATTAATATTGAGTTTTCCATATGAAAGTCTACTCATTCAAAAGTACAATGTAATTTATACTTTAAGTTAGGAAAGCTTAAGTTTTATATTTTAAATTCCAGTGGTAAGTGTTACTTATGACGAGTGCTTAGTCACTCGAAAACGATTTAACACACTAAGTTAATAAATACAGTGAAATTATAAAAAGATTTAGGTAATTATTTGTAAGTATTAATACAATTAACTATTATCAAACTGTCATTCCACAAAAGTTGCCCTCGTAAAATAATAAGAATAATGTTTTATAGTATGTTTTTATTGTCATAATGAATGATTCATTTCAAACTTGTCAATTGTTACATACTTAGCCCTATATATGGGGTGCAACTACGGTATGTAAGTTCTCTTGCATTTTACTTAAACACATTTCTCAGTTTGAATGCATATTTGAACTTTTTTAAGTTGCATATGATTTGGTTTGTACTTGTCATCTTGATCATCAAAAGCTCTACATATCGATACTAAATAGTAAAACCGTATCTTTCACCCAACGAACCTTCATGCGTCTTGGGACCTCTCGTGGCCTCTGCATGGCGGACAGTTGGATGAGTTCAGAGTTGAGATCCAGAGGAGGGACCAGGAGATCCTTGGGATGGCTGCCAAGATGAAGACCTTGGAGGAACAGCATCAGGACTATCAGAGACACATTGCCGTGCTGAAAGAATCTCTCTGCGCCAAAGAGGAGCACTACAACATGCTGCAAGCTGATGTGAGTGTAATTATTACTTTTCATTACTTATTAGATGTTTCTTGTTGTTTTGAACATGTGGAGAGAATGGTTGGTTTATAAATGACAAAAAAATAATGGTAGTACTAAATATCTGAAATATAAGGAAATTAAATTAAAGGAAATGTGTGGTTTTTTTTATTGTGAATACTCCGCCTTCACGATACAAACTATTGCTCAGTATGACGATTGTGTGGTGTATTCATGTAGTTTATCGTAGCCTTAGAAAAAATATATTAGAGATGAATGTTAGTACGTACCTATCTTTAAATAGTAAATAATATATCTGAAGATTAATTTGAGAATACGTAAAGAATAAATGATAAGAAATTGAAGGAGATGATAGAATGAATTGAAGTTATTGTAGTCAAAAATGTATAAAGAATAAAAATGTATAAAGAATAAAAATGTATAATCTTGGTTATAACTGAATATGAATTGAATGAATTTGAGATGGGCGAAGATTTGACCGTCTAATGGTAATCTTTCGATAAATTTTTTAATTTTATTTTTTAATTTTAAAAGATATATCTGGGTTTTGTTTGTAAGTTATAAACCCTTATACACCTTTCACAGTAAGCTAAAAGCTTGTGTCGTGAAAGTGGAGTTTGCCGGCACCTGGGATCGAACCGCAGACCCCTTGTTCACGAGGCCGAGACTCTACCTCCAGGCTACCGAGGAACTATTAATTGCCAACAATTTTATTGGATACGAATTAAATTTCCTTTAATCGTTAACTGTACAAAAATACATAGCTAATAGTTACAGCATACATAAACTACCTATCTACATATAAAAAAAACTTTTTCTACTTTTTAGAAACTTATTCGTTTTTCTGTCTTAAAAAATAATAATACTTTGGTAATTTTCATGGAAACAGATGGTATAAAAAACTCCATTAAGGGGAGTCATAAAAAGTGTTTTTTTACGTATTCAAGCCTAAGTACCAAACTTTCAAATTGAATGTGTTTTCGTTCGTAAAAAGTAAACGTGGTTAGAATTAATTATCGTATACATTTTTTGAAGACATTAGCACTTTGGTTTCCAACAGGTGTTCAAAATACAAAAGTGAATATTATAAACTGTTAAAAAATCGTAAAATAATATAGCAATCAAGACATTGTCACACCGCTTTCCTTGCTGGGTAGGCAGAAAGGATCGAGCACCACATATTCCTATCCTTGCATACACTTTTCACCTCCGTTACTACTGTATTACAATTCCTCATACATACTCTCTTATTCAATACTGTGCTCAATACCTGTCCGTCCTATAGGATCTGGTTTATATGGTCTTGCCATGAACTTGTCTCCGAGCACCATTCTTCTCAAGTTTTGTAAATCTTATTAGACATTCTTTCCTCGTTCCCAAACCACTGTACTAATTACCCCAAAAACTTACAAAAAAGATTGGAATACCTATTTCATTCCATTGACGTCATGGATACTTATAAACCTATATTTTTTCTTATTCCTGACACTGTCCCAACTTATTGCCGCTGAAGGCTTTTAGGGCCGGGTCTTCCCGTTCTAAGGTTACATATCTTTCTATTTCCTATATCATCTACATCCAGACCATTTCTCCGCAGGATTCTATTACATTGTATCCTCCAGGTATTATTCTTTGGTCTCCCTCTTGATGGATGTCGAGGGAGATTTATTGAGGTGGCTTTGTTAACGATGTGTTCCGATGATCTCCTATACCTATATTTTATGTAATTATGAATAAATTCTTATACGAGTATATCTCGCTTTCCTTGTATTTGATCATCCGAAACTGTGTATGCTTGAATGTCACCAGTTGATGATACCTAGATAATTTTATTAAATCTCTACTATGTTAAGACACTAAACAGATTTCATTCCTATGTAAGAAGATTCGCTTATCATATTATTATAAATACGTAATAACTCGATTATGTTATCGACAAAGATCTCTGCTACCTACCATTGACTTGTATTGTATAGACAAATATCTCTGCTACCTGCCATAAACTTATATGGTATAGACTAGTAACACAATACAAACTATCTCAAAAAACAGAAAACATTGCATCAAAATCTCTGCAAACTCCCCTTTCACGACACAAGCTTTTATCTTACTGTGACATTTCTTTGATTAAAAAAAATATTGATTGGGTTCACGTTTATTTTGTTAGACTACGTGTTTATATATGGAAGAAAATAATATTGGTTTTAGTTTTATTTTGTATTAAATTATAAAGCAACCATATTTGTAAAGTTTTATAAAGTCATTGTCAAACATTAGTTTAGAAAGTAATTTTCAAACATTAGTTTAAAACCAAAATCAATTATTGTGTTTTCTTCCGCCTATAAACAAAATAATAACACAGCAATAATAATATTTTGTTTCACTCCATAACATTAACATTCTAATTTAGTTTCTTTCCTACTTATACTTAGGTATCGCAAATCCTATGTATCTGTCAAAGCTATAAAAAGACCCCTAAAATAATAATAAAAATACCATCAATATTCTTCAAGCCTTTCAACACCAACATGTGTTTGGTCGCAAAATTAGTTTGGTTGCATTACATAACAATTTTCCTTTGAATTTAAAATCTATACAGTATAGGTTGATGTTTCCTACAAGAATTACATACTTTACCATATGTCTTTCATCACAAACTAAAAACAGGCTTCATTTAGCAGTTAGATTGTGAGCGTCTTTACATAAGGAGACACATATTTGTGTATTGTTCTCTATAAGAAAATTTGTTTGTGAATATTGTGTTTCTTAAGAATTGAGTGAATATTGAATAGAAACATCGCATTTATAGTGTCTATTTTTTTTTTCCTTTTTGAAGGTTAAGGAACCTTGTATCCCTTGTGTCATGTTTATAGTGTCTAAGGTGATATTTTATTATTTATTTATTTATTCTATTCTTTTTGCACAATATCATCATTTACATAACAAAATCAACAAAGCAATTTAGATTAAAAAAATGTAATGATATGCAGTGGCAAGATTATCACTATGTTAGTGATTTCTTCCATCTAACTTCGGTAATCTACTTTTTCTAACCACTTAGTAAATTTTTAATTTCCAGTTTTTCATTGTTTCCACCCTTCACAGTCGCTCCTTTTGAATGTACAGTGTAGAAACAAACTTCTCGTATGTATTTACGGTGTAAAAGAAGTTCCTACTTTTTTTCAAATCCAAGTAGATACAGGACATTACCATTAAGTTACCTGCCACTTCATTAATTAATTTTAATTGTGTATTGATAAAATCGAGCGTCTCTCTTTCACAATACACCGTTCCTATGACAACGACATCAGAACGCAAGGAATGTCGTGGAAAGAGGTGACGCAATTGGCTCAGAGACGCTCTGAATGGAAGAGGGTGGTTTCTGCCCTGCGCTCCCGAGAGGAGCGTTGAGGGCGATGATGATGATGATTGATAAAATAAAATTTCCTCACTATTGTTCTTAATTATTGAATCAAATAATATTTTATTATAATGTTGTTGAATTTGTAGTGTATAAAAAATATTACCTAACAGACACCTCATCTGCACAACTAACCTATTAGTAGAAAACAAGAAAGGTGTTCTGATGCTTACGAATTGACTCAGGCTGGTTTAAGTGCACTTTATCCATTAATTGTTCACCGATCTCACCAATTCTCATTTCGAACTATTATGTTCGATGTCTGTTGAGTATAAATTTCAGATGAGGTGTCTGCATGTTGAATAATATTTTTACTATCTTCACTCGAACTCAAGACTGGAGTCCAAAAAAAATCGGAAAATGCGTTTATCATCCATAGTGAATTGGTTTTGAATGTTAAATTTGTGTGTTTCAAATATTAATTTTATAATTTCACCTATGGAAAATCTTTTTCTTCTCATTGGCCAATTATTAGTCCCACTGATGATGATGGGATCTGGCTTCTCTTTTTCTTGTGGTTCTGTTCAGTGCGTCACACTGGAATTTCTAGTGGGAAACCTTTTCTTTACCAGGGACCTAACGGGATAGACATTTTTTTCTAGTTCCAACTTAATACTCATTTTCGTCCCAAAATTTTTATTTCCAGATTTTTGTGTGTATATTTGTCAATTCTAATCTATCTACGTGTTATGTCTATTGCCACAAATTGATTAGTTGTATACTTTTTTCGACAGGTTGAAGAGCTCCGTCAAAGGTTGGAGGAGAAAAATAGACTGATCGAAAAGAAGACACAAACTGCAATGCAGGCACAACAGGAGAGAAACAGAATAGGCAACGAACTGACAGAGATCAAGGATCATATGGACATCAAAGATAGGAAGATCAATGTACTCCAGAGAAAGGTGAGCATCTTTTGTCGATTTGTTGATTATCTTACGTCCAAATAGGCTGAGATTTTTTACTTGGAGGCTGAATTGCTATCCATATTTCTCAGCCCATTGCTGTTATATAAACCTACATAATTATGGTGAATAAAGATCACGCAAAAAAAATGCTGGCGAAAATCACTTTTTCCAAATACTATGGATATACAAAGATTAGGCTCACACATGAGTTTTTAATACAAGCATTGTACCTGAAATCAATAATTTATAAACATTTTTGAATTTTATGAAAAAATACTCAAGAATTCAGATTGTTAAAATAACCAGCAGATTCCGCAAACTTCCTTTAACAAGAATCACTAATGACTCTTAAATTATCGAAAAGTTAGTTTAATATCCATTAATACCTCTGAATCCCATTTGGTATTTTTGAACATTAACTAAAACTACTGATATACAATTTTTTTTTGTAATGTCAAAGAAAAAGAAGTCATATTATCTTATGATATTGAAGAGACTGTCACCCTCAATATTGTTGTTGCGACTGTCAAACTGTATTGATAGTTTCAACTTCACTTTATATGTAAATACTGGGTGGGTCAAACATAACACATATATAGCTGTAATGTATAGAAGATGTTATGCAATAATGTGTCAAGCCAAATAATCGAAACAAATGTGTTATTTTAATTCAAACTTAACAGTGTTATTTTTACAATCGTTATAAGTATCAGCAAAAAAAAAAAACAATTGTCTGCAATGTTTTTTTTCTCAATAACGCACATGTATAATATTGGTAGTAGCGTTGACTCAAAATAAAACATTGATTTTGGGTTGGTTGGAAAACATGGCGCCTTTGCGATAAATTCGCCCTCTGTATATTGTTTATTTTTAATTTGAATGTAGGTATGCATTCTATGGATTTGGTAGTAATCAATGCACAGCAAAGAATGAATAAATAAATATATCCGGTTTAGGTTTGTATGGCTTGACACATTGTTTCACAACACCATCCATATTATGGGGTAGAATATTTTCAAACTAGAGTTTGTTGTCTGAATGTGGTAAACCACAACAAACTCCTCATATAAAAAATCTGATTGACGACGATGTTACTCGGTAGATGGCGCTGTGTATTTCCTGTTGTTGCGGAGTGTTTCCGGTGAAACTCCCGTATTTAATATTCCTATCCTGTCCCGCAATATCCTAAACTCTAAACTTACAAAATAAATATGTACTTAAATTTATTTTTTATCTCTAGTCGAAATATATTTATATTACTTAGTGAGATTAAAATACGAAGCTATTTATATATTAAATACATAATTTTAATATCATTCGTTATTTTTAAATTTTTTTTTTGTTTCATTTTAAATTGAAATCACATAATACAACATGGAAAATCATTAAAAAATTACTACCTTTTACTACTATACCATCACGGCATGTCCCACAAGTGGGGTAATTGCATGTAATAAACATGCAAGCTGTCCTCACTGTACCAACAAAAGAACTGTCTCAGCAAAAGTGAGTTATCTCACAGCACTGGTTATCTGGAAGAAAGTAAGTAAGTGATAAGTCCGCCAGATATTGTGACATATTCTGTGTATAGGAAAGTGTTTAAAAAAATAATAATAAATAAAAGATTAAGGTAGCTAAGATGGGAGGTATACCTCATCGCTCGCTGAATTAAGGATGTAAAATGTACCTTAATTCGAACATTTGCCTTTAAAGATTGGGAGACCAATTCTTTGCCGGGTGCTCCACGGCACGGATCAAAAAAAAAATATTTTTTTTTTAATCAATTATTTAAATTATTAAATTTGTTTTATTTTTAAATATATTTTTTAGATCGTGCTAATAAAATATTTTATATGCGATTATTAATGACATTATATTTTTCATCCATTCAAAATCAATTTATTTTTGAGACAATAAAAAAACACATTAAATATATAGGTACATACAATAAACACAATTATACAATTCTATATAATATCTATTTTACACTCAAAATTGAGAAGAGCTCGTGTTTTGAGAGATTATAGGGTTTTAATTAATATTCATACAAATTCGACTAAACTTATCAATAAAGAATATCACACACATCAAACAATCTTCCATATATATAAAAAAAAATATTAAAAAAAAAAAACAAAAAACTTACTATCAACGCCATAATCATTATGTTGACCTCATGTACCTATACACCATTTTCTTATTTACCTTCTTTATATTCAGTTTAAAAGTACCTACTCAATTCATCGGAATACTTAAATTTATTCATTCATATCTTTACGACATATTCCACAATAATTGGGGTAGCCACCACACTAACTGCACGTAATATAAGCTGACCTCTCCGTGCCGATAAAAAATAAGAAATTCATGATGGGTAGCATTGAATATTTTATATTTCGTAATGTGTAACATAATTAAAACTTTTGAGATGAACTTATAAAAGGTCACTTTAATTTTAATCTACAGGATGTTTCACATTTGATTTAATTATTTAATTTCTCCTGCTTTACTGCCTTAGGACATGCATAGGAGAATAATTTTAGACTTGCTCCCGAGGGAAAACAACACTGCTTCCCAAATGTTTCAGTTCCGAACGCAAAAATAAAATATTAATTTTGACGATGATAATATTATATTTTTACGATCCTCTTGGGATTTAATTTTTATACATTTGTATCATTTTTATTATCTTTTTTACGTTTCAACAATCCTCTCGAAAAAACGTGGTGAAAACAATTTTCTCTTCACTATGAATAATTTTGTGCAATACAGGCATTTCTTCTCAAGATATTCTTAACGTAAAATTTATTTCAATCCAATCACCAGAAAGTCCCAAATCAAGATTGTGCTTTTTTTAATAACTTGTGCTTTCTTCTTCGTCTGGGAGGCGAAATTCGTCGCCTGAAAGTTAGGTGATTTGATTATTTATTTATTTATTAATACAATGGACGGCCATAATAGCCTTTAACTGAAAAAAGAAATAATATACATATTATATAAAACCTAATACACAAATAATTACAATGTTTCCACCAATAAAATACTTAATACATACAATATCTATGTGCATACAGTAATATCATAAAAATACATTGTGAATAATAATATATTAAATGATACAAACAAAAATTCAACAGAATACAGTAGAAGTACACCAACACCTAGGTATACATTATGAGCATTGATTCCTTAAAAACAACCTCGAGTAAGCGAAAGTAGCTTAGACTGGCATTTCATCCTCTCTGCCTTTCTGAAAAATGCGCCTCATGAAGAAATATATCTTTACCTCGTAGAGTCATCGGTAGGGAATTGGACTCCCTTTCTTTACTGTAACTTTTCTATTATCCTTCAAAATACAGGTGTTCATAAAATCTCACTTAAATAACATTTACAATTAACTAGATAATTTACATTTACAATTCATCTATGTGGCACGTCACTTATCCTAAATGTAAATATGTATATTATACCATACCATCACGTTATATCTCACAAGTGGGGTGGCCAGCGAACCACACGCACGTAATAAAACATGCAAACCGTCCTCTCTATGCCAACAAAAAAATAAGTCATTTAAGAAGGACGGCAAATCACATCGCTGAATGTCGATTTTTTTTTATTGACATGAAATTGACAATCTGCATGCTTATTATATGTAGTTAGCCCGCTGGCTACTTCACGTGTGGGACATGCCGTGATGGTATATTATATTTTGCTTAATGTCGATTTTTTTAATTGACATGGAGATGACAAACTGCATATTTATTACATGTAGTTAGCCCGCTGGCTACCTCACGTGTGAAATATGTCGTGATGGTTGGTTTAGTATAGGTATGTTTCTTATCTTTGTAATGTGCGTGCCTCAAATTGAGGACCAACATCCAACATATTATAGTACGAATCTATAAAATGTGTATCATGTTACATTCGCAATTGTGTGTGACCTTTAGATTAAGATTAGTTGTATGAATTAGTGTCATTAAGGGCGGGTTCATCTCTCTGGAAAGTTAAATTAAATAAATGAAAAGGGATTTACAGGGTTCTGGACCCGAACTAATATTGTTATCCCTTTATTATGTAGGTACCTATGCTTATTTTTCGGAAGATAAAGCTTGCAGATTTTTATATTATCTCTACGTCTTTATGTTTCTCTGATACTTTTTACTAACAAACTTTATAGTTCTGGGAATTCGTGGTATAAAAAACACACTTTTAGTTTATTTATTTATTCATTTTCACACGGCAAAGCCTTTTACATGTTAAACAAAAATCAAAAACAGTAATTTGACAGTCAAAGATAGTAAAATACAATTATAGTTGCAGACAAGTAAATTGATAAAAAAATTATATAATATGTATTTTAGAATAAAACCTAATAGGTAGATTTTTTTTAATTAGAATTAAAAATGATTAGATAATCAGAAGAAAAACAATTAATGAGTCTGTTATACTAATAATAATTTTATTTTAATATTTATTTAAGAGTGGTGACTATCGAAGTTTTGACTGATCCAAGCATAGTTTTAACATTGGTTTTTCATGGCCGTATTAAATATCCAATAAAAGTTATAAGCGTTGCTCTATAAATATAAGAAATTCGATAAACCCCTTTTAACAACGAGCACTTGGGTACATATTGCCTTAAATAATTAATGTAATTACAAATGTTAGGTTGAAAACTTCAAGCAAGACAATTGACATTTAGTCATTTAACCCCCAGTTTTTTGGCTGGGGGTTAATTTTAATGCGACGAAAGCGAGGAAAATACTGTTGTTCAATGAAAAAGTCTTCGGCTTTTCAAAACTCTTTGCCTATCCCACAAAAAAACGTCATGATATATCCCGAAATTGAACAAGTCATCATTTCTTATCTGGGCTTTTTCTTTTTCTTATCAGTAGAGTTACTCTTGAAAAAATCTAAATACGATCTTAACCATACGATAAGCGAAGTGACTATTAGTCAAAAATACGTGCATACCAATCTCGCGGTAGCGATAGCGCGGTAATTTTGACCACGTCCACTCGCGCGTCGAATTATTAAGATCAAGACTAGATTATGATTGTATTTAGATTGTGTCAAGATTAACCCTGCAGATCTGTTTAGACAATGTCGGTAATCACATTTTGAATAACATTTTAGTACTACCTACTACTGTACCATTTAGTTTTGGTACCATATTATAATCACGGCATTTCTCACAAGTAGGGTAGCCAGCAGACCAGCTGCATTTTATAATCATGGTAACTGTCCTCTCTGTGCCACCAAAAAAAAAGACATTCAGTGTAAAATTTCTTTTGACAATTAACTTTTAGTCATATAGGTATACATATTTTAATTTTTATTGGTAAATCACACTCAATTGTTATATATTTTTTTTTGTTTGTCTAATAATTTTAATAATGTTAAATTCAAATAATTATCTTCTGTACCAACATATGAAGTTTATTTCAAATAATATATATCTTTTTTTCATCAATTTATTTGCATGAAACTGTAACTGTATTATATTAAAACAATTTGACAGTCTTCGTCTGTCAAATTGTTTTAATTGTTATTATTATTTTATTGTTCAACATGAACAAGGCTTTGCAGTGTAAAAAAGTAAAAAAAAAAAATTGAAAAGAGTGGGGATCTATATGTATTACGTTTTATATATTTCAGTGAATCCACGGCTACGTATATAAAATGCCACATAAACCTTATAACATCTTGGCTTATGGCTTTTCAAATTTACATTATCGGCGCTTACATAATAACGTGATTTTATAAATCATTATTTTTACGAAGTAAATAATTTACTACCGCCAACGACTGCTATATAAATAAATACACTAAATAATATTATTTTTACAATTACTCTGTAACATGGAGTATTACGTAAGTTAAGTATTATTTTATTTGGTAATTTTATGTGGAAAGTAATTATAAAATATACTTTTACGCTATTATGCAGTTAGCACATTATACACGACAACCGTTAGGTCAAGGTTCTTGACAAAAATAGTACAAGTCAAAAATCTTGGATAAGTAGGTCCTTTATTAAAATTTAAAAAACCATTCTTATTTACCATTGTAATATTTTACTTCTTGACGTTTGATACCCATCCTGAATGCCTAAAATTTTGTTGATTAGATTTTCATCTTCGTTTCATGCAGTTGATCTACTGGCTACCCAGTTTATGGCAGATACCGTGTTGTTATAGATAGGTTAGAAAAATGTGCATAGTTATTTTGTTATACACTTTGTCAACTACTTGAAGGTATCATGCATTATTTTCGAGGACATACATGGAACCATGAAAATATATTTATACCTCTAAATAAATTGTTTAAGAGTTTACCCTCCTTCCCTTCTCGATAAGGGATGTGGCATAAAGAGAAACGTGTATGAATTGAAAAAATAAAAAAACCGTAAATTGAACAAGAGTTGTTTCTAAACTAAACAATTAATTGGCGTAAGGTATGAAAAGTAAAAACTTATGGCTGTTGACATTTTATGTAAACTAGTTCCTTATAGCGGAAATATAACGTTTATTAAGGTTTCAGTTTATCACGAAATAAGTAGGTAGCTACCTATAACTTAATACTGTATTTTATAGCACAGACTCACGACTCTTGGTGAAGCTTCGTGATAGTGAGAGAAACCATCGAATTTTAGACCCTATGTACCTTTTCTCTATGTCTCGTCCCTTTAAGCTGAGAGGGCGGAACATCAATCCAATAATATGATGGATTAGTTGGAGTTCTCCAGTTACCTATATAATATTATTATTCGTGGTTAGATAGAAGAAATCACTTTATAATGATAATCTCGCCACTGCATTTCGTCCCAATTTTTTTAAAATTTTATATTGTTTTGTTAACACTGTTATGAGTAGGTAGTAATAAATTTTGACTACTAATAAACAGTCAATAAAATAATGTCAAATAGAAGTAATTAGATGGATTTTAAAAAAAAACAATCGAGATATCTGATCCGGTTTTGTCATTTGCACGTGTGCCCAAATCCGGTACAACAGTAAAAAAATAGTAAATATTCTAAACAATAAATGGATTTAGTCTATGTTAAATAAATATGATAAATATTATTACAAAATCAAAAAGCATTGTAAGCATGAATAATAATCATGTCAAAAAAATAAAATAAACAAGAATTTCCGATTTTTTTTAACTAAAACATGGATTTGTAATCTACAAGATAAAATTAATGTCATAATCATATATTTTTTATTATTAAACTACTCTTATTATTCCAATTAATACAACTTCGGAAGAAAGAGCAGAAACATTCTGCTCACTCCAGGAATCGAAATAACGTCTTTAATAATAAAAAAAAAGATTAACATCTACACTTTTTAGTAAGTTAATCCAGTCTCCGACACCCGATTGTGTCAAAAAATTCATAAAATAACAATTAAAATTAATATGTCGATTTTGTATTATTAATTTCATTGGCATTTGCAGTGTGATAATTTCGCGACATGGTTTATAAAAACGAGTTTTCTTACTATGTTTTTCTTCTTCTTCTTCTTCTTGTGCCGCTCCTATCGGAGGTTGGCAACCATCTCTTGATACTCTTCACGATCCTGGGTCAGTCTGATGAGGGTTGCTGCATCCGGTATTCCAAACCACTGCCGAAGATTCTTGAGCCATGATGCTCTTTTGCGCCCCAAACCCCGTCTGCCCTCTATCTTACCCTCTACTATAAGCTGCAGAAGGGCATATTTTTCTCCACGGAATATGTGACCAAAGTATGCGGCCTTTCGTCTTTTGACAGTGGTTAGTAGCTCTCTATCTTTTTGCATTATATTTAGAACTGTTTCGTTGGACACTCGATCAGTCCATGAGATACGCAGCATTCTTCTGTACAACCACATTTCAAATGTTTTTAAATTATCACTATTAATTTTAATTCTGCGACCGGTTTCAAAGTGCTCGTCAATGACACTAACGTGTCGAAACCGGTCGCAAAATTAAAATTAATTGTAACAATTTAAAAACATAGTAATAAAACTCGTTTCTATTAATAATTTCGCGAAATTATCATATTGTAAATGCCACTATATGCCATAGGTAAAAAATTCATTTTATTTTTTATTTTATGAATTTTTTACACAATCGGGTGTCGGAGACCGAATTTACTTACTAAAAAGTGAAGATGTTAATCTTTTTTCATAGGACTCGTGCAAACTTGCAGTAAAGAGAGGGAGAATTATTCTCAGTATTCCGACAATTCTACGGATAAACATAAGGTTAGGTTATGTTATATTATTATTAAGTTAGGTTAGGTGAGTCAATACAGACACACACATACATACATACACGCTTTCCTAATATTTGTGCGCATCTGCAATGCTATATAGCATATTAACATTATACCGTTGCCAAGTTACCCCGCACACACACTAGTATGTATCACATACTAAAAATAAAAAGTTTAGTTTTAGTACAATAAGCGGAAAAGCTAAACGTGTGCTTTTGTGTCTACGAATACCATAAACAGGAAATAAATAAACTTGCAAGTTAATCAATGTATCTAGGTAGTGAAACGAATTCGAATGATATCTCTATTGGATGAGGGACGCGTGTAATAATCATGTTTTATTGTCTGGCTGGAGAAGTTGATATCTTTAACATGACTTACGCAGAATTTATAAGAAAAATTAAGGATATATTATTGTAGTTGTGTTGTCGTTTGTATATCATTATAGATTTTCTTCTAGGATCGCATTGGCTTTCAGCTGTAATGATCCTTGTAAGAATCGTCTTATTGTCAGAAATAATAATAATAATTAAAATACCCTCTGTGCTATCTGTTCCCCGTGGAGAAGCACCCAGCAAAAAATCGGTCTCCCACTCTTTTCCACAATCTTTCGAGTGTTCTGTAAAGTGTAAAAGACAGGTGTTCGAAAAAATAAAGACATTTTACATCATAAATTCAGCGATGATGTTTGCCATCCATTCTGAATATCTTATTTTTGTATGTATGGACAGGACAGCTTGCATGTAACTATATTAGGTACAGCTGGTCTCGGTTGGTACGAAGAAGCCAGCTTGCATGTTTATTACATTCAGCTGGTCTCCTGGCTTCCTCAGCTGTGGAATGTGCATTAATGGTATAGTTTCCCATTTTTGTATTTTTCCCATCAACAGTGGACTAGCAACTACATAACACGCGATTAACTTGAAAAATCTCAACACATTTCGAAGATATGAACATTTTCGTATCGAGGAATAAAGTGTCTAGCAGTCGTGCCAATATTTAAATTAGAGTTTGTTTAAATAAGTAAATAAAATAAAACCGTATAAAACTCAATGCCATGATAAAAGTGAAAAAATGTATTAATTAGGTAAAATTATATGTATGAAGTTGGTTCGGGTATATTGTAAGAATGAAGGAAAGATAATGAAAAAAAAATCATAACGTTTATGCAAGAAAGGGTGCAATTAGACGCAGCCTTCTGTAGGTTATGCGGTATTTTCACCACGTGGTTGAAAATTTTCAGGACGATCGCGTGTGTGAAGTATGAGAAATTGTCATGCGCGTATAATAATGTGAATAAATTTATGTATGTAATAGAAGCGAAGAGGAAACGGAAAGAACAATAATAACTATACATTTTGTTTTATTTTAATTTCTTATATATAATAAGTTACAATCCATTGGATTGGTCTGCAACGAGTTTGGTTTTTCTTCTCCATTCGTCTCTATTCTCAGCCAGTCTTTTCAGCTCTACGTATGAGCCACAGTTCATGTCCCTCTTCAGTTGGTCCATATACGCGTCTCTTGGTCGGCCTCTGCCATTTGTCCCCTCGGTCTTACCCTCCGCGATGGCGATGAGTAGTCCTGGGTGCCTGATGTTGTGGCCAATCCAGTTAGCTCGTTGTTGGCCGATTCTCTTAAGAAGTTGCCTTTTTTCGCCTACCCTGGTTAATTTCTTATTGCCAAATATTTAAGTGCATCTAGATTTTGTTGAATAAACTTATTATCATTAGAAATATACCACCACGGTGCTTCGCACAAGTGTAGCAGCCAGTAGTCTAACTATATGTAAACATATAGGTAATCCTCTCCGTGCCATTGAAGAAAGATTCACCACCCACCCGGATATCTCAGGAGTCGTTAACTCCTACTTAATCTCTCCTCTACGTACCAATAAAAAAATTGACACTCAGAATGGGTTTTGCATATCTTATCACTAAATCGAAGCTTTTAAATGTCTTGAAGGTTTTACAAATTCCTGTCTTTTGCAGGACACTCAAAAACTTACAGAAAAGATTGGAAGACCTTATCTTTCCCAGGGAATTCAAAAACTAAAACATACGGGCTTATAGCTTGTTTTCAATAACTATATCTGAATAACTATACTTCCCCAATCAATATAATATCATTATTTAAATTTATGTATTCTGTTCGTTGTATAACATTTTTTTAGCTTGAAATAGCTTGGAATTAGCATGTTAAGCTATTGTATCGACATGAAATGCCGTTCAATATAATAAAGTCGATTTTTTATATTGTTTTTTGAAAAGTCGATAAAAGCACGATTTTATGATACAAGCTTTATACCCGGCTTAGGTAGACTCTGAAAATAATCAAATTAACAATATATTATTATTAAATCTTCTATTAACCTATACCTTTACGGCATCTTCCACAGTTGGAATTGCTAGTGGACTAGCTACATTACATGCAGATCGTATTTTTTGTACCATTAAAATAAGACATCATGATAGGTGGATCGTGATACATCGCGTAGATCGCGCCTTTGCGATAAGCTCGCCCTTTATTATATTGATTTTATCCAACTTGAATGTTTACCTTTTATGTAATTGTTTGTAATCAGTGTAAAGTAAAGAATAAATAAATAAGGTGACAGCAGGCCTCCTCGATTTATTTATTATTTTTATTTATTTTTATTTAATTTTTAAGTACATATTACAAACATTATGCAATTACACACAAAAATAGATACATATTACAAAGTTTAGAAATATTATATCTTCCCACTAGACAAGTCCGTATCGGGAAGACATGATCTTAACATTCTATAATGAAATAAATGAAATACAATCATGGCAATACAATGAAAAAACAATGGAACAACGACAAAGCGATGAAAAAACAAACACACGTACATCTCCAAACATTCATTCCCATCAACAAACCACCTCCATAAACACACTCTCAGTTTCAGATATCGACATTTCCAACAGGTGAGAATTTATAAGAAATTTTAATTTCAAAAATGTAGCTCCGGAGATATTAGCAACCATCAAATTTCTGACTATATTATAGACCTTAGGTGCCAAGAATAGATATGACCTTTGGCCAAAGCGTGTCTTCATTTTGGGATGCCTAACAGAACTACCTCCATACCTGGTTCGGCCATCAATCTGTACCACATCCGGCGACAGTATATGCCACTGGTGATTACTAATGTAATGTAAAAAAATCCTTCGAACGTACAATTTTCGCACACTAAGAATGCCACATTCTTTTTACAACTCTTCCGATGGGTATCTATAGGGTTTTTTATACATAGTTTTTAATAGGAACTTTTGAGAAATCTCTAGCATCTGAATCCTTGTTTTAGTCGCGCATCCCCACCCCAAAATACCATAAGATAGTAGTGACTGTCCCATAGCACAGTACTGTATATATTTCTCAGTAGATTCTCGCTCAAAACACCACGTATCATTCTAAAGAAGTAAACTAGTCTTCTCATCCTACCTCACAGAGCTGTGTGCAGAGCGATGAATTATAGATGTCAATTATCTTATACTCGAGGTTTTCTAAACACCTGCCTTTTACAGGACACTCGAAAACTTTCAAAAAATAATGTGAAACCTGTTCTTTACCGGGAAATCAACGGAAGCTTAATCTTATCTCTGTTAATAAATAAGGCACAGTTAATTAGATTTTTTTATCTAGAAACACGCGCAGTATGTAAAAGAACGAATACAGGGCTTTAGTGTTCCCTTGCTTGCCTGATACAAACGGCTATAAAGGATATAGTGACAAACATTCACACATTCTAACAGAAATAATATTATATTAGAATAGAGAATAAACTTTGCTTAGTACAAATAAAGTACACAGTTGCAAAAAGCTTTCCAATAAGCCGGCTCGTCTGAAAAACTGAAGAAAATAAATTGCCAACATGAAGCTCACAGATACAGATGTATGTAAGTTATAAAGATATATTTATTTATTATATGTATGCACTTTTTATTTCTATTTTGAATAAATCTTTATATTTTAAATTGTAATGTTCGCCATATACCTACCTCATGCCGTACCTGGAGATATATCTGGATGTTGAAATACACATGCACAAATGAGCGCTACTCTTTACATGAATCTTATTTAGTAAATTATTTTCTTGAGCCCCTATCTATCTATTGCAGGTTATAGGCCCTTTCATGAAAAGCTTTTATAGTAAAATAACACTACAAAATACACTTAAACAAATAAAATCATTATATAACTACTAAGGAACGAAAAAAAAACATAAAAGCTACAGGGGATCCTCAGTGGAAATACTGTAGGTACTTCATCATCATCATCATCATCGCCCTCAACGCTCCTCTCGGGAGCATAGGGCAGAAACCAGCCTCCTCCTTTAGAGCATCTCTGCGCCAATTGCGTCTCCTTTATCCACGACATTCCTTGCGCTCTGATATCGTTGTCATAGGAACGGTGTAGGTACTTACTTTCGAACAAATCCTCTCACAGAACCTTTCCTCACAGTGTACTCCTAATTACTGAAGATATCGACTTCAATACATTAACTTTTTTCTCTAGAATGTCCGAAAATCAAGTGGATAAAATTCTCAATGAAAACCGCGTGTTGATAAATTGTACAATGTGGAAGGGGCGAAAAAAATATCTAAGGATAGATCTATATGGCGTTCCGTTCTCTCTGCCTACCACACTTGGAATACGGCGTAAGGATAAAGATCGATATTTAGATCGATATCTATTGAAAGAATAGAGAGTTTAAAATTATTTCTAAGGTATTGCGTAAAATTTGAGTCTGCGTCGAGAATAGCCCTCCAGTTTCCATAAGTGTTTTTTTATTCATATATAAAACTTTATAAATACTCACACTTAGCAAGTTTCCATGTTATATTATGTGATTTCATCCTAAGAATTCAAAAACTATTTGTCCCCGAGACTATAATTTTCATTTTAAAAAGTATAAAAAGATCTCTCGAAGTCAATGGATATTTATATTTTCAATACTAATTCTCTAGTCAATAGGCAAATTTATACGAAGAATAATAAAATTAATGGTTTTCCTTCTTTCCTATTCTCCTCTTCTTATTATATTTCTTTTGTTGATTTTTAAATATTAAAAATGATTCCACAATTAAAAAAAACGTATTTTTGATAATCGAACATAGAATTTTACTCAACAGACATCTCATCTGTACGAGTAACAGATTATGCAAATTCACTTTAGTACGAAGCAGAAACCAGCCTGGGCCGATTCGTAAGCATCGGGGCACATTTCCAGTTTCCTACTTAAGAGATTTTGCACAATATACGGATGTGATGTCTTTTGTGTAGGTACCTACGCAAGTATGAAAAATCCATTAAAATGCAAAAACTGCGTTTAATATAAAGGTATATAATAATTTCATGCAAACCTTTCACAATTATTTAATTTGAATTATACTTATAATATATTCTTTTTGTTCCTTTATATGTGATATATTATTTTTAATTAATACTACGAATAAATATCTACTAGTCTTTTTATAGTCAATGTTGTTAATTTTTATTTATTTTCCAGGTAGTTCCTAAAAACTTTATTTTTTTATTTTATATGTATATTTTAAATGTTGTACTTTTATATAGTTATTTTTATTATAATTTACACATCGAACATAACTTAACTGTGTAATAGCTTAATATAATTTTAAAATATAAATTAAACCTACAACTTTAAAAAGTACAAATATCTATTTGAAAATATTAGTGCGAGTTTTACGTTAGTCAAAATAACGTTATTTTTGGTTATAATTAATGTTATCTGCTGTATGGTGACATTATATCTACTTTACTTTAAAATAACTCACATAAAAACTCGCTCTAACTTTGCTGTTTTACAATTTTACAAATAATTATTATTCTAATTGTCAATAATAAGCATAATATTATTTTAATAGCATAAGTTCGATGTGTATTAAGTATGTTGTTTTATTTTAATTTTGTTTTGTTCATAATGTGTTTTGTTGTTTTGTCCATTTTTTTGTTTATTTTCACAGTAAAACCTACTTGTGTATTATAAAAATAAACGATAATTATATTTTTATATATTTTTATTCCTAGACCGTTGAGATATCAAATAGGTATGTCGATTTATTATTTGTTTATTATATTTATTTATTGTGTTGTGTCTGTATTAAATATATTTTTGATGTTATAGTTTTTTTTTATTTGTAAATTTCATCCTATAAAATTCTTTCATTTCCAATCCTACATTTAAAAAAAATCAATACGTTTTCTTTTTCGAATATTTATGGATCCTCAAATAAAATAAAATAATCAATATTTATTTTATTTGATAATTTAAAATAAAGTGTTACAAAGTTAATGCCGATACAATTAATGAAATTTATGAATCCATTTGAAGACAACCAGAAAATGGAAATCTGAGAAAATTAATATTTTTCAGGCATAAATATTTCATTATTTTTAGGTTGCATATAATTCAGTTAATTGCAATAGCGTAAAATAGTCTCGTTATTGATAGCACAATATTAAAAGCCGTTATAAATAACAGGTTGAAGATTTTGCAAAACAGAAGCGTTACTGAAATTACGGTTTTTCTTTTTTTTTAATTAGGCAATCCACCTCTAAGAGTGATTTGTAACATATTTTTATTAATAACGTTCTTAAAATAGCATTTAGTTACAATATTTTTAAACTGGTAAATTATTTTTAATTAGATACAAGAATATTATTACTTATAAGGCTATTTTAATAACTTTGTGATAATATTATATTCTATTTTAAGGAGAAAATAATAAACGCTTAGAAATTCTTTTATATAATAATATAACCCTTAAGGACGCTGTTAAAACGTACTAAATATTACAATGTACGAAGTAAAATTAAATTTAAAAAAAACACTTTCGCATAAAGTACCTATTAATTGTTGTAGGTAATAAAGATTTCATTCTTTAAAAATGAAGACCTCGAGGTGGTAGCCAGGCTGATGGCACAGTCTCTTTTCACGCACACTTTTAATCTAATCTATCGAGACCCAGATTCGATTCCACTTGCTGCCGACTCTACCATCATGACACAAGCATATTATTGCTAACGGAATATACTTGGGCTTATTTCAAATCCAGATTCATTAATAATAAAAAAATGTTCACGCTGCGGTCGTAATGACATAACAATATCTGCCTTCCGTGCATATCATCGGGTTTTCGCTGCGGCCGTTAAGCTGCTCAAGTGATGAATCTCGGTACATATTCTCACAATGAAGAAATTACTGACGGGTTTTAAATGTCTATGATCGTTCAATTGTTAGAAATATGCTGAATGACTAATAAAAAAACATTCCTGCTTTTTTCGAGAATTTAAATATATTCAAAGGTAAATCAGTTTTGATTTTGATTCATTGTTTCTTTTTGTAATTATTTTTGAACTAACAGTACTAACACCGTACAAACAATTCTATACTAATCAATAAAGCATGTTTGATTGGGTTATTTACAAACTTTTTCTACATTTATCTGGTTTTTTTCCTTAACATCTATTAATTCCAAATCCGTATCTATATAACATCATCTCTCCTATATGGAGTACCTATCCATTTATTTGACTTACAACTGCATGTGATGAACGCACAGTTTGTTATGTTCATGTCATCGATAACAGGTGGCGTTCGGGGTAGATGACATATGTATTATATATCATCACTGGTGGATCCTATCCTAGTTATTTAGAATATTTTAACTTGTCATGAAAGTGGAGATAAAAAGTGCCTATATGAAATTTGAATATAAATTGTTTATTGTTTCTTATTGTCCCTAGGCCCCTATTATGGAGGCACTTGGACTCGTCATATATACATTTTATATAATTAATCATAATTTCATAATAATTGTATGCATAATAAAATTTTATTTACATATAGTTTCCTTTTTAACACAATGTCATGAGTTAATACTAATACCATTCGGAATAATAAAATAATTACCCTTTTGTTTGGTTGAAAATAAAGCCAGCTAAAAAATCATAATTTGTATTTGTAAAAAAAAAATTGTTTTCAGAATAATATTTCTATTTTTTCCCTTTTAAAAGAATATAAACTACTAACAATGTCAATATGAAAACACAAATAAATATTTTCTTTGAAAGTTCTGCAATAATATTTTACTAACTGGTTATGTGGGCTTCAAAAGAATTTGTGTTTTGTTTGTTCGCATGCTTCATTTGTTTTTAAGTGTTTTGTGATGACTAATTCTTTTGTTTCTATTTCCTTAGATCGAGAACCTCGAGGACCTTTTAAAAGAAAAGGACAATCAAGTAGATATGGCCAGAGCAAGACTGACTGCGATGCAAGCGCATCACTGTTCTTCAGAGGGTGCTCTAACTTCTCTGGAAGAAGCTATAGGAGACAAAGAAAAACAAATGAGTCAACTGAGAGAACAAAGAGACAGAGCGGAAGCAGAAAAGAACGAAGAGAGAGAATTACACGAAAGAGAATTAGCAGAGTACAAAATGAAACTACACGCACTCGAGAGTGAAGTTGAAAAATTAGGAGCAAGACTTGAAAGGGCACAAGCAGAAAAAGATAGATTAGAAGCCAAATTAGAATCATCGCAATCAGAATTAGGAAAATCTAAAGCCGAATTAGACAAAGCAGCAAGCGAAGTTGGACGATCAGGCGCTGACTGGGAAGCTGCTAAACAGCGGTTAGCTAGATTAGAATTAGAAAACGAAAGACTCAGGCATGACCTAGAACGTTCACAGACTACTTTCGGTAGAAGTACGTTATCCACTTCCCAAGAATTGGATCGTATACAAGAAAAAGCTGACAAAGCATCTGCTGAACTTAGAAGAGCTCAAGCAGAACTTAGAGTCACTCAAGCTGATAACGAAAGAGCTAGATCAGAAGCTGCGGCATTACAAGAAAAAGTTGAAAAAAGTCAGGGTGAGGTATATCGCCTCAAAGCCAGATTAGAAAACGCCCAAGGCGAACAAGAAAGTCTGAGAGAAGAATATGAAAGAACTCAGACTTCAATAGGAAGGTTACATGCCGAAAGGGATAAGGCTGTAGCTGAGTTAGAAAAATCTAGAGAAGAACTAGAAAGGACTCAAGCTACTCTGGGCAAAGCACAACTTCAACAAGACAAACTGCAAAATGCACTCGACAAAGCACAAACTGAAGTTGACAAACTTCAAGAGAAGCTGGACAAGTCAATTGGAGAAGTCAGAAGGGTAAGTTTTTACCTCTTTTACTATTCATTCTAATGCGTTTTCAGCTTTTGAAGTGATCGGTGGAATGCAGTCATTGATATTTGAATTAATTTTGATTTCTCAAAGGGCTTTTATAATCAGGATTTATGGGGCTTTTTTCAGTAATGTGTGAATTTTTAACTTCATTTAAAAAATTGATCTTTTCTATCTATACCCTCACGCCGTGTCCCAGGAGGGGTAGGCAGAGAGAACGGAACGCCATATAGATCTATCCTTACAAACTTCATTCGCTTCCTCCACATTCATCCAGTTTCTCATACATGTTCGCTGATTTCTCTTACTCAACACGCGTGCTCAAGCCACGTGGTTCTTGGCCGACCGCGCTTCCTCACACCTCCTCTTTCAGACAAATACATCCTCTTCGTCATTCTTTCATCTTTTTTACCTTTCTTAATTTATCGCCTCTTGTATTATATATGCTCCACAGTATAATGTGGGTTCATAACGATAGTTTTTCGAGTTTTCGATGAAAAAAATGTACAAAAAGAGCTCATACCATGTAAAATAAATTCCATTAACTAGAATGGATTAGTCTAATGAAACAAAAAAATGCTTTTTAATCCAATGAGAAGAATTTCAGTTTCATATTTTTTTTTCAAAAAAAAAACAAAGTGAAAAAACATTTGAATGAATTTTCATAGCTTAATATTATAATATCACAAAATATTTTAAGCTCCTTTCGCGTCTAAGAATCTGCAAAGACTTTTAAGATGGAATTATTTGGAATAATTAACCCAATTACATAATTAAGAGACAAAATTTATGATTCAATATTTAAGATATGGAAATATTTTAGTTTTGCCTTCATTATAAATACTCGTTCTCACGATTATGTAATAATTATTATTCCATACTTAATAATTCGTTACTCACGAACAGAGATTAGCGTTGTTCCGACTTTATGTCTGGCTAAAGTTTAAATATTATTCCCTACTACTACTATTATTTCATCACATTATATCCTACAGTTATTATCCTCTCCGTCTCAACAAACATATTAAAGACATTTAGAATGGGTGACAAACCTCATAAA
The DNA here is from genome assembly GCA_947579605.1 of Athripsodes cinereus. Taxonomy (NCBI): domain Eukaryota; kingdom Metazoa; phylum Arthropoda; class Insecta; order Trichoptera; family Leptoceridae; genus Athripsodes; species Athripsodes cinereus. The sequence goes on along the minus strand of OX388324.1, from coordinate 2,241,669 downwards.
TCGCTGAATTAATGCTGTGAAATATCTTTATTTCTTCTAACACCTGCCTTTTTCAGGGCATTCGAAAGCTTACGGGAAAAAGTGGAAGACCAATTCTTTGTCGGGTGCAACATGGAAATATTATTATTCCCATTTATGAATTTTTTGATTTTTGGCTCATTGTGACCGTAATTATGGCGTCGTTTAATGAAACATCCATCTCAAAGGCGCGGAGGTAGAAATAAAATAATGAATAGAAAAACATGCACCATTTGAAAAATATAAAAATTACATTGTGGTACAAAATTAATTATATTGAAAAATTTAATTTTCAGAATATAACTGAAAAGGTACAATATAGAATAGATTATTTTCTTAGTAGGTAGGTAACGTTTTTGTTAAGCGCTATCTACTTAACTATATATTCATGGCATTACATACCTACAAGTGGGGTAGCAAGTAGATTAACTGCAAATAATAATCATATTGTTCCCTCTGTGTCAACAAAAATTTAGACGCTATAAGTTGCAAATTATTCATTGCTGAATTTGACATGTTAATTAAATCCAATATTTTTTATTTAACTCGGGTTAAATTTTTCTCGTACTAGCCTTGGTTAGTTAGCTAGGGCTATATATTTATATTGCTTTTGTGAGTAGGTTTGTGTGTAGGAATATTATTATTAGTCGGTATATATCTATTTCTAATCAGATAACAACGTTTCGGTATAATCTGTTTATTGTACAGTAAAGTCTGGTTTACTATACTATACTATACTATACTATACCCTCACGCCATGTCCCAAGTGGGGTAGGCAGAGAGAACGGAACGCCAAACAGATCTATCTTTACACACTTCCTTCGCTTCCTCCACATTCATACAGTTCCTCATACACGCACGTCGGTTCCTCTTACTCAACACGCGGCCGTCCTTTAGAATTTGATCCACGTGATCAAGCCACGTGGTTCTCGGACGCCCGCGTTTCCTCACACCCTTTCTTTCAGATAAGTATATCCTCTTTGTCATTCTTACCTCGTTCATTCGTTCAACATGCCCAAACCACCGTAGTTTATTCACGCGCATTCTGTCCACAACACTCTTCTTGCATCCGCTCATTCTTCTAATATCCTCATTCTTCACTCTATCACGCAGCGTTTTACCAACCATTCTTCTCAACGATCGCATCTCTACTGCATTTATTCCACTTTCGTCCTTCTTCAACCACGTCCATGTCTCGCTTGCATACGTAAGTGACGGTACTAGAATGGTATTGTGCACCAGCATTTTAGCCATGTTCGACACATTGTCATTGCTGACAATGTCTGGTTTTAATAATATATTATTATAATGAGAATTAATTCAAAGGAAATAACAAGGTTTAGTAGTGCTATTATTAAATTCAAGATTAAAGTCAAGAATTTAACCTATTGTAGTAATTTTGATATTATAAGTTTACTGAAATCTCTCGCAGTAAGTACCTACTTACTTATATTACCCACAAGAATGTCCATAATGTCTCTACACGTGTAGACATGAATGTACCCTAGATGTTGTATGGGGGGGGGGCAGTAGCACACAAGTGGGGTAGCCAGCGACATACAATAAACATTTATTTATTTTAATCTTCTTGCACATCATCATTCATATAACAAAATAAACAAAGCAGTATACATAAGAAAAAACGTGATGATGTGCAGTGGCGAGATTATCGCTATATAAATTTTTACCCTGAAAATTGAGCAGAAATCGTGCTTGAGGGGTTAAACTGTTATTTCTTTGCTTTTAATTAATTTGATACATTTTATTCGACATTTTCGTTAAATTTTTATAAATCTATTTGATTTGCGTTTTTTCGTAATACATTTTTGTTCTATAAATGAATATTTATTGCAAAGTGTTTATTATTGAATTTCTCAATATCAGCATGTTGTCACAATAACCGCACCAGAAACAAAAACAATAATAACAATATATTGAAAAACAAACAATATAAAAATAATAATATCATCACATTTATTGTTCTCTTTTGCGATATTTTTCTCGTATCTTGTAACTTATTGTTTTCAATAAAACAATATTAGATGTTTAGTAGGAACAATACATCAACCTTTATTGTATAGACTAGAAATTCTAAGGAAAAATTGGTATTAATGCGACCAAACAAATTTTGCAACCAAATATATTTTGGTGTAACAAGGCTTATAGACAATATTATGTCACGTCAGATAAGACCAGACAAAGGGGTCGTAGACAAACCGTACCTACTTAGCCATCGACTACTGGCGAACTTTTCGACAATCTACCTACATGTACCGTATAAAAATGCGTTATTGTTGCAATTATTGACGAAAATTCGTTTGTAGTCGATCGCTAAGTGTGTGTTTGTCCTTATCGACGCATTCCTATTTAGAATTAAATTACATTGCTCAATATTCATGTAACGCAGAGGTTCCCAAACTTTTTTTTCTCATGAACCACTTTCAAAAATTTGCTGGTTCCGGTGAAATTTGATATATTTCCAAAACTCCTCAGTTTTCTTATAGAATATTTTCTCCCAAAACCTTTTTCTACAATGTATCGGGTATTTGACTGGCTATTGTTTATGTCAATATTTGGTGCTTTTACCGAATATCCGATACTTTAACCATGGATTCGTGGACCCCCATTTTTTAGTCATCGTGGAGTGTAACGCATCGTCTCCAGAAGAGCCTACACAATTGGACCTCGTCGTATATCTATAACATTCATTTGACCAACCTCGTTCCCTGCCCATTCAATAGTTGGGATATTGTGGCCTCTCATAGATACATAAGTCCCATGCCTAACATCCGTTAATGCGTCCAATATCTTTCCACATTGTTGATTGTATTCACCAAAAGGCGTAGCCGGAGGAATGTATACCACCTATAATACCATGCCATGTGCTCCAAGATTCGCACCACCATATTATTTAACAATCAATGAAAGTTTGTCAAAAAGATTGTCACCAATTTAGGTTCATGGAGCAATTTAATGGGGCCGTGATTCCGCTACTAGCACCCCACCACAAAGACACTTATTCGAGTTTTGAAGGTCTCTATCTTTGCGATAAATAATAAATGTAGCAGGAAGCTGGTTCTGTCTCAGATCAGCTGGTAATCGGTTCCAGGCAGTATGCCCCGCGACGCTGAAGCTTTTCTCTTCGAATTTAAAAGTGTTTGCCCTGTCAGGTTCTTCAAATTTGTTGACAGCGGTGGAGGCTAAATGCAGTGGTCGCCTCAAAGATTCGTCGACGGTACAGAGTTCAACGAGGCATAGAGATATACAGATGATCTGCGAATACCTGCTTCTTGCAACAGAACACTCGGATAGTGAAATTTAATATGAATTGGGTTAGTAACTATTATGCCAATTTTCTATTCATTTACATTAAAAAATAATATGTAGGACACTCATTCCGTTTGCTGACGGGCGTAAGATTTAATTTAATATTATAAGTAGGAAATATGTACAAATACTACATACATACAGGCTTTATTTATCATTGTGACAGAATGTTTAGTTCATTTCAGTGAAATATTACGGACGGACGGCATTCCTTATTTCTCAATCCCTTAATAATAGGGTGACCAAATTTAACCGAACCTGCAGTTTTAGCAGGATATTATTTTTTACTTATTAATTTATTCATTCTTAACTGTACATTGATGAAAATACATAGGTACAATGTTATAGAGAAATGCATTCAAATTAAATATAATCAATATATAGAATGCGCGGCAGTTTATCGCAAAGATGATCTCTTTCAACTAACCCAAAAATACAATCTTAAAAAAAAATGTACAAAACATAACTCTTTGTTATTATAATACTTTTATACTATAAATAAGATGTTCGCTCATTAAAACATTATTTCAAAAATCACTTACTTTTAGCAGGAATCAACATTTTATAGTCGAAAATTTAGCAGGATCTTCTTATTGATTCTGGTTACCCTATTAACCATCAGCTACCCCGTCTGCAATAATACCGTATGAACAAGATGTAAAACATTCCAGTCAGCACCACGTTATTTGATTTACCCTCTACTATTTACATATTATACATCTAGCTGATGTTGTTAGTATTATTATTATTAGATACTATTTCATAAATAACGACCTTCTGTCTCTCTCTCACTCTCAGCTCGTCAGTTCCAGTTGACACTTACCCCGACAAAAATATTTATAGGATAGCTGTACTCGACTGTTCACGTTGTGACAAAATCAATGTTTAAATATTTTATTAAACATTGATTTTTCGCCTACTGTATGCGACTTTTGAAAGAGATGGATGTTGGTGTTGAATTGAATGGAAACCGGGTGAATGCGTTGATGTATGCAGATGATTTGGTATTAATGGCTGAGAGTGAAAGTGATTTACAAAATATTGTGTCAGTTGTATAATTATGATACTTAGTTGTAGTACGAATGGGATGAAAATGAATGTGACAAAGACGAAAGTGCTGATGTTTGAAAGAGAGATTGATAGAACACTGTGTGAAATAAAGGTTGAAAATGAATGTTTGGAGCACGAGGACGAACAGTACATATATTTAGGAAGTTTGTTTGCGAAGGATGGAAGATGCGACAAGGATATCGAAAGAAGGAAAGTGGCCGATGTTAGGATGAACATGAACAGTGCACTTCGACACATTCTCAGCAATGATAATGTGTCGAACATGGCAAAATTGCTAGTGCACAATACCATCTTGGTACCGACACTTATGTATGCAAGCGAAACGTGGACATGGTTGGAAAGACACGAAAGTGGAATAAATGCTGTGGAGATGAGATCGCTGAGGGGAATGGTTGGTAAAACGTTGCGTGATAGAGTGAAGAATGAGGATATTAGAAGAATGAGTGTATGCAAGAGGAGTGTCGTGGATAGAATGCGTGTAAATAAATTGAGATGGTATGGTCATGTGGAAGAGGAAAGAATGACAAAGAGGATATACTTGTCTGAAAGGAGGGGTGTGAGGAAGCGCGGGCTTTCGAGAACTACATAGCTTGACCATATAGATCAAATTCTCAAGGACAGACGTGTATTGAGTAAAAGAAATCGACGTGCGTGCATGAGAAATTGTATGAATGTGGAAGAAGCAAAAGAAGTATGTAAGAACAGCTGATCTATATGACGTTCCGTTCTCTCAGCCTACCCCATTTATGGAACATGTCGTGTTGAGGCAGATAAAGATAAATAGAGCGATTGATTGATAGCTTCACACAAGACTTCGGGTTCAAAAGCTAGTTACAAAAATGATATATGAAAATTTTGTCACATTCATTACAATGTCTGTTGTATAATAATGCGATGATTTCCAGTGATGAAAGCGACAGATAAAACATTTTATGGGATGTTTGTACACGAATAATAATACATATACATAAATATTTTCCCATAATGTGTAATATTGTATCGTTTGTGTTGTGCTATTTTCTTCTCAATACTATCTCCCTCTCACTCTGATTGAGATTTTTCGTCCTTCTATCTCTTTCTCTTTTAGGATTTTTATGTCTCTATCTCTCTTTGTTTTAGGAGTTTTATTACTTGTAAACAAGTGTTCTAAATAATAATGTCGTTTGCTGAATTCAAATTTGTTCCATTTTTGTGTCGTAGTGAAAATAAAACACAAATCGCGTTTTTTGTCGTTTGTATTTTTTTGGGAATTTCAGCAAACTTGGCTGGCCGAGGATCAAATAATAATGAGAATAATTTTATTGAACACAACAAACAATACAGATATAACAATATATAAACTATTTCATTGAAACTTTAATCGAAACATCCTCCTTATAGAGACAAGTCTTGTGTTAAGGAGGGTTTTGTAATTTGTGTTATCCTTAAGGATATACACGTTTCAGTAGATTGAATACAAAAATGAGTGTAAGGAATTGTAATGCGATTGTGATAAAGATGAGCATGTGTTAATGTTTCATTTATCGACCGACGGTTCTCGGTGGAAGTTAATATTAATAATGTTTAACCTCTATAAAAATGCACATCTCTGATAAGGGTTTTTCTGTGGTTTCCCCGTTATCGTACAAAAGTAAAATGCTAGAGATGTTTGATATAAGAACGTCCACAGCGGCTCAAAATTATAATAATATGGTTGACGATACATGATAATAACTCATCTCTTTATACCAGTGTTTCCAAAACTATGGGTCGCGACCCACCAGTGGGTGGGTGAGTGAATATTGAGTGAGCCCTGATCATTAAGTAGTTCCATGACTCGCTACTAGAGAATCTGAGCATTACCAATATTTATGACCTCTTTTCTCTAAGACAGATAAAAGGTGGGTCCCAAGATTGGAATTATTTGTTAGATGGGTCGGAGCTCAGTCAACTTTGGGAACCACTGCTTTATACTATTATTTTAATCTATTATTTTCTATTTATTGTCACATACCTAACTTGTAATGAAGCTTCACTTTACTTTTGCCTGACGATGAGAGCGGAAGCTCTTGAAAGCCGGCTCGCAAAAATAAATAAAGTCAATAGTGGAATAACTATAAATATCGTGTTTCATTTTAAAAATTATGAGCATTTGTGTGCGTAGAAGGTCACAAGAGTATGACACTCGACCTTTCTGCTTATTTGCTAAGGGTGTAACCTCGGTTTGACAGTCATCTTTCACCGTGGAAATTCCGATTCTTTTACGAAATCAGAGCGCCAGGAATGTCGTGAGAATAGATGACTCGGTCAGTGCATAATAATAGCTTTGTATGGAGAGGTATTGTTGACTAAAAAATAAAAAAAAGTACGAATATTTTCTGTAACATTTGTGAATTCAACAAGCAATGTGTGAATGTTTTTACAAGATTTTCCCATTAGACTTTTCTCGAACGAATGAATAAATAAACAAATAAACAAAAACACATCACAGCGCAAAAACAACATCGGCACTAGAGGCAGTTTAGTTTTGTTTTTTCTTCCAATCGTGGCGGGATACCACTTACCGTAGCTTGTGAGAAATAATTTAATAGTCTGGTGGTTCTATTTTTTTGCTTACATAAGTACAAAAAATTGAGAAATAAGAATTCATGTGTTTTGTAACAAAATAAAGTATTTCTTCTTTACGCGCACTTTATAACTTTTTCTTGTGAAAACAGAGAAAATCTATTTAAAATGGCTAATGTTTTTGTACAAATTTGAGTCACATTTTCCCAAGACATTTTTGAAACTCTGATTTCTTTGTTAAAAGAACAGTATATTGATTTTTTGTACACTTTTTTATACAATTTAGTTTTGTAATTCAAGAACATAAAATACATTTTATATTTTACCTAAATTGGACAGAGCTCGTACTTTGAGAGTTCGTTAAATAGTTGATAATAAATATCGATAATTATTGTGCCTTTCGGAACATGCTAAAGACAATTGAGGAAACGTGTATTTATGAAAAATATGTGGAAGGTATTGAACAGAATGGAAATTGTTAAGAGAATAAAACTAAATAAAGTTACCTGCAGAATGACTCTAATTTATGATACTGAACTATTCAGAATGCCCATAGATATAAAATAATAATTATAGTCTAGCTATAAAGCAAAATATATAAAACATTTAGTGGACGAGTGTGTGTCCTGAAACAGCCGCACATTGCGAGTAGTCGAGTCGTGATTGGTCATAGACGAGTGTCCCTTACTGAATTTTCCATAGACATAATAGAAAATACAAAGCACGCGAGAAAATGCTTATTAATAAAGGCTCTTATTTAAGTGATCATCAAAAATATACCAAAATCGTCACCAAATAATTCAATATGATCGCCAAAATAGTATATTGATCATCAAATCGTGATCCTCAAAAATTTCTAAATTGAATCCAAAACAATAAAACATTTGCCGGCTAAAATAAAATCTGAATTTAATATAAATTTCCTACAGTTTCATACATATAACTTTTTCTATGGAAAAAAATACTCGACATCGGGTACGTGGCCAATTTATATTCGAACTGCCGGCAAAAATAAAATCTAGTTCGAATATAAATTTACTTAAGTTTCGTACATATTACTTTTTTATGGGAAAAAAATACTCGACAACGGGTGGGGCCAAAAGAAAAAAATTTAATTCTACTACCTATTTACATAAAATATTCAAATATTATTATTGTAGTCGTGGATCGTGGATAGTGAAATAATAAAAAGGGTCATATCATTTTAAGCATTCTTAAAAAATCACGATAGTGAAGAAAGAGACTTTTTAATGAATTTACATAAATATTATGAACGATTTTTGTTATTATTATTACCTACAACTAATAATGAGAAGATTTGGCGATCAATCTACTATTTTGGCAGTCAATCTATTTATTTTATGGTGAAATGTATTTTTTGGTGGTCATACCGACATATTTTGATGATCGGAATATGAAATATTTGGTGGTATTGTTTTGGTGTTAATTTTACTTTTTTGATTATCGTTTTATTTTTCTGATGGTCGGTGACTAGGATCAAAAAGATTATTTGATGATCATTTATATAATACCGATTAATAAATACCTACTATCCTCAGCTACCGCGGGATTGGCATGCACGTATTTTTGACTAAAGTCACTAAGCGTACTGTAGAGTTTACAAGAGAAGATAAGGATCATATTTAGATCATGTCTTGGGTAACCCTACTGGAGAAATTGTGTAGTTCCTACACAAGTAGGTAAATAATATAAATGAAGCATTCCATCGATCACATTTATCTTTATGATTTTTTGTATAGGCATACTTAGTGGGCTCAAAACTATAACTAAACATCTCAAAATCAATAGTTTTGAAATAATGGATAAATCATGATATTACACTCAGAAGGATAGTAATTGACATTATACTTTTGAAACACTTTGATTACAGTATAAGGTGCCTCTTAATTCATAATAATTATTACTAGAAATTACTCAAACATTAAAATCAAACATCGGGAGCATGTAACTCAAAACCAACAAATTTTGAGATGCCTAGTTTTAATATTGACCCCACGATATTATCATGTAAAAATTAGGTTAGGGGTCCGTTTATGATTTTGTAAGGCATAAAGGATGTGCAATACTTAGTATAAGCAAGAAAGAGATCAGAAGCATCCTTATGTTATTGAATGTAAGAGCATAATATGATTATTATTAATTTATTTGGAACGTGATTTTGGGAAAATTAATATTTGTCTATAGGTACCATATAGGTCAATGTAAAATGATGGAGTCTCTAATATTAACTTTTTTTGTGCAGATGCAAATGGAGAAGGAGAAACAGAATTATGACTTTGACAATCTTCAATCACAACTGGACAAAGCTCTCGGGCAGGCCACTCGCATGCAGAAGGAACGAGAGACTGTCCAATTAGAAGCTGACAGACTCAGAGACAAACACGATAAGGCACAGGTTGGTACCTAATAAACATTAACTATATTTTATTACTACTACTGTACAATCACGACATATCCCACAAGTGAAGTAGCCAGCAGAACAGCTGCATGAAATAAATATGCAAACAGTCCAGTCCGTGCTAACAAACAATAAGACTTCAGGGTGTTTGGAAAACCTCGTTGCTGAATTGCATAAGATCTAGAATGTCTTTGTTTTTTCGGACACCTGTCTTTAACAGGACACTTGCAGTTTTTGAGTGTCCATTATAAAAATATAGACAGGCAACCACACTGTTTCACTTTGGATGATCATTCAAAGTGTCGGGTCAAAGCTGTTCATCGAAAGTGAACACGTCTGTTCACATTTGTTCATCCTATGCTTTCATTTCCATGTCAACACTCACGGTCATATTGTATGTAGTTTGACGAATTTTCGTAAAAAAATAAATAAATAAATGAAAACCAACACTTAGAATTCAAACAAATTAATATAATTCTCGACAGCATGATAATTTTGAATAATTCCATATTTTCAAGTGTAACTTTGTGGAAATGCATTATAAAAGATAATATTTAAATTAAATCAAACACTGTTTCATTCCACTATGCTATGAGATTGTTTTAATTATTAGAACGTTTTCAACTACAATGTAGTCATCATCAGTAACAATACAATACTATTGTATTGTTACTGTACAATACTTGTATTGTACATACAATACTACTAGTATTGTGGTATTACTGTAGTCAACTACAATGTAGTCATCATCAGTAATACCACAATACTAGTAGTATTGTATGTACAATACAAGTATTGTACAGTAACAATACAATATTATTGTATTGTTACTGATGATGACTATATTGTAGTTGAAAACGTTCTAATAATTAAAACAATCTCATAGTGGAATGAAACAGTGTTTGAATTAAAAATTTATAAGTAAAAAATACTTTAGAGTTTTAAATTTCTTTATTTACCAGTTACATATGTTTCGGGTTGTAAGCCCATATTCATACTGATGTATGAATATGGGCTTAGTATGAATATGGGCTTACAACCCGAAACATATGTAACTGGTAAATAAAGAAATTTAAAACTCTAAAGTATTTTTTACTTATAAATTTTTAATTTAAAAATGGAGTTTTACTCATTAAGTGAAAACAAAATAAGTGAAACAGTGTTTGATTTAATTTAAATATTATCTTTGATAATTTTGTATATAATTCTGACTACGAAAACTAATTCATAGAGAATAAGACAAATAATAGGATAAAACCTGATTTTAGTCGTATCAGTGAAAGGATCTTTCATCAAAATTATGTTGGGTAGTAATCGCTTTCTTTCGTTTGTTGATCACTATTGATGAAACGGCTATTCACACTTTTTCATTTTGAAGGATCATCCAGAGTGATCACTGAACGATTGTGAATATTACTTTAGTGATCTATATTATTTTTTCGAGATGATGTGATTCTATGGCTCGATAGATAAATAGACTTGGCTGATCATCATTTAACCTAATTAGGTATATTTTATGTTCTAGGTATCATCTAATATATAAAATTCTCGTGTCACAGTGTTTGTTATCATACCTACTACTACTATACCATCACGGCATATCCCACAAGTGGGGTAGCCAGCAGATCAGCTGCATGTAAGAAACATGCAAACTGTCCTCTTCATGCCAATATAAAATCAAGACATTCAGGATGGGTGGCAAACCTCATCGCTGAATTTAAGATGTATAATGTCTTAATTTTTTCGAACACCTGCCTTTTACAGGACACTCGAAAACTTACGCAGAAGAGTGGGAGACCAATTCTTTACCGGGTGCTCCACGGGATAAATGTTATCATACCTACTCCTCCGAAACGGCTGGACCGATTTTGATGAAATTTTGTGTGCTTATCGGGTAGGTCTGAGAATCGACCAACATCTATTTTTCATACCCCTAAAAGTTAAGGGTGGTCCATCCCGATTTTTTTTAATTTTATTTTTTTGTAATTTTTTTTTATGGCGAGGCATTAAAAAATACATACAGGCCTAAATTTTCACCCTATTAGTATATGGCATAATGTATATGGCAAAACAACGCTTGCCGGGTCAGCTATAGTTTTTCTGTAAGTATGCGATTACCGGGTGCTGGGTACCGGGTATAGTGTAGTATCGGGTATTATAACAATAATAATGTTATCTAGTGTAGTGGGTTTGCGCCCACGTAACAAGGAGAGACGTGGGCGGGAGGATCAATATCAGGGATGTACACGGCGGAAAGGGTAGGCAGAGAGGCAGAAGAGGAGGGTAACCATTATACCCACAATATTTTAGTTAGATACTATTATGATTTTATTTTTATTAATTATATTAAGTAGGTAGGTACCTAATCTCGTTATTATTATTATTATTATTATTAAAAGTAGGTTGGTACTTACCCACGACTAAATTTGTTATTTTTTCAACCTTTTTTCTTTTAGCTAGGTACCATCTATGCTATCACGATATCTCCCACAAGAAGAGATAGCCTCTTGTATGTACCTACTAAATATTTAATATACCTTCAAGTTATTAAAATTACTTGCTGAGGCTTGCTGGCTTCGCTCATAAAATTATTATTCGTTAAAGAAATTAAATAATTTAATTGAAATGAAATTATTCAAGAAATTAAATCTAATATATAAAATTCTCGTGTCACGGTGTTTATCATATTCCTCCGAAACGGCTGTACCGATTTTGATGAAATTTTGTGTGCTTATCTGGTAGATATGAGAATCGGCCAACATCTATTTTTCATACCACTAAAAGTTACCCCAAATTTTTTATTATTATTTTTTGAACAAAATTTATAAGTTTATTTTTTTTTATCGTAAGGCATTAAAAAATATATACAGCCCTAAATTTTTACCCTTCTACCATCCATCCCTATTTTTTAATAGCGATAGGTATTAGTAATCTATAAAAAATGTATATTATGGCAAAACAACGTTTGCCGGGTCAGCTAGTAATCTAATAGAAATTACATAATTTAATAGAAATGAAAATATTAAAGACTTACAAATCATTAAATTAAACGTCTAATTTTTTTCATCATACAAATTCAACGACTCTGTTAAAAAAAAAACTGTAAATTTTGTCTTTATTAATAAAGTTAATGGATCCTACATACATTTAAATTATAATTTGTAATAAATATTAAATGTAGGTACATACACACATACATACCGTCACATCGCTTGCCTCGTAGGGTAGGCAAAAAGGATCGAACGCCACTTTCTTCTATCCTTGCATACACCTTCCCTTTCCGTCACTGTCATACAATTTCTCATGCATGCTCTCCTATACAGTGTGCTCAACACATGACCATCCTGTATGATCTGGTTTATAATAATTATGATCTTGACATTTGATGCACGGACGACCACGTCTCTGAGAACCATTCCTCTCTCAGTCAAATATATTTTCATGATCATTCTGTCCTCATTCATTCTTTTCCGCTTGCCCAAACTATCGTAGCTTACATATTTACATTCATCTTGGTTATTAGACCAACAAGGAGAAGCATCGATGACGTATGACAGTGATGGAAGTGAAAGATGTATGCAAGTGTACACCATAGATTTTCATATATAATACCTAGATGGAGTACTCGTATGTATTTTCATTGTAATAAACTGAGGCACCACTTTTCGGCACTTTTGACAGATCGGTTGGTGAAAAGAAGTGTGGTAAATCGCTTAAAACGTCGACTAGAACTTCAAAAAATGTCCAATTACGTTTTTATAAATGTAAAAATGATATATTTTTATTAAAATGCGAGAAATATTTCATAAAATGTAGGAAACACCACACGCTTTCGCCAACCGTTCTGTCAAAAATTCATAGATTTTTTGCCTCACTTTTGTAAATGAGTCAGGATTCTAGGTTTTGTATGGAATTCTGTGGTGTACACATCATTTCATAATTTTTAATATTTTTAGCTACTTATGTAGGTCCATATTTGCAAACGGTCTTGAATAGTTATTGGAAATTTTGTATTTTTTATAAAACTTACGTCAAACAGTGGGTAGAACAACTTGAATTTTCTTTCGATTTGCGTAATACAGTTTTAAGGACACTTAAAACTTTATAAATTGATAATATCTTCGGAGAATATTTTTTCTATTGGTCACCCCATACAAAGATCTGTGACCCTGCCAGTATTTTCATTGGACATCAGAATAGAACAGACTTGAATTTTAAACCAATCACCTCCCTGTCCCTATATTCTCCCTCCACCCATCACAGTATTCTCCTCTCTACCTACTTGTAGGTATATTATAACATTATCTGTCTTTATCGTTCTCACGTGGAAACTCTATAAACTATATCTACTTCTATTTCATTCTTTGATAAAACTTATGTCTCTCTTACTTAAGGTAACGAACCTAATTTTATATTTGGAACAAATTTCAAATGAGAATAATTTAATAAATATTTGAGTCCGTTTGTTAATGTGTTTGCTTATTACCTTTTTATAGCCGTTTTTACAAAACTAACGCTTATTTATTGAATATGGTCATACATAAATTCTGTCCTGGTTTTTCAGAGGGTAGTTACCTACTCGTTGTGAATGATTTAGAATAAGCATTTCTAGGTTATAGAAAGCATCATTCTATTTATTTATAAATATATTAAAGTATTCGTAGAATCCTTGGAATAGGTCTCCTACTCATTTCTGTAAATTTTTCAGTATCCTAAAGTAAAAAGCTGGTATTCCTTAAACTGCTGAACATAAGCCTCCCCCATATGTTTCCATCAGGCATCTGTTCTGAACTTTCTGCAACCGCAGTCACCGGCAATTCTTCTAATGTCGTCTGACCATCTTGTGGGAGGCCTTCCTCTACTCATTTTATCTTCACGAGGTCTCCACTGCACTACCATTTTTATCCATCTAGAATTCTAGAGTTTAACAACATGTCCTGCCCATGAGCGCTTTAACTTTGCCACTCTTTCGATAACATCCGTAACTCTCGATCTTCTTCGTATCTCAGTGTTTCTTATGCGATAAGGCATTAACCAACTTCAATTCATAACAAATACAGTTGGTCTATCGGCTGTTCCACTTGTGGTAAATCCATGGGGTAGATAGGAGATCACTGAAATATATTTGTGAAAGATGTTTTTTTTAATACAAAGTCTTCTAATTTTTACTGAGGGTGAATTAAAATCAATGTAATTTTGATTTCATTAGATCAGCTGAATAATCATAAAAAAAAATAATTAGGTATTTCCCGAGCAATGCTAGGTTGAAAACTAGTTTTTATATAATATTCTGTCTGTCAAATGAAAATGTTCGAAATTTGAAAATGATTAATATTCATTGGTAGATATTGTTTGAAAAGGTCGAATGCCGCAGAAAAACTTTTCTATCTTAAAATAATAATATTTCCGATAATTACCTAAGTAGACATTTAGAGAAAATTACTTAGAATTTAGTTTTGAATACCTAAAAAACATTTTTTGATTGACAATTGATATTTATAATATGAATTCTTTCGTACGTATAATTATTATAAAATCAACTTTTTAGACAACTTGACAGTCAAGTTATATGAAAAATAATGTCCTCTATAAAAAAAGACTTATTAGGATGGGTCGCGTGCAAATTAATTATTGAATTGAAATTAATGTTAATCTTACTAAATTACTTCCGATGGCCGAAAAGCCCTTGTAGGGCCTTTGCTTCCAAAACAATAGATCTTCGAGCCTTTCTATCATGAGCAATGTACTGCCAGTCGTCTTAAGCATTTAGGTCATCCAGATCTCGGTTCTAGCTCATCCAGATCATATAACAATCTTTGTCTTGGTCTGCCTTGCAGTCTTCTGTTCTCGGGTATACCCTGCAGAATACCTTTAGTCGCCCTTCCTTCTCCGGATCTAACGACGTGGCCAATCCATGCCAATCTTCGGGATGTAATCTCACTTGTGATGCAAATGTTAATCGATGTTATTTTATTTTTTTTAAATTAATCATTTATGAGGTTGTGCAATATGTAAATTTAACACTCATGTCATGAAACTACGCTGAGAAAAATTCTATCGAAATTTCACAACGAATCATTGGTACGTACCTACCAGTGATGTAACGAATGTGTGATTTTGGATATTCGCGAATGCGAATATTTGTTACCGACGTTCGCGAATGCGAATGCTTAAATTTCTACAATTGCTCAAATAACAAAATTTCTACTCCCCCCTATGTAACGAATATCCGAAATCGCATATTCGTTACATCACTAGTTGGAAGACATCTCATTTTAGAGATAAACTCGCTTTCTGTACATTGAATTGTATAACTGATATATTTATGATATTTTGGATTGATTTGAAATACTGTAACCAATGAACAGTGAAGAATAAAGTAAATATAGCATAATTTTTTTTAAAATAAATTAGTTCACGTAAGGCTGCGGGTAAAACGCTAGTTTAATATTTTATGTAAGTAACAATATTATATTGTTAAAGATATAATAATATATTTCTATGTACGAATGTATGTCCCTTCTTGTATTACGAGAAAACAATATAATAATATATTTTATAAGGATGCTTATCAAAATGAGTTTTCTTATACTCCCAACCATCCACACATGTACGTCATATTTTGGGGTAGTTGGGGAGATTTGGGGATGATGAAATATTGGAAAATCTTTTATATAATATAATAAGTAATGAGAAAAATCTATTTCTAAAATTATAGAGAATTAATATATAAATATTATAGAATAACTAGAGTGTCTGCATAATAATTCAAGCCTAAATATTTTATATTCAACCAATTTCATTTAATGATATCATTGTACTGACGTCCAAAAATCTCGTGACCAGACCACGTGGATCTAATTCTCAATTCACTAATTCTCTCTTCTGTTTAGTGAGAGGAAGCGAAAAGCATGTGAGAAAACAGATCATATTGGCTTTTTGACCTCTCTGCCAACCACATAAAGGATACAAGATGAGAGTCTGACTGATAGGAAAATGCACTTTTAAATGAAATTTCGTATTCTTGGACTACGTATCCGATTTTCTGGAGTTGTGAAAAATTAACATTTGTGAGGTTTTAGATAAAATTGTACTGGGAATATTCTTCCAGATTCATCATCTTCATCACGTCGCTTTCCTTGCGGGTTGGGCAGAAAGGATCGAATCCTACTTACTCATTTCCTTGCGTACACTTTTGCTACTATAACCGTCATACAATTCCTCATGCAGGCTGCTCTCCTATTCAATATGCTCAACACGGGTCCTACCTGTATAAATATATTTACGTGATCTTGCCACTCAATGACGATTTTTTTATTAAGTATGCCGAAAAGTTGTGTAGGAATAAAGAAATGTTTCACCTATTCAAACTTGTGTACTTTTCTTTCAGATGTTGATGGCTCGCCTCCAGAAGGAACGAGACACCTGCCAAGAGGAGATGGTTGCTCTTCAGGAAAGACTGGAATTACAGGCCACACAATTGTCCAAGGCAATCAGAGACAAGGAGAGTACAGTCACAGAATTGGATGTCATCAAGGAGCGATGGGATAAGGCGCATATGCTACACCAGAAACTCACTGTAAGTTTGCATTCTTCAGAATTCTTCTGTTACTCGTTGAAAGAATACGACCAGGAGGGTACATTAATTTGATCTATTAGTTTTTGATCAAAGGTCTGTGAGTCACATATTTTGATTTAAGTTGGCATTGATGTTAATTAAGATTTGTTTACTTTTTCCGTTATAATCCATAATATGGGTTAGTTGGAAGAGATCACCCCTTTGCGATAAACTCACCCTCTGTATATTGATTGTATCTAACTTGAATGTTTACCTTTTATGTAATTGTTTGTAATCAATCTACAGTAATTAATGGATGAATAAATAAATAAATAATTGGATAATGCTGCCTTTGCCTTGTAATAATATCAACTAAGGGCACTTTAAAACATCTGTACATGTACAGTCTCTAACCGTCTCAGTTTATTAACACTCACTCTGAGGTCTGAATCGAGCTTAACTGGGGTAAAAATCTTGGGTACGCCTTAATTTACCAATTAATATGTGGTGTAAGATTTCTGCACTTATTTCAGAGACACTGCGTAGATTTTTTCACGTTATTATTTTATTTCAGTTGGAGAGAGATGACGCAATCACAGAATTGGACATTCTCAAGGAGAAGTTGGATAAGGCACTGTATGCTTCACAGAAAGCGGTGGATGACAAGGACACCACAAATAAGGAATACGAAAAGATGCTAGAGAAGTATGATAGGTATTACATTATATTGCTGTTGTTTTGTCTAGTCGTCGAGTCTTCAATTGTTCTGTGGTTTTGTCTAGTCGTCAAGTCTTCAATACATATTGTTCTGTGGTTTTGATGTTTATTGATGTTTGAATAACTATACCAGCTGAATATAATATTCCAATTTACTTACGAAACCCTTATATTAATTTTATGATAATGCTGTTTGATTTATTATTGTCTATAATATATACCATCACGGAAACCCATAATTGGGGCAGCAAGTGGACGAACCCTTTAATTTCATCCATGGCAAATAAAGGAGCTTTTATTTTTTTCTTTTCTGGGTTTTTGTTTTGAAGGTATACTTTAATCAGTATCTTCGGATTTTGCTCTAAATTATTTTACAAGTTGTTTAAAAAGTACAAGAGATTTTAGGCTTAAGGCTAAATCACTAGGCTTAAGCATAGACAATTTTTTTTAAATGGGCTGGTTTTGTGCCAATCTGAGGTTGTTCCTTGATTTTCATATCCATGTACATTTTCAGCTTTTAATATAAATGGCAATCACACAAATCACAGTCCTCAGAATTGGGAATAACTTAGAAAAAGAGAAGGCAAAAACTCCTTTAGTTCCAGGATAATTTCCAATAACAATTGTTTTGTGAATAACATCCAAAATTGTGTATTGCAATTGATAAATTAAAAAGTCAATTTGTCACAAAAATAAGGAACCTGGGTTTAATTCCCAACAATTGTTTTTTGTTATGACCAGATTTTACGATTATGTCTCAAAGCTGGTGAATTGTCATGTATTGGTGTTGGATATCAATGTATCTGCATGACGTGTTGCATGTTTACGGAATATATGAAATAATTATTGTTCAATAGCATGATAATATGTCACAAAAATGTTGTCATTCAAGGTGTGACCTGACCTTTATTTAATTATTAACATAATATGAACAAAATAAAACCTTGAGGATCTCTATATACACCTGCAATGATGTTCAATATTAGATTTGTGACCGGTTTTTAATATTTTCCAGATTACAGAACGAGGTATACAGATTGCAAAATAAGTTGGAGATTGCTGAGCAAGAAAAAGAAAGAGCACTCATCGAAGCTGAAAAGAGAGAAAGTGGAGTTTCTAAAGCAAGAGATGAAGTCAGAAGACTTACAGAAGAAGCTGCAAGAGCACATGAACAGCACGAAAGAGCACAACTTCTCTTGGCTAGAGCAAGAGAACAAGATGATAAGGCTAAAGAAGATATCGATCGTCTTTCTGTAGATCTAGAAATGGTCAGGGAGAGGTATGAAAAGACACAAATTGAACTCAGAAGGTTGCAAAGTGAGAAAGAGAAGCTTTCAGCCGATAATGAAAGATTACAATTCGAATATGAGAGAGCGATGACGCAATGTGGCAAAGCTCAGGCATCTAATGAGAAAACACAGGAAGAAATGGCTAGAGTACAAGTTGAACTCGAAAAGATGTATGATAAGAATGATAAAGTACAAGCAGAACTTAGAAAAGTTCAAGCAGAGCTTGACAAGTTCAAACAAGAAGCTGAGACCGCCAGGGAAGAAGCTGGAAGATATGCAAGTAAATTCGGTAAATATCAAGATAGTCAAGAGAGAACAAAAGAGGAATATGAGAGAACAAAACTTGAGGTGGAAAGGTTGAGAGACAGGTTGGACAAGACTCTGGGAGAACTGGACAGAGCAAGAAAGGCTGAGCAGGAGGCAACCAGACTGCGAGGAGAACTGGAACGAGCTGAGGGAGTCAGAGGTAAATATCAGTTTGAACAGGAGAAATGGACCACTGAGGCTGAGAAGGCAAGGGAGAGGTTTGAAGCATCTCAAGTTGAGGTGCAACGATTGCAGAAGTTACGAGAACAAATGGAATCCAAGACTCATGAACTTACTGTACAGTTAGATCTAGCTAAAGCAGAATCTGCCAAACTATTGGGTGCACAAGAGAAACAAAGGGTAGATCTAGAGAGAGCACATATTGAATGCGAGAAGTTCAGAGATCGTTACGAAAAATTGAAAATGCGATCCGAGCAGCTAGAAAAGGATAACGAAAGACTCAAGGGTGAATTGCTTGAGATTGAAAGACTTAAGACTCAGGCTGTTGCAGGAGACAAACTCCGCACAGAAGAGAGACTGGAGATGGAGAGAATCAGAGACAAGTTGGAAAAGGCAATACAAGCACGAGACGCTACTGAAATGGAAGCTGGCAGACTTGCCAAGGAGTTAGAGAAATCACAAATGCATCTTGCTAAATATCAAGAAACTAATGAAACAACGAGAATGGAGTTTGATAAGATGACTAATGAACTTGGACGAATGCATGAGAAACTTGAGAGGACTGCATTGGAGATGAGACAATTAGAACAAGAAAGAGATGTTTTGAGACACGAACTGCAACAGATGATAAAGAATAGTGAGCAACAACAGAGAGTGCTAGATCATCGTACTCAGGAAACCTTAGTCAGACTGCAACAAGAACTTGCACAGTCGGTAAAGGACAGAGAAAAGATGGCAGCAATATTAGAAAAGAGAGATCAGCAGGCTGATGCAATTGAGAAACAAATTGTGAAATTCGAGGGTGATACTAAACAGCTGACTATTGAAAGAGATCAACTTGTTATTCAATTAGAAAAATCACAAGATATGCTTATGAACTTCCAACAAGAGTTGACACAATCAGAACAAGAATTACAGAGACAGAGGGATGAAGTGAGAAGATTGAAAGATGAACAGAGGAGAATGAGTCAAGATTCAGGTGGTACTAAATCTGTTCTCGAAGCTAGGGATAGAGAAATAACCAAATTACAACAACAAATTACTGCTATACAAAAAGACAAAGATGCTCAGAGAGTCAGAGCGGAGAAAGCGGAAAAGAAAGCACAAGAAGCTGGTGAAATCGATCAGTGGAGAAGACTTGTTGATACAGAAAAAGCTAGATCTGCAGCTGCTGAAAAATCAGCATCAGAAATGCAGGCACACATTCAAAACTTGGAGAAACAATTACATCTTTCACAGCAACAACTACAACAACAAATGCAGAAGGGTGGACCACCTGGAGAAGATCAGAGGTTGAGAAAGGAAATGGAGAAGGCATTGTCAGAAGCTAAGAATGCTACAGTGGAGAGGGAAAGAATGCAGGCACAACTGGAGATGCTTGTTCAAGAACTGGAAAAGAGTCAGGTCAGTTGGAGGATAGCCCATTGTGTAGCAGAATGTTCATATTGTATTGTTGTCTTGTGTAATTATAATCATTATACCTGTTTCTGTCATGTTCCAAACCTTTTATCGATTGACCACTTTACATATTGAATCAAATTCTATGTATATTCGAGCAATGCCGTGTAAATGTCGCTTTCACATTTATTTCATTTTTCAAAACTGTATATATATTTTTTATTCATTTTTTCTGTACAGATCATATTTATTATGACAATTCAAGCATTTTAATTTTTTTATTGTTGTACCAGATCTTAGCATGATCTATCATTTTTTATTCTATTTTATTTATTTTTTATTCATTTTCACATCCACACCTGTCCTTTGGGCATCCTCCAACCTTCCTTTCTGTAGATTTATATTTTGATTATTCATTTGTTTATTATTCTTTTTTTTCAGCACACTGCATCTTTATTTCATTGTGATTGATTGTGTTTTATTTAAACAATGTTTTGTTTAGTTTTTTCACCCGAATTTTTTTTAATGTTTGTGAAGAATCTTCGTAATTGTGAATAAATTTTATTATTTTGGTATGTTTTTCGATGTTTTATGTTTTTATTATATTATTATATTGTTATTGAATGAATATTGTAAATATTATCTTTTATTGTAAATTTGGTATTCTCAACGGTTTCAGGACAATGTGTATAAAATTGTTGTGTTTTTTAATAAGTATCATTGGTACATATTTTTCTGTTTTTATCTTTTTATTATTGTGAAAATGATGACTTTTAACGTAAGTATCTGTTGATGTTTTGAAACAAATATATATGAAGTGCATTCAGAGCAAATAAAATAGAAAAATTAAGTCAATTCAAAACTATTATGACCATTGTTTTTGTGTAAAACAGAACAAATCTCTGGATTTTTTCAAAACGCAGAACTGTCTTATTGACCCAGTGATTTGAATGCATTTCAACATGTTCAAAATATTTTATTGGATTCTCAAAATTTCCTTTTTGGTACGTAGGTAGAGTTTTTCATTACTGTTTTGAATTCCTTTCTATTACATTACAATTAAGCAATTTACGAGGCCTAAAATTAAGATATCTTATTCCACAGTTATAATACACAAAAATGAAAATTTAGAATAAGTAAATACATCATAATAACAGCTCAATTTATAATATTACAAGAAGGTACTTTCATTTTCAAAATTAGGTGTAACCTAAAAAAATATACCTAAGTTTGGGTGTTCCACAAGGCTCAAGTGTATGCCACAAACCTCAGGTATGTTACCAAACTCGTTTGTGTCTTAAATGAAAAAAAGCTTAACATCAGTTATACCGCAGTTTGTACGTGTCCTTAAAAGGACACACTTAACTTTAAGTGTGTTACAAGGCTCATGTGTATGTCCTAAATGAAAATATACTCCACCTAAGGTATATCACAAGGGACATGTGTGTGTCCTAAAAGAAGATATTCTTAACTTCAGATGTGCTACAAGGTGTTTATTTGGGACTGCACATTATTAAAGAGTAATAAAATATTCTACCTTTTTTATCGTCTGCTTTGAAATGTGTAGACTTTCGCTGAGGATTTTTGTTTCTATTCTGTCTTTGATATTTATTTTTATTGTTGTCTTATGCTCTTTTGATTAAATTTGTGCTTTTTGTATGTCTGGATGTATTTTGAAGCATTACACATATCAATTCTATAGAAAAATTATCATGTTCATATGTACTACTGTGAATCTTACATTGGATTGACCATGATTTATTGAAAAAAATTGATACATTTGTTGGTCCATTGATAAAGACCTGTTGCTATAAAATTGGCAACAGTTGCCAGTTACTGTCCATAATGACCAAATGGTGTGAAAGGGTTTGTAAAGCAGTGTATATTATATAATATATGTCTTTTATATTATGAATTGAAGATACTTATCAGATGTAACCAGATGATACCGTCTATGAATTCAAATCATTACTTTTCTAATAATTAGAATTTTGGGGTGGAAAAGAATGCAGGACAGCTAAATGACCTCAACAAATCACATGCTGATAAATTTCCAGCTAAAAAAATAATGAAAGGCACAAAACTTTCTTTGGATGACCAACAAAAGCAATTTAATAAATTTGATGAAACAGAATTATTTGGGTTATTGATTACCAAAATAAGTCCCAAAAACTTTAAAAACATGTATTGTGAAGGGAAAGAAGGTCGGCAATGGGACGTAAACTATGAACCTTCTGCTTAAAGGCTGAAACTGCGAACTGTAGAGCCGCAAGCTACTAATTATCTCAAATTTAGTTATACAGAATTGATTTTGTTGTGCTTGTATTTTGTGGTCAATATTATTTGAAACCAAAATTATTTCAGTATCTAATAGGTAATTATATATATTGATTAACATTTTTTTGATATGTTCCCGATGATAGCTGGATCTTCACGAAGCCAACAGGAAACTTCAGACAGCTGGACAACAGAACGCGAAAGCTGGAGACGATACGGCCGCCGCTAGGAAACAATTGCAAGACGAATTCAAGAAGTTGGAAGAACAGAAGAGGCAAACGGACGAACAAAGAAGAGCGTTTGACAACAAGAGAAAGGAAGTTGAAGAGAAAGAAAAGTCGCTGGCAGAGATGGATAGGCAATTGAAGAAGAGGAAAGAGCAAATGGACCAATTGGAAGCATCACTGAAGAAGGTATGACAAATTTATTTTAGACAGATTAATAAGTCTAACAAAAGGTGTGATAAAATATGCACTTTCTGTTAAAATGTGTGACTGTAGCCAAACATGATTGTTTAAATTATACCCATCTGTATATATTTGATATTTGACACAATAATTTGAGGATTTGACTATATTTACAAAAAACTTTTACCTACGCATCCCAATTGTTATTCATGACTCAGTACAGTACACTCATGTTTACATCATCCATTCTTTATATCTTTCACACCACCATTGTATGTTCCTCTCTATCATCTTCACACCACTGTCATACATGTCTTTCCATCTCTTTTACATCATCATTATTTGCATTTTCCTTTCTCTTTCATGTCTAAGTACTCACCTCTCACCACACACAATAAACATCCCTTACTTCTCCATCTACATCACGGCATCTCCCACTAGTGGGATAGTTGCAACTGCATATAATAAACATACAAGCTATCCTCTTTGTGACAATAAAAGATAAAACAATCATGTTTTATCCACTGTAGAAATTTCTTCCATACCATCATGGCAAATCCCGTAAGTGGGGAAGTCAGCAAACCAGCTGCAATAAATAATCAAGCGAACTGTCCTTTTCATGCCAACAATAAATTAAGACATTCAGGATGGGTGGCCAATCTCATCGCTGAATTTAAAGTCTGAAAAGTATAAAGAATACCCAATACTTCAGCACTAACAGGAAAGAGACCATTTGCAAATCAATTTTATGGAGTGAAACAGCGTAATATCATAGCTATTATTATTTTTGGAACATGTTTTCTGAAAAAAATAGTACTGTGTTACTAGTCTTTACATATAGATTTATGTTTGGAGTAACTGTTTTTTCACATAATATTTAAAACTTGATAGTAAAAATTGGCACTTTCTTATTCCAGGCTGGTGGCAGTGCAGCCGCAGCTGGTGAACTTAACAAGAAACTAACAGACGCCCAAAAGGAAGCAGACGCTGTGAAGCAACAACTGGAACAAGCCAAGGAAGAGGCGCAGAGGTCTTCTGCAGAGATGGAGAGACTACTGCAACTAGTACAGATGAGTCAAGAGGAACAGAATGCGAAGGAGAAACAGATCATGGACTTGCAACAGTAAGGAATAATTGAAGTATTTGAATTCTAGATGTCTATAAATCGTCACTTTTTGTGGTAGCCATTTATTTAATTCAGTGATTCCATAAATGGTCCAGGTGGACCCCCAGAGGTCCACGGTAGACTCAACGGGGGTCCACGATGGCGTGACTAAAAATGGGGGTGCACAAGTCATGAGAAGGGGTCCACGAATCCATAGTTAAAGTATCGGATATTCGGTAAAAGCACCAGATATTGACATAAACAATAGTCGGTACAAATACCCGTTACATTGTAGAAAAAGGTACTGTGAGAAAATATTCTGTAAGAAAACTGAGGAGTTTTTAAATATTCCAAAATCTTATACCGTTTTGAAAAATTAGTAACGGGGGGTAGAAATACAGGGGGTCCACCGGAACCAGCAAATTTTTTTAAGTGGTCTATGAAAAAAAAATTGGGAACCTCTGAATAATTGTAGCATCATTGACATGCTTTTGCATTCATTATTTTACATACATATATACCATCACGGCATTCCCCACAAGTGGGGTAGTCAACAGACTGACTGCATGTAATAAACATGCAAGTTATCCTCTTCTTGTCAATAAAAGTAAAGACATTTGAGGATAGGTGACTTACCTCATACCTGAACTCGAGGTATTAAATATCTTAAATGTGTTGTTTTACGAATACCTGCATCTTACAGGACATTTGAAAATTTACAGAAAATAGTGAAAAATATTCTTTGCAGGAGATGACACATTGTTTTATTTGTGAAAATTTTAGCACGATATCAATTTATTATACAACCAAATTGACAATAATTTGATAAGGGTGCTATGCCGTGGTGAGATTGTCACTGAATAGTTATTTCAACCCGTCAATCAAATTGTATTTTGAACCCCAAATCTCTCAAATGAAAGTAGATATAGTCAAAATAAAATTCAATATTATGAAAGGCAAATACGAACAAACTTAATAACTGTGTTCTTACACATGTACTTAAGTATATTTTACTAAAATAATTATAAGATTTTTGGGACAATTGGATATTGAATCATTTAATTAAACATTTAATCATTTCTCTTACAGATCAAACAAGAATCTACAACAGAAACTAAGAAATCAACAGCAAGTCAATGCTCAAATGGAAGAGCAGAGAAAGAAGGAAGAGGTAGGAACAATTCCAAATTAAATATTTTTGTTTATTTCTATAGGCTCTCACAAATTTTCTATGTTCGAGGTTCTACTAAAGCTAGGACTCTTCTTATTTCATTTTACGGCAAGCAATAAAGATGGAATGAAGTAAAATATTGTGCTGCAAGTCTGAAAGGATAAATTGGATACATTGAGAATGTAGGAAAGTAAATTGACATCTGACTTTAAGATTTTCAAAAGAAATAATTATTTAGTTTTTTAGCAGATAAATTTTAATCAATACTTTACTAATCATATATGTTTTCTCTTTGTTTCACGCTTTGCTACCAACTAATTTTTCATCTGTCGATCTTCAATATGACATCTCTAAAACTAACCTAACATAACATGACATATCCTAACCTATTTGACATGCACTAACCTAACCTCACATTTAAAACTTGTACAATGGACTAATGACGTTTGGAATTATCAGGCTGGTCCCGCTGGTTTCCTCAAGAGTTTCTTCTAAGTTTAATAAACCTATTCAGACAAAATATAAACATACTAAAACTATTACACAATACCAAAATTGTAATGATTTGAAAAATATATTAATTTGCTCATCGTTTGTTCGATAAAATATACATCAATGTTAGCGACTTTTTATAAATAATACTCTGCTACGAAACAAAAGTAATTAGTTTTGTTCACAAAATGTAAGTGTTTAAAGAAAAATTAATGTTTGCGAGTGAGTACATCAAGACTTGTTAGCTAAATTTTAAATTAACAGTTTTATATAGGTAACTGTTGTTCAAAATTATTGATTAAGAATGAACAGTTTTATGTAAATGTTGTTTGAATTAATTAAAGAATGAACAGTTTAATGTAATTGATGTTCAAAATTATAAAAAATGAACAGTTTTAAAGTGCTGATGTATAAATATTATTAATAGTGAGACACTTGTGTGTGCGTGTTGTTGAATTATTAGATACTATATACATTGTAATAAATGTTTAGCAGATTGTTCAATAAATATTGTGTGTACAAGATTTGATTAAATTAATTAATGTTATATATACAATCAAACCATACATATTGTTAGACGGCATAAATATTCAAAATAATTAAATAAACTTTCGCATGCTATTAATACAATTAATAATCCTACTCGTAAAATGCTAAATATCACTTGTTAATCGATGTATATTTCAATGTTACTAACTAATTAAATATTATTAATTAATCAATGTATAAATCAATTATTGAATAAAGCTTTTATGTGAGTGTTTAAAATTTAATTAAACTGAATATATATCATTAAAAATAATAACAATTAATTGTTACGCAGTTAGTATTTTTTAAAACAAACAATTGTTGAACTTTTTGTTACGTATTTTGTTTTATTGTTGATATATTTTGTTTTTATTTTTTCACAAAGTGTGAGATTAATGAATCACCAACGACAAATGATGTACCTTGCACACAATGTGCGCAACGCTTTCTGCAAATATCACAAGAATTAGAAAACAAAAATAAAAACATTATGGCACTAGATAAAGAATTGAACGATGCTTATACGATTTTAAAAGAAACTAGTTTTCAAATTCCAAAAGATGACGGAGAAAAGGGTGAAGACAGAAAACACATTCTCGTTAACGAAATTGAAAATGTTTTAAGTAAATTAGAGAAATTTTTATCAGTAAGTTCAGAGTTAGGAACGCTGCAAGATATAAGTACGGAATCTGAAATGAAAAGTGCAAAGATAATTGAACAAGAATATGAATTGCAAATATTAGAACGAAAATTAGACGCAAAGGAAAGAGAAGCTATTAAAACTGAGAAACATGAAGTTGATTTAAACGTTGATATTGAAGATAAAAAAAAGAAAATTGACGAATTGATGAATGAAATCTGCATTAAAAATTCTAAGATTATTGAGCAACAAAATTGTATGAGAATTTTAGAAGACGCTTTAAGAGAAAATAGCAACATCGCTGAATTAGAACAACTTTTGTCCGTTGTTAAAAGTAAAGACGATCGTATTAATGAATTGGAGCAGATGTTACATGCCCCTTGTATTGAATATGATGCTCATAAGATGAAGGATGAAAGGATTGTCGAGTTGGAGGAAGCCCTTAAGGAGTCTGTACTCATTGCTGCTGAGAGAGAGAAAATATTCTACAGAGAAGAGCAGGAGAGATTAAGAGTAATTGAAAAGGTAAGATTAAATTGTTTCTATTTATCTATTTTACATTTCCATTTCTTAAATCAATAATCTTTTGGGTTATTAGTTGGAAGATATCACTCTTCTGTGATAAACTTGCCTTTTGTAAGTTAATTTGTATTTGATATTGTGTAAAATTGCTTGTAATCAATGTACAGTAAATATTAATAAATAAATGGATGCAAAATATGGTACAACGATGACCGGTCGCATAGTGTGATTGCTATCGCAATAAATAGACTTGCGTAAAAAATCCAATCGCTTGATCTTGCAATCTACAAGCATGTAATGGTTTGGAAATTTAATTTGAAATGTTTTTAGATGGATGACAAAGGCCACAATTGATCAAAACTAAGTTCTAAGCTTTATGAAGCAAAGTTTAACTGATTTTATGGATGAAAAATGTTATAATGTTTGTCACGATATTTCAGATGAACAAACTGGAGCAGCGTCTTCTTTCCTTGCAGAGTGCCAGTATGATGAAATGCCCCAGCTGTGGAGGGCTCCTGAGGAGACTGCGGAGGCTGGAGGAGTGTCTGATGGACATCAGTGCCAATAAGAGAGAGCAGCTAAAGGATCTCTGTAGACTAAAGTGAGTTGTTTTAATAGAGTTTTCTATATACATTTATAGTTTTCTACCACAAACCCATCCTCAATTTTACTAGCATGGGGTTGATAATCTGTATGTTTATTATGTACAGCAGTTAATCCACTGGTTACCCCACTTGGTGGAAGATGCTGTAATGGTACAAATAAACCAGCAGGTTATTAAGAATATTTTCTTATCGAATCCAAAACTTATATAGGATTTATTTACTGAATTCATTAATTTATTTCCCTCTAGTGGGGTGGTCAGTGGGCCAACTGCATGTAACAAACACGCAAGTTGTCCTCTCTGTACCAATATAAGTTAAGACATTCTGTATGGGTGGCATACCTAGATTGCAGATTTGAAGATGTTAAGTGATGTTTTAAGACTTTCTGTCTATTTCACAACTGCTTGTTTGTTTATCGCCTTTTGAATGTGTATTTTTTTTCCAGAAAAGAATCTCTTGAAGCTGGTATAAGCGAGAGAGATGCCCACCTGGGACTGTTAGAGCTGGGAGAGGCAGAACACACAGAGGCTAGGCAGCAGGAGATAGAAAACATCAGGAAGGATAGGGATAGGCTAATGGAGGCACTCAGAAAAGAGGTAAACACATATTATACAATACTTTACTATACGCCGTATTCCAAGTCGGGTAAGCAGAGAGGACGAACCATATTGATTTATTCTTCCATACTCGTCTCAATTCCTCCACATTTATGTAGTTTCTGATATACGCATGCATTTATTGAACTATTATATGATGAGCATACAGATCATGCTCTCTGTACCATAAAAATAAGACATGTGTTCAATAAACAATTAATGTTCTTCATGCTTGGTGGTATAGATCATATATTAAATTTTTTTATTTTGTATTTATTTTAACTTATTGAAGATGGTCGTAATGAGCAAATATATGTTTATGTAGTAATGAAATTATGCCTCAAAGCACAAGTTCTGCTCAAATTTCAAGAAATCAATTATGTTTTACTATGTATTTCTTGAGAAAAAATTTGTAAAAAATAAATATTAATTATTCCTTAAAAAACATATTTGAATTTGAATTGTGGTTGGCACTTTCCTGTGTTTAAATGTCTGTTAGTTAAGTTTATTCCACTCGTGGGAGATTCTATCATTGTATAATTGAAATAATTGTATTAATATGTGTGTACCTATATGTGGGTGTATAGATTGAAAATTATTTTTGTACTGATAATCTGGGTTGATGGCACTTGGAGATCGGAACCAACAACAAAACCGCTTCATAAAAAGATATCATGAGTTGCTTCACATTTATTATAATATTGTTGTTGTCACAATTAGTCTTAGTATTATTTTGGGTAATGTAGGTAGACGTACGATAAAAGTTGAACAATTTTACTGACATGTTTAATGCTATATATTGTATATTGTGGAATTTGTTTTTTGTTGTATCTACCTATGTATAATTATGTGATGGTTTATACAATGTAATCTGCTCCCCTCCTTTACTCAAGTTTACTTTTTAAGGAGGGTAAAACAGTAAAATACATGTACACTATTATTTCATATTGTAATAAGATTATGTTTAAGGTTATTATGTATATTTTATGCTTAATAAATAAATAAATAAAATAAATATGCAAAATGAGAAAAAATATACTTAGTATATTTAATATAAAAATTTGTATGATTTCAGAATGAGAGGATGATTTCACTGCTGGATGAGAGTAAGGAATTAGATGAGACGGACAGTGTATACATTCTAAGATCTGTTCTGGGGACCACATTGAGCCTGGAAGACTCCGATATACTAAATGATATGGAAGTAAGCTATCAAAAATAATAAATCTTTCACAATACCTTATTTTTACCATGACAACAGTGACAGCAGAGCATCAGGAATGTCATCGGACGAGGTGACGATGATCAGCGCAGAGATGCTCCGAATGAAAGAAGTCAAGTCGGTTTTTGCTATGTGCCTCTAAGATGGGTATTTGAGGGTGAATAATAATTAATTATTTATTTACAAATTGTATTTAGAAAGGAGATATTAACTGTGTTTCCTAATATATTTTCTTTTGTTTCTAGTCTGACGACTCCCAGAATTCTCAACAAGGAACGGTTTTATAGCATCAGCTGTCATCACGAAGAGAAGGAATTAAGAACACGGGAACAAATTTATACAAAATTGAGCAATGTTATAATAAAGGTTGTTAAAAATGAACTTACACCAAATACCGTTGGTTAGTAAAATAAACTAGAAATAAATATGGATGGAGTAATGAAACAATGTGTCAAGTCAAAAAATGAAAAAATGGTATTATCATACAAACTTGAAAATGGTGTTCTTATTTTGTGAAAATAATTGAGAAGCTAAATCTAATAACCAATCCTCAGTAAAACATTGATTATCTCAGGTTTGAGGCTTGTGTATCTTGACACATTGTTGCATAAGATCATCTATAATACCATTTGTCTCTCTCATACATATCAATGACAATCTGCAAAACAAACATTTAAAAAATTCCAAACTTCAGAATAAAAAAAATGTTATACTTCTTACAATCTTTTGGGAACTATTGAAATATGTCGTAATCTATTTCCATCAATTACAATTCTAATTTAAAAAAAAATTAATTCCAAAGCAAAAAGTAGTTCATAATGTTTGATTATACTTATTAAAGATTGATATTTACCGATTACTAGCAATTAATGTTATTTACAATTTCTGACTGGTTGCACAATAATATCAAAAAATAAAATTGCGCAACAATAAACAAAAGTAAATAACATTTAGGAATTTAGTTTTGTGTATATTTGCGAATCTCACATTTTGTGAAAATATATTTTTAATTTGTTATTACTTATTTGTTGTGAAATAAATGATGAAATAAAATCCTTGCTGTTCAAGGAATTATAATATTATTATGTAAACATATAACATTATTACGCAATAATTTTGTTGCATAACATTTTTTTTACTTTTTTGTATCAATATAATAAATAAATAAGATTAGTAAATAATATGCAAAGGAATGACATGTTATGGCATATCTGAATAAAAGCTTGTTAAATATCACGTTAATTAAATATTAATGTATATAAAACTGTTCAAAAATTATCTACAATGTTACTAGTAGTATACTCTATGTATATAATAAAATTATAAAGGAAAATTTCCATGTGTTCATTAAATATGTATCAAAAATAAGGCTTTTTTTAATTAAATGAATTAAAAAATATACTTAAATAATGAAAAGGGGGCATTTAAAATTATAAAAAAAAGTACCAACTTAAAGATCTTCCCAATAATTTTTTTCCGATTTTTTTATTGCACAATGCGGTGCAATCATTAACCCCCCCTTCCTCTATAATTTTGCACTTTTTATCATTAATTTGCTGATTTTTATGGTAATACTTTTGCGTGTGGTGATTGCGTATGTGTGAGCATGTTGTTACAACGAAAATAAGGAAACAAAGCAAATGTAGAAAGATTTTTTTACTTTTGAATATTTTTTATATTGTATAACTTTGTAGTGGTAATAATAAAAAAATGATTTTTGAATTCAATTTAAGTAGTGGTCAAAGTGTTCCAAATAATTTATCTTACAATTATTATTCTTGTTCATGTTTATAGAATTTTGCAATAAGATGAAATAGAATTTATGTTAATTTTTTTCTATTTCATCGTATAATGAAATATGATGTAATTAATTGATTATATTTAAACTAATCAGTATTACGTTTGGAATATTAATTAAATATTTAATTATGTAATATTTTATCCTAATCAAATTATTTTATCCGTCAGAACAATCATGAAATATTCTTTTTACCTAACACTATGCAATAATTAAAAAATGTATTAAATTGTGTAATATGTGTATATTAATATAATATATTCAATTCCGTAAATCCACAAAAGCTTAAAAACAATTATTAAACATTTATTTATAATTTGTTATTGTTAAACACTTATTAGATATTTAAGTATGAAAAAAATAATCAAAACAATACTCACATTTAATACTTATAAATATATAAATATGTATTATTAAAAAAATATGTGTGGTGTAATTTTGTGTTATGTAATTTATAAAAAAAAATAGTTACGCAATATAATGTATTCATGTAATAAAATATGGTGAAATCATTAAGTTTCGTCTAGTGAATTTATTGAATGTTTAATTAAAAACATAATTAATTACTATTGCATAAAATTATGAAATTATCAATAATATCAAATAATACTTTGTTAAATGATATGGTGTAATCTGTAGGTTTTCATCAGTAATATGGGGATGGTATTAATAAAAAAATGATATTCCTACATATTATATAATTACATAATATTTAAAATTAAAGCACAATAAATAGTTTATAAGACAATATAAAATAAATAAAAAATACTGTTCATGTTGATTATAAGTAATAAAAAAATATTGTTTTTTTTTTTGTTGTTGTTGTTATGATTTTGTGATACTTTTTTAAAAATCAATTTTATTGATTATAATTAATTAATTTTGTTATTTTTTTTATAACATTTGGTGATGTAATTTTTAAGTTTATCAAAGTTTCTAGGCACCACATTTATAAATATTTAATTCTATGGTCAAACCTAATACATAAATTGATGTGAATAAATTAATACAAGTTCATTTTCTTGATTTTCACAACATTAACTCGTCAAAGTATTTCATTTTAGAATTATGTCTAAGATTGAGATAAGGAATGTTGCAATATTTACATCTTGAACTGATAAAAAAAAACATCAATATTTTATCTGGTATGGCCATAGTTTTGAAAATTAGGACATTTTAGATATATAAAATAAAAATTACACATACACATGAAATCTAGTCAAGGTTAAAAACATTTTATGTAAGCACAGAGAACAAGTAGAATCTTTTTGATTTCACAATATTTAGATGAAAACACTTTTACACAAAAAAAATATATAAAATTACATTACCAAATGTAAATAATTATGCTATTTCCACTTATATTATTTCTTTTTATAATTTTTATTGATATTGAATCAAGAATGGTTGACTTAAACCTGACTGATTATATAAAAACTTCATTAAATTACACAATCCTTAAAAATCAGCTAAGAATATTGAATTTGACTTTAATTTAATATTTGTTTCATTGTTGAATTGGAATATTGATATTTATTTGTTTTTAGAACGCAAATAATGGTAATGAAAATTTCATCATTAAATCAAAATGTAAATTGTGAAATGACGATGCAATAATACTCTAAATTGTTTGCTTTCTAAAAAAAATAATAATAAATAAATAAACAATTATAAAATGGCCATTTGTATATACATTATATAAACATTGTTGTCAACTTTAATAAATAAATAATATATAAAAAATGTTCGCTTAAAAATAAATAATAATTGTGTAATAAATGACTAATGATGTAACTGATGTAATAATAATATTGTTGCAATACGTTGTAATATTATGTAATAATGACTTTATAATATATTATGATATCCCTTTCCAATATTGTCCCGCATTTATTATATATATAAAAATCATTTTTGTACCTACTTTTCTTGCAGTATATTTGTTTGCATTTCGAATGGGTCCAATTTTTTATGAATTTGCTAATGAAATCTTTTTCAATATCTAACTTTTATTATCTTCCTTAACATTTATTATGATGTAATATCATTCATATTGTACTCACTCGATTAAAATAACTTTGTCCGAAAGGTTTCACCACATCTATTGAACACAGAAAACTGCAAATAAAATTATTCACATACAAGATAGGTCCATCTTGATCGAAGTAATTATCTTATTCCTACTAATCTATCTATACCGTCATGGCATCTCCCACAAAAGGGATAATCAGCAGATAATAAACATATAGATTGTTCAGAATGGGTAGCAGTGTGCCTCATCACAGCAAAATTGAAGAAGTCAATGTCTTACAATGCATGATGTTTTACGAATACTTGCTTTTTACAAGTGTAGGACACTTTAAAATTAATTGGAAATTTATTACCATCTATTTCAGAGATTGTATGAACGAGAAACTTCAGTTTTCATATTATGACATCAGATAAATGTGATTTTGCAGTTGTCTGCAACCATTGGATGTGGAACCTGTCTCGTTTCGTCATTTAATATTTATTACTATTACATTTAGCTTAACTTATTGTACCTACATCTTAAAATTATATCATCGATATCATATACACAAGGCATTACATATATTATATCAAAGCTTTCTTTACGAGCATGATGCAAGGGATGAAATTCTGGAGGATTTATAAAATTTTGATAAAAACTGAATATATTTATGATTATAAGCGATTTTTAAAAAAGATATTAGTCTGGGTATATCTATTATATACCCAAACACACCATATGATTTGAGAAACTCGACACTGGGATTTGAATCAAGCCCGATGTTTGACCATTAAGCTACCGACCACTTTGGTACCTAGCGTATCCACAAGTCATTTTTTTTTAAAGTTATGTAAATCTGGTTTTGTGAACAAAAGATTTTAATGTTATAAAAATACAAGCTGTCCTTTTTGTGCCACCAAAATAGACATTCAAGAGAGACGACGCTCCTCGTCAAAACTGAATTAAAGATTTTAAATATAATTATTATACAGCTGCTTTTTACAGCATTAGTAGCAGACTATAATATTTACAGATTAAGAAACCTATTATATTCCAATGAACTCAACGGTGGCAACACTTATACCTGCTGAGATCGCCTTGGCCAAAAGGTGTTATCGTCTCACTGCAGAGTACCATTTTTAAGATAATAATAATAATAATGATATAATTTTTATCAGAATTTGTCAAACTCTTAAGAATTTTCATCCTTGAAAATATATATGATTGATTGCATCACATATTATTGTATATGATTGCATCATATCGTCGCCGCACGCATAATTTGACTTATGTGAGCGCGCGATGCAAAACTACAACTCTGCAAGTGCCGCACGAGTACGAACGCATTTTATCACTTGTGGATATTATAATTAAGTAATAAAATGCGTTCTTACTCGTGTGGTACTTGTAGCGTTATAGTTTTGCATCGCGCGCTCACATAAGTCAAATTATGCGTGCGGCGACGATATATTATCCTATCCTTATATCATATATTTGTACCTAATTACTCTATAAATATATCATCATCGTTGCTATAAAATTAAATCTTGTTATAACTAAAATGTTAAAGCAAAATAACATATATTTACGTCTGTTAAAACTTTGTTATGTTAATTTTAACACTCGCTGCACAAAATGTCAATACTTTTCAATACTGTGAAATAAAATAATTCAAAATGTAATATATTGATAATATATACACAAAAAAAAAATCTGGAGGGTTACTCTAGACGCAGTATTAGTCTAGAATTTTATCTCGTATCTTAGAAATGTTAAAATTGCTCCCTTGAAAAAAGTCTGTCCGGCTTCAAAAGCTTAGCTGAAGATCTTCAGTTACATTGGCAAATAAGCGAAAACCATAGTTTATAGAAAAAATGTATACCATCATGGCATATCCCACAAGTGGGTTAGCCAGTAGACCAACTGCATGTAATAAACATACATATCGTCCTCTTTGTGCCAATAATAAACAAGACATTCGGAATAGCTGGGAAACCTATTCTCTTTCCACAGTGTGTTGGCTATTTTTAAGATATTTAATATGATTCTAGAGTAAACTGCTCCGAGAGTGATCCACTGCTAAAAGATTGTATTGAAAGAATCCAATAGTGAAAATCTTGTTTTGTTGCTACAATTGCATTAAATAATGTATATTGAAAATGTATTATAACTTTGAATCAATACTTTTTTATTAAAACAAATTTTGTTAAACGAGTGAGTCGAGTCGTTGTTTAACCTGAATTAAAGCGAATTTTATAGGTTATGTTTAATGTCAAAATAAAGTAACAATTTTTAGGTTATGTTTATGTCAAATTATTCGACCCTTTATTTTATTTTCTCATTGGCCCGTAGAAATGATACGTTTTAAACCTATTGTTGGATGTTTTTAGATAGAAATGATATTGAAATTAATGACACATATCATCCATACTATAATTATTATCCCCAAAACATAAAAAAACTTTAATAAAAGAAATTGACGATATTTATGCAAATTGGTTTATAAAATTTGCAAATGTTTTTATATTATTAAATACAAACCATAGAAGCAACCATTTTCATCAAGATCTGCTCTCTAAATAACATACTTTTTATATTGTTCGATATTTTATTGGATGCTTGTTCGACCAACAAGCAACAAATGTTTAATTTTATTAATGTTCTCAAATTTATTTCATAGAATATTTATTTTTGGTGAAAAATGTAAAACAAGCTCCATCTATCTATATCATCACAACATCTCCCACAAGTGAGACAGAGAGTAGACTAACTGCATATATTAAAGATATAGGTCATCCTCTCCATGCCAATGAACGTAAAGGTATTCACAATGCATGGTTTACCTCAGAAATATTTTAATAAGGTTTGTAAACCAATGTTGTATACAAATAATTGAAGCAATTTACTTAAAATTTCCTACTAAAATGATATCAAATTTAAAATCATAATGAACTCACATATCGTATTCATAAAATTAAGAAATATAAATGAAAAACAATAGTTTAAAGTTACGATTTTGACAAAAGTCAAAATTTAAAAAAAGTATTTTAACATATTCATTGTAAAGAAAAATTGTTCTCAAATATTTTCCAAAGTTTTCTTCTTATTCTTCCGAAATATGCCCAAATTATTTTACTTTTAACTGTCAATATTTCTTTTAAATATTTGAAACACGCGTCCAATAATATTTTAACACAATGTGGTCACTCATTAATTATTGCACCAAATAAGAGACAAGTATTGGGAAAAATATTTAAAAAACTAAAAATAGGCGATTTCAACAAAGCTCATGTTCTTATTCCATAAACAAAGGATCGAACAAATATATTTTATCTCGTTCTTTTTCCAAATATGTAAAAGCAGAGACAAGAGAACATTAATTTGTTGAGTAGGTACATTCGAATCCAGCTAATATTGATTTATTTGGACTCAAATTTTATTGCGCATAAAAATTTGTTATCGGGCGTGTTTCAAATTTTGAGACAGTGATGGCTTTATTTATTGTCAGTGTATGTTTTAAAGTTATTTTGAAAAATTACAATCAATTATCTATAACGTCCCAGCTTCTTTCAGAAGTGAAATAGTCAGAAGACTAACTGCATATAATAAATATAAAGATTGTCCTCTCAGTGTCATATGACATTTTTAGATTGGTGGCATAATATATGTCACGATTATTGACTTAAAGTTGTTTCAAGTCTTATGAATGATATTTTACAATTTGAATCAATTTTATGTATTATTCCGAATTCCTGAATGATAAAACTTGAACATGAATCACAACATTGTTGACACAAAGGGTAACCAATGAACTTTTGTACATCCAAACACAGAGAACATTCTTTCAGAACCATTAATATCTTATAATTGAGCAAACGCAATGGTAATAAAATGAAGCCATCACATTTTTATTTCAGTCTATTCATACCCAATTCCAATATATTTTTTTTATAAATTAAAAAAAATATATATATTATTATTGTTAAACAGTTAAAATATTAAGATTAAACAAATTTCAATTAAACGTCTCGTGCTGTTAAATCATGAAGTTATTTTAAATTGTGGTAAGAAACGACATATTAAATTTAAAAAAATTGTATAGGCATGGTTATAGATATGTATAGTATGTTTATATGTATACTGAATAATGTAGAATATTATAATTAATATGACCGTAAAATATTATCGTCATTGGAGGATGTGTAGTCATCGGACACGCACAAGATTTTGACATGTTTAAAATTGACCGCTTATAATAATGACATGAAAAATGTTGTATCCAAGTTATTTTTTACAAACGCAAATTTTACATATATAATAAAACTACCTATATATAGGTACTTACGCAAATTTAAAATAAATATTAAAACTAACCTAATATGTATGTCTTGGATAAGACAATTTAATCATATTTGGTAGTTTTCCAGATTGGAATTGAACCTACAACCACCAAATAAGGTGGCGTTTCTAAACCTTATATGAGAGTTTCATGTGTTAAATTTGCATTTTAAAAATGTTATTCAAACTATTTATCGTATCAAAAATAAAAATACAATGTTTAAATGATGTTTTAAAAACTAATAAATAGTTAAAACTTTGTTTCTAACATTGTGATAGACATTTTTCCAGCTTGTCAAAATCTTGCTGGTGCCAAATGACCAATATTTATCGTCCAATGACAGTTTGATAAATAACTGCGTATGGTATTTTATACAGATTTTTAGAATGTTTTCAGTCTAGTGATAAATAAAACTTGTTGGGCTTGTTTGTTTTGCATTTAAATATAAATAAATTAATTATAAAAATAAATATCTTTTTACTGTTTACGCTACGTTGAACTGAAATTCAAATAATATCCGTATATTTATCTATTTATAAAATCTCACCCGCTAGACAAACATGCACTTGTCAATAGGCTACAATCGAATTTTCGACAATCTACCTACATGTTCCGTGTAATTATGCGTTATTGTCGAAAATTTGTTTGTAGTTGATCGCTAAGTTCGGTTTGTCTACAGCCCCTTGTTGTATCTCATAAATGGAGCACCTAGCCATTATATAACTGTATAAAATGATAATAAAGGTTGTTTTCTCTGCGATGAAAATAAGACATTTTGGATGTGAAGCGTATTATCTTATTACGACTAAACATCAGATATCAAATGTTTTTTATGGGGTGTTTTACAAACAATAGCTGACTTTGATAGCAGGACATTAAAAAACTTACAAAAAAAAGCGAGAAACCTCTTCTCTATTTCTAGGACTACGTGAACCGGCCAAGTGGTGTAACGGCTATTGCAGTCAACTTGCATAATTGTGATCCTGGGTTCGATATCCGCCTGGGTCGTGAAGTTTCATTCGAAATTTTCGCAGCCCAGGGTTTGGAGAAGAACTGTCTCAGTTAAATTGAGATAGCACTGGTTGTCTGGAAGAAATTACATTTTATGTGATAAGTCCGCCAGCTTTACTAACATCTGCGTATAGATAAGATTATAAAAAAAATCAAATTACAATTTTTTTATTACGTACCTACTTTTAAAAAATTAGAAAAAATTGTATAAAATCAATGCACACAGATTTTTGTTGGATTTCAGTTGAACCTGGCCTGACTTTAATGACATTGAGGCTTAATACCATAAAATATACTAAAATAAGTTCAATAAAAAAAACTTTTCTATAATTGTATAAATAAAGAAAAAATCTTGCAGAATATTAATTGCATGCCATTAAGAATAGATAAAATCAAAGTTGTTGAATTACATATTGACATATTGAAATGGCGAAATTTTTCATTTTTTATGTTTATTTTACGCCTTGCCCGTGTAACAAAATCAACAGATGCGTTTAAGATTTTATTTAAACTTAAAATACTGTAATATTGATGAGTATTTTATTAGCATTTTGTTT
This sequence comes from Athripsodes cinereus, assembly GCA_947579605.1. Classification (NCBI taxonomy): domain Eukaryota; kingdom Metazoa; phylum Arthropoda; class Insecta; order Trichoptera; family Leptoceridae; genus Athripsodes; species Athripsodes cinereus. Next base: position 2,201,561 of record OX388324.1, on the reverse strand, counting down.
AATTTTAAGATTTATTGTTAATACTTTTTTATTATTGTTATTAGCATTCTTTTGTCCAATATTTAATAATGTTGACAAAGACGTGTCAAGTGTCAAATGATGTTGGTATAGTATTGTCAAATTTCATATGATGTTGGCATACTATTGTCAAATTTCATATGATGTTGGCATACTATTGTCAAATATCGTATTATGATGTTGGCAAAGAATGTCTATTGGCAAATGATATTGATATGTTATCACATAATGTTGACATATTATTGTCAAATTTCATATGATGTTGGCATACTATGGTCAAATATCATATGATGTTGGCAAAGAATTGTCCAATATCTAGTGATATTGATATGTTATCAAATAATGTTGGCATATTGTTGTCAAATTTCATATAATGTTGGCACACTATTGTCAAATATCATATGATGTTGGCAAAGAATTGTCTAATGTCAAGTGATATTGGCTTTTTTCAAACAATTTTAACATATTATTGTCAAGTTGCATATGATGTTGACAATGAATTATCTATTGTCAAATATCAAATGATGTTGGCATATTATCAAAAACCAAACTTTCTTACCAATAATGATATTTTCTTACATGTATCATCAATTTTTATATTCATTTATATTTCAAGTCAATGTAAGCATTTCAATATTGAAATTTGTAAAAAAGGCAACAACTGTCCAATTTTTTAAAAATTATTAATTCATACATGCACAATAATAAATCAGTGGTTCCCAAACTGTAGTGTGAACGAAGCCCTCGAAATTGTGTGTTGATATATTTTTATCATCTCGAATTGTGATATTTTGTCAAAAAACATTTGGTAAATTTAATAAAACATTGTCGACCAATGTAAAATTATAATTAATAATATATAAGTTTCATCTCATGGTTGAGTAAGTTGAGTATTTAACATGATTTGTATGAATGTGTGTGCACATTTTGAGAATTTGAGGGATATCGACTGACAAAAGGATTAAGAACCACTGGTTGGGTTGAAAATTATAATGATTTTTCAAACTTTTATGTCCACAGCGTAACAACACATATACCTACCATAATGTTTTTACTGATTCAAGTACCTAAATGATTTTTCATGATGGAAATTTGCATATAATATAAATATCTCATTCTACATAATATTTTACTTACAATTTCTGTCTCTGAATCTCTTTATTTACAAAATGTTGCTTAGAATTTTTTTGTTACAAAACAGATTGTATGAAAATTCATTAGAGTTTATACCTAGTTTTTTAACAGAACTGGGCCCCGTTGATCTATAATTTAACATTGTTAATTTATTAAAGATTAAATTAATTTATTAATTTGTTGAAAGTGTAACACAAGTAACAGTTGATTCCAGTGAAGATCTGGGGAGCTTAAACGAAATGGTCTTTCAGGGATTTTCCAAAAAAAAACTAAAAAAGAATATTTTTCAAGAATCATTGGAAGATTTCCTCAAAAAAGAAAGGGAATTATATTAACAGAAGTTTTTTTAAGGAAAATTAACTCGTTTTTGAGTTAAACACAAAAATTAATCAGTTTTATAATATTGTTAATCAAAAATTAACACATTTAAAAAATTATTGCCCAGTCCTGTTTTGTAACTTATCAGAAAACCGAATCTCACAGAACATTTTAGACTTAACCATTATCCATTTCTTCACTACGCAACACTGAATACATTCTTTGCTTCAATTATTTTTATATTTCTAAGTGACATTTTGTATAAAAACCCTTTTATTTGTTATCTTTTTATAGTATTTATTAAATTACCTACTTTCCAACAGTATCAATATTAAATTTTTTGCTTAAAATATATCTCATTTGTATTTTGTAAAAAGAACCAATAAACCATTTTTGTAAACTCGTTTTACAAATGAAAGAGAATCAATATTTCTAAGAATATTACATACAAAAAGCAAATATGAAATTTACTATATTATATGATCTTTCTTACAAAATTATATGACGTTCAAAAAGAAACATATATTTGAGATGATGTTTATTATTTGCAAATATATGTATGTATTCTCTTTGCTCTTTCTACACAATATTTATTATGAAACAATTTTTTCTTAATATATATTGATTTTACAAAAATCGTTCATTCCTTCTTTTTACAAAATGCTGTCGATACTACAAACTGTGAATTTAAACTTTTAATAAACAATTTCAAAATCTATATTATATCGTTATGTTTTAATTTACAGTTTTAATGCAAATGTACTATGAAATTTCATGTAATATCATTAAAATATATGTCATTTATTAAACTCCATAAATCTGTGTTCATAATTCCTTTTAATTAAGGCATCTCCCACAATGGGATAATACAATAAACATGCGTCTCTTTTGTGACAATCAAATGAAACATTCAGGATGGGAGGTTTACTCATACTTGATTTTGTAATGGCTATTTTTTATATGGAAACTTGCCATTTACAATACAGATTTTTTTTTTTTATTTTTTTTTTATTTATATAAATTCAAAAAGTCCTGAAAGTAAACAATTTGTCATTAAGAAGGAGCAAGTAGTGGACTTTGATTCCTGGAACTTCAGTTTTTTTTTCACAAACATTTTTTTAATTTGTCTTTAATATTTAAACATTTTATATTAATTTTCAGATAGTGAACATTTAATGGAGTTTAATAAATAAATATCCGCATTGCAAGCTAAAAAAAAAGAGATTAACTCGTTAAATAAAATTGATATTAAATGTGCTGGGTATTAACTCATAAATCGTTAATATGGTTAAAAAACATATTTAACATTATTAATCGTTACATTTAAAAAAAAGTAGCATCCATCCACTATATGAGTGATTTACCAAAAAATAATGAGAAATTAATGGACCACGCAGTTAATTTTTTTGTTAACAGAGTAACAATTAATAATGTTAAATTTCGATTAATGTTGCCCGTACGATGGGCGTACAGATTACTCTAAATACTACTAACTTACTGCTATAACATTACCTAAAAATAATAATAAAATAAAGAATAAATAAATATATATATATTGTATTATTATTATAAACATTATTATGTAACTAAATATAAGATATTTAACAATTGTAAGAAGATGGGAGGATGATGTATGTACCATAATCAATAATAAAAGTGTGCAAAATAATAATATTAAATCATTTATGACATTTGTTGCTTATTTACTAAACCTATGATCATATTTTCATTGGATTAATTAGCAACGATCTGCAGTATCTCTGCATATTCAAAAAGGGGTATGTGAATTTACAAATGTTTTGATGTTTATAGAATAAACTGCTTATAATGACATCATAACCATTTTATAAAGTGATTCTTGTGAGTACCAAATATTAAAATTCAATACTTAAAGAATTATATCACATGCCAGTAAAAAATCCAAACAACGATAATTTTAATGCCCTAATGAACAGTTTCTAAAGAGTAGGTATACCTAAATAAAAATGTTCATACATACCTCTTTTTTTCCTTTTTTTTTAAAGATATATCTGGGTTTTGTTATAAACCCAAATACAACCTTATACACCTTTCACACTAAGCTTAAAGCTTGTGCCGTGAAAGGGGAGTTTGCCGGCACCAGGGATCGAATCACGGACCCCTTGTTCTGAAGGCCGAGACTCTACTTCCAGGCTACCGACGAATTTTTAATATCCAACGACGATTCTGTAAAACTATGAAGGAAAGACAATGATCCTGGCTGGGTCATGTTATACTGAGAATGTCAAAGATTGTTGGTCAAAAAGAGCACTGTTCTTTGTCTTCCAAGGGTTCAGATGTCTCTTTCATAATACACCGTTCCTATGATGCCATCATCAGAATGTCTCATTTTTTTACTGACACAGGAAGGACAGTCTGCATGTTTACCACCAAAAGAGAGCAGAAAACATATTATCTTTTGGAAACACAATGGATATTAATAAGTATAAAAAAATACAATTTTAATATAAATATTATATAAAATATTTTATTAGCTTATATACAAAATAGGAGGTAGGTATAAACATATACATACAAAACTATAAAATACATAGTTAAATTTAATACATAATTCAATTGAAAATCTGAAAATTAAAACAATATTCATAATTTTTAGATAATCTCATTAGCACCATATTGATCAATAAGTTCAAAAATGGACCAACAGAATTATGCAGAACAGAATAATATTTTGAATTCCGATACTCCTATTGGTCAATTAAAAACATGTTTTTTTTTTTAAAGATATACCTATCTGGGTTTTTGTTATAAACCCAAATACAACCTTATACACCTTTCACAGTAAGCTACTAAAAGCTTGCATCGTGAAAGGGGAGTTTGCCGGCACCTGGTATCGAACCATGGACCCCATGTTCACGAGGCCGAAACTCTACCTCCAGGCTACCGACGAAATGTGAAAATTGATGATGCACTCCTATTGGTTGATTCTTTTAAAACGCCCAATAATATTACAGAATTTAAATATGTTCCACTCAGTATGATAATTTTTCTTCTTTATCACATATAATACCTATACCTATACATAAATTTTAATTCAACATAAAATTACTGAATAAAAAAAAAATAATAATATTAATGTATACATTTTATTTTTATTTAGACACAACGTCCAAATCTCTTTAAATCACAATACCTAAGCCTAATATAAGAATAGTACAGAATATTGGCACAATATTGACTTTATTTCCTCTTTATGTTCTCAAGTGGAATATTGAGGGGAAAAATATATATACTTAAAAAAACACATAGCATACTCACTAACTATTCAAAGTGCACTTAGGTTTTATCTCAATTTTGCATTTAAAAAAATATAATGAAAGAAATACATGGTATTTATTACTGTAAGCCTAAATATATTCTTTAAACACTTTCACAGTAAGCAGTATTATACTTGTGTTGTGAAGGTGGAGTTGATCAACAGCAAAAGAATAGGAAATAGGGATCTCTGAATGAATGTCAAAGACGAAGCTCTCAACCATCTTAGACTGTAATCTATAATCTTCACCATCACAGCATAGTCCATAGGTATGGTGTAGTTAGTAGACAAACTGCACTTAATAAACATGTAAGCTGTCCTCTTCGTGCCAATCAAAGTTGAAAGACATTCAGAATGGTTTTTATACCATGTCACTGCTGAACTGAAGATGTTGTATGCCTTAAAAGCTTAGAATAAAGAGTAGTATTTTATTTTAAAATTTAGTATTTACCTACAAAGAAAAACGTGGCTGAAGCACATAGAATCTGACCTTCTCCACAGACGACTATAGCTCGAGGATGCAAAAAGCATTGTTGCTGACAAAAAGAGCTGGTCAGAATTGGTTCAAGACCCACGTACACACATATAGGCTCCGTCCACGTGCACAACCTTATGAAGCAACCTGTATGTTTTTTTAAATGCAGTTAGTGAGTTGGCTACCCCAATTGTGAGATGCGCTGTGATGGTGTATAAGTAGTAGTTGTATTTTTATATTATTTCCAGGAAAAAACATTGCATTTTTAACTATTTAAATGTAGACAAAACAATATATTTATATTCAATATTTTAAAGGTCATCCAATATTTTATGGGTAAAAATATATGTTTAACATATATTATGTGTATGTAAATTTAGCTGACTCTTGTTTTAATTAATTGTGTCAGGTGGAGACTTTTACATGTTTAACCTTTCTCCACGTACACACTTTCCTCTCATATACCAGATGTTCTGAAAAGAAAAATCAACACATTTATAATTTAGTTAATTTGTATATACGTATGTTAGTATGTACTTTGTGGACACACTAACTAGGCAAGACAGAAGAAAAATAATACACTCTGTACAAAGTCTCATCTTTTAGGCAGGTTTTAGACTAAAAATATAATAAATATCTTATTTTTTGACAGAGATATTGCAATTTATGATACCATGTTATCAGGAGAATTTATGTATTGTTCTGCATGTTGTGTCAAAACACAACATTTTCATTTTATTATGGTGAACATATTACAGAAGATGGAAAATTATTTTTTTATCATGGTATGTAATGTTTAAAATTCATATTTGCGTAATAATATTGCAAACGCTAATAATAGAAAATAGACAACTATGCAAAAAAAAAAGATCATCGAATAAATAAATAGATCATCTTGCTTTCACACCCCTTTCCTTACTGTGAAGGTAGAAAAGATTGAGCATCATGCATTGCCATCCTTACAATGCCTTTTGCCTCTATAACATCCTTGGAACTCCTCAGCCATGCTCTCTTATTCATTGTATTTAGCACATGTGCATCATTAAAGATCTGGTCCACATGATTTAGCTATTTGCTTTTCCGGTGACCACATCTAGAGCAGCCTTACTACAGCCATAAATAAATTGATAAACAAATAAGTGAAAATATATATTTACCTTAAAATCTGTATCCAATCCCTTCTTCCTGGCCATAGCCTCTACTTCCTTAGCTATATTCTCCTGTGTAGTACCATATGTTTCTATATATTCACAATCTGAGGCTGCATAGTGGCAGGATATAGCCTTGCGGAAGTTCTACAAGAAAAAAAATATATTATCATCGTTATTAAAACAAATATGTACAACTAGATAATATTATGATAAACACTTGTAATCACAAAAATACATATTTATACTGGGTTTACAAGCCTAATTATGTCTAGTATAAGACTAGATTTATTCCTAATCAAACTAATACTTTACTCACGAAAGTATTTGTTCTATGCTGCATACCTACTCAATATTGTACCTACCAAAACTTCTAATCCTTATATCCTCAAATATGAAATGAGAAACACATCAATCTCTTTTTTATGGCTAACACATAAAATTCATTGTTGACATGGACAGGACGGGTATAATTTTAGACAGATATAAATTCATATAAGGATAGTCGGAATAACGCTTATATATTATATATATTTTTTTTTATTTTTTTTTAACATAACATCATCATCATCATCGCCCTCAACGCTCCTCTCGGGAGCACAGGGTAGAAACCAGCCTCCTCCATTCAGAGCGTCTCTGTGCCAATTGCGTCACCTCTTCCCACGACATTCCTTGCGCTCTGATATCGTTGTCATAGGAACGGTGTATTGTGAAAGAGGGACGCCCGGGCCGACGGAACCCCTGCGGACGGAAAAACAGTGCTCTTTTTGGCCAACTATCATTGGGCATTCTCAAAACATGTCCCAGCCAGGACCATCGTCTCTCTTGTATTACGGAGATTACAGGTCTCTGCTGGGTGCGCCGGCGCACAGCATCATTTGTAACATGTTCATACCATCTGACATCCAAAATCCTTCTAAGACACTTGTTTTCAAAGCTTAGTATCTTCCGCTCTTGAGCCTTGGTTAAGTGCCAAGACTCGCAGCCATATAGAAGGATTGGGATGATGCACGCATTGAACAAGCGACATTTTGTCCTGATGCTGAGTCCAGACGCCTTCCAAACTTTGTTCATGTTGTTGAAAGCCCCGCTAGCTGCTCCTATGCGGATTGGTAATTCCGACCGGAGATCACCCTCTGGCGTTATGGTTGCTCCCAGGTACCTGAATTTACTAACCTGAGATATTTGGGAATTGCCAACCATTAGTGGGGTGTGAGTACTCGTGCATGTACTATTACATATGTACTCCGTTTTACCAGCGTTGATACGAAGGCCAAGGCGCAAGGAATTTTCATAAAGAGCATTAGCGTTGCACTGTAATCCGTCCACAGATGTATCAAAAAGGGCTAGATCATCCGCATATTCAAGATCGTGCAGCACTCCCACAGACGTCTCACTGTTTTCACGCTGTGATAAAGGCACACCGCCAGGGCCCAGCAGCCCTACTCCCGACACAATCTAAATGCGATCTAATCTTGTTTGCATCTTAAAATGGCGAATTGGTACTTTTGAACATGGTCTAAATCTTAACTTTTAGACAGATCTAGTTTGATGTCTTAAAAATTCGTTACGATCTTAACATTTGTATGAAATCGGTACTCTTGACACAACATTGCCAAGGTCAAATCTTAATAGACGTCTTAAAACACAATCTAACAACTGTCAAAACTTAAGATTGCTGTGGAGGTGCATTTTAGCAATCTAAAAGTCTTTTTCCATAGTTTTTCCATCTTTTTACAACGCAAGTTTGTTTATTTTTTAGAATAATATTTATTTTAGTATATTTCTAATACTATTTTTCTATCTTGCTGTGTTTTTTACGCAAATAAAATTTGGTGTTGATTGTTAGTTTTTTCTGAGTCGCTTGTTTTGAAGTTTTACTGTGAGACTAGTTTTAAAACGAATAATGCATTGTGGAATTATGTCGTGAACAGTGTATGTGTTGTTTATCTGACTACTGTCCTATATTCTCATTCATTGGAGATATACAAGGCCTCCAGACGCAAAAACATGGATTCGCACCCCCTCTGAATCAAGTCTAGCGGGCTAGAAGAAGATGAGTGAAAAATATTATTTCAAAACTACATTATTGTTCAACAACGACTCAACTGGATTGGCCATAGCAACAGGCACCCAGGTGTGCTCATCACCATGGAGAAGGGCAAGACAATAGGCACAAATGTAAATGCGGACCAAGAAACACCTATATGGATCAAATAAGGACATGAATTGTGGTACGTACATAGAATTAAAGGTTAATTTCTATAATAAGTTATCCAGTAGTACTCATTAAGAGAAGATATAAATTGATGATCATAGTTGTATTTTTTATTATTATTATCGTTCACTGTATACCGTTACAAGATATTATAGAAGTGCTCAGATGGCAATATTGGGACAAGGGAATGAATCTCGCCCAGTGAATGCCATATTATTTATGTACATAAATGCATAATTATGTCATGAAATTCAACTATGCAGAAAATAAATCATAATTAAGTTTAATCTGTACCCCTCCCCTAGTTCATATCCGAATGCCCCACGATATCTTGTAACAGTGTACAGTGAAAGATAATAAAAATAAATACAACGATGGGTATATATCAACGGTATGGACTATGGATCATCAATATAGGTATATTCTCTAACTGGATGCTATTGGATAACCTATAGCAGAAATTCACCGAATTGAAGAGACTAATGTCCCATCCATCCTGAATGTTTTAATTTTTTGTTGGAACAAAGAGGACACCTTGGAAGTTTATTACATGCAGCTGCTCTGCTTGCCACCCCAGTTGTGAGATATGCTATAACGGTGTAGTTGGCCGGTGTGGCGCGGAGGTAACGCTCTTGCCTTTGAGTCACGAGGTCCCGGGTTCGATTCCGGCCAGGGCAGATTGAGGAATGACCTTTTTCAAATTGTCCTGGGTCTGGGTGTTACAAGTATATGTGTTTAGTGCATTGTAAATGTGTGTATCGTCGCGTTAGTACCCATAACACAAGATTCATCTAAGTTTGGGACTAGCTCGATCTCTGTGAAATATCTATGTATGTTATGTTATGTCTATACAAATGTCTTATGTCTATAGTAATGGTAGTAGTAAAGAGGCTAGCAGAAATTGGATGATATGAAAACTGATGTTCTTGAAACATCCAGGGGTAAATGGTGGGAGTCCCTTTCTTAAATGTTGACTAGCATAAAATAGAGATGAATGGAGAATAAATTCTAAATACTTTTTGCTTGTGTTACACAATAATACATTATTTCCCCTTATTAAATAATATGTTTCGTTTACAGGTTATATTCGGATATTATTTAGTTAAAATATTCTTGGAATTATTCTCAACCGTCTCCAGATAACCTTTAATGGTGCTGATGGGACCATTTACAGAGACAATAAGCACTGACACATCACACCACTGTTTAAGGAGCTACATTGGATGAGAGTCCCAAAGAGAGAAGACTTCAAACTGTACCTCACGGTTCATAAAGCCTTGAGCGGTGCAGCACATCTATGCCTCGCTGAGCTCTGTCCCATCGACAAAACTCTATTTATTTATTATTATACATATTTATTTATTACACATATATACAGCTTAAAGCTTTTATAAAATGGTATTAAAAATTCAAACAACAATTAATACTATATCAAAATAAAAAGCAATTAAAAATGTATAAAATGTAAGATAGTATCATTACACTTTTAAAAAAATAAATATCAAAATACCATAAAAATAATTGCATTGAGCAATTAATAAAAGAAGAAATACACAATATTAGTCAAACGTTAAAATTAATAATGAAGAATTCTCAGATAAAACAGTCAAAATTCATGGTATCAATCAAAGTTCATTCAATAAACAATTGAAACTACACATCTGTCACATAGAAAGTTTGAGACGGAGAAAATAAAATGCCAAATGTCACAAAAACAAAACACAAAAAACAACAACAAAGCAAAAATTATACGAATATTTCAAGAATTCATAAATAAAGATTCCAATTTGGAGCGGTGCGTGGCCTTTCACTTAGGTCGGAGAACAATAGATTGCTCTTGATTCCCTCACATCACTCTGATTTCTACTTTTCATCTTTTAGCATTCACACCGCTAGACTTTGGAACCAGCTTCCCTCTACAATCCGCACCAGCTCATCGTTTATGTCTTTTAAAAATAAATTAGTCTCTAGGTGATGAACACTACATTCCTTATATATATGTTAACTGTTTATTATTTAATTATTTGAGATAAATAAACATTATATTTTGAAATTTATGTTTTTTTTTGCCTTTATCATTGTTGTCAATTAAATTCTTATAAAACTGGAATATTTTTGATTCATCGTGTCAAACATGGCAAAAATGCTGGTGCACAATACCATTCTGTTACCGACACTTATGTTTATAAGCGAAACTTGGACGTGGTTGAAAAAGGACGAGAGTGGAATAAATGCTGTGGAGATGCGTTCACTGAGAAGAATGGTTGGTAAAACGTTGCGAGATAGAGTGAAGAATGAGGATATCAGGAGAATGAGCGGATGTGAGAGGAATGTGTGTTAACAAAGATATGATGAGCGAATGCACGATGAAAGGATGAAGTAGATGATGTGTGTATCTGAAAGAGGGGGTGTGACGAAGCGCAGAGTCCAAGTGCATATATCTATCTATTTTATTTCATTTCATGTATGTATTTTATTTTATTTCATTTTTATATATTTTATTTTATTTGGGTTAGTTGGAAGATATCGCAACTCTGCGATAAACTCGCCCATTGTACAGATTTTTTCATGCATGTTGTATATAATTCCTGTTATCATATTCTGCACAATAAAGTTTGTTTTTTTTTTTTTTTTAAAAAAGCTATATCTGGGTTTTTGTAATAAACCCAAATACAACCTTATACACCTTTCACAGTAAGCTACTAAAAGCTTGTGTCGTGAAAGGGGAGTTTGCCGGCACCTGGTATCGAACCACGGACCCCATGTTCACGAGGCCGAGACTCTACCTCCAGGCTACCGACGAACTCGAACGACGAAGAACGTTATTATTATTATTGTAGCCTAGAATGTACACATCATCTGCATACATCAATGCATTGACCCGAGTTTAATTCAATTCAACATCCATCTTTCTAAAGGTTGCATTCACAAGTCAGACATGTATCACAATAATTCATCCAATTTCCTTATATTCTCATTCAAATAAACCTTTAAAATACTTCTTCTATCTCTGTAATACACATTCATTAACACACATAATAGAATTTAATTGCCTCACCATATATATATATTCCGTGGGGCTCCATTCTTTCTGCCCATAATATATAAATTCACGATATATCCTGTCCTTTACCTTCACGCCGTGTCCCGGGTGGGGTAGGCAGAGAGAACGGAACGCCATATTGATCTTTCCTTACATACTTCTTTCGCTTCCTCTACATTCATCCAGTTTCTCATACATGCACGCCGATTCCTCTTACTTAACATGCGACCGCCCTTGAGTATTTGATCCACAAGGTTCTTGGACGTCCGTGCTTTCTCACACCCTCTCTTTCAGATAAATATACCTTCTTCGTCAATCTTACACCATCCATTTGCTCTACATGACCAAACCATCTCAATTTATTTACACGCATTCTATCAACAACACTCTTCTTGCATCCACTCATTCTTCATATATCCTCATTTCTTACTCTATCTTGCAATGTTTTACCTACCGTTCTTCTCAGTGTTCGCATCTCCACTGCATTTATTCCACTTTCGTCCTTCTTCAGCCATATCCAAGTTTCGGTTGCATACATAAGTATCGGTGCGAGGATGGCGTTGTGCACCAGCATTTTAGCCATGTTCGAGACATTGCTATTAGATCGAAGTGCACCGTTCACTTTTCTTTTTTCAATATCTCTTTCGTATCTACCATCCATCGCAAACATACATATTCGTCCACTTGCTCCAAACATTCATTTCCAACCTTTATTTCACACATTGTTCTATCAATCTCTCTTTCAAACACCAGCACTTTCGTCTTAGTCACATTCATTTTCATCCCATTCATTCTGCAACTTTCATGTACAACTGACACTCTCGCACTTCTTTCTTGCATGCTCTGTAAGTTTCTTTCATCCGTTCCTTATATTTGTTTCTTTCATTGATTCATGATAAAGGTAATAATTAAAAACATATAAGTATACAACATTTATTTGAGAATGGTTCAAGACTTTATAAATCAAAATTTATTCAACTTATTCCTACTCAACTGTATTTTCCCTAGTTGTAGCACCAAAAGTCAGGCATTGTTCTATGCTACAGGATCATCGTCCAATTATAGCTATTATTCATCAATGAATTGACTCCATGTAATAGGGAATTATCACTGTGAAGTTGATTTCAACTATTCAGAGTACACCATGAGCAAATGTGCTGTGAGCGGGTTTATTCAAAGGTTCATGCTTTCTGTTGAGAATATCCAGTAGTTTCTATTGTCATGTTGTATTCATTGTCTCTTATATGTTGATTGTGTTTGTTCCAAGTTTGTTGTTTTTTTAAAGTAATTGTAGTGTAATAAGGCTATTTAGCCATATACTTTGTTAACAAATAAATAAATTGTTTTACTTCATCACACAAAAAAGAGCTTCTCTTTAAAGTTCGTAGACGATCATATGCAGACATTATTCATTAATCCTTGTGTAGAAAAACATTTTAGTTAATGTCCAAATAAACCTATAAACAAAACATGTTATTTAATGCATTATATTTGTAACAAAGTACATTAATGATTGTTTCCACAATTCTTATTTCATACTTACCTTAATTTGTGACTTTCTGATCATTTTAATATAATAAATTCGCGTATACTTCTGCAAAAACAACAAACTAAAACATCGCATAACAAACATTGATAACTGTTAGTGTCAGTGAGATAATAATAGACAATAGCAAAATATGTCATAGACAAAAATAGTGTCAATGCATAGGTTTTAAAAAATATTTTTTATAAATTAATTGCACTGTTATAGATCATTATATAATATCATTTTCATTTCATTTAATCAGAAATTGATATTAGATTTATAAAAAATGTGGAAATACGGTGAAATCACGTGATATATTAGTTTTAATAATTCAGTTGTCGTGGTTGTCATGTTGGTACCCATAGATAACGGCGTTAGGAAATACATCTCTATATTAAGACATCTTAAAGTTAAGATTAGATCAAGATCAAGACTAGATTGCGTCGGGGGTACCATCTACAAGTCTTAATCTAATCTTGATCTTAAGATCGAATCTAATCTTGATTGAATTCAAGAGTAGCCCTGCAGAATAGATTTTCTGAGCAGGTAGTCCATAATTATGGTAAAGATAAAAGGTGCCAATATACAGCCCTGCCGGACTCCAGTGGTGATCCTGAAGGTGTCAGTTGGACCACTTGATGTTCTGACAGAACATTCAGAGTCCATATGCAGGGCTTTGATCATGGTTACCACCTTGGGCGGGATGCCATACGCGGCCAGTATTTTCCATATGGTTGGTCTGTGGGGGCTGTCAAAAGCTTTTTCGTAGTCAATGAAGCAACATGCAAGCGGTGAGTTGAACTCTTGCGACTGTTGGAGTACACATCTGGCACAAAAAATTGCGTCCGAACAGGACTTGCCAGGTACAAACCCGCATTGTTGCTTTCTCAGAGATGCCAACACTGGTTTTTGAATGCGACTCAATATGATTTGTGAGAGAACTTTACCAGGCACACTAAGTAGTGTGATGCCACGGTAATTTCCGCATTCCAGTGGGTTTCCCTTCTTGAAAAGTGTCACGATGGATCCATTTCTCCAATCTTTCGGGCAGAGCTCCTCATTCCACACCTTGTTAAAGAGATGGTACAGTGGGTGGATAAGCGCATTCATGCCATACTTAAGGAGCTCTGCGTGGATTCCATCTTCACCTGGGGCCTTGTTGTTTTTTAGCCTTTTTACAGCTGCCTCAATCTCCTCATGTGTTGGGGGGGTTTCGGCTATCCCAGATACCTGTGGGATATCTAGGTCGCTATCCTCATTGCCAACATCAAAAGGTGAGGAGGGGTCCGGTCGGTTTAGAATGAACTCAAAGTGTTCTCTCCATCTTCCTCTTACTAAGTCAGGGGCAGAGATCAGGTTTCCACTGCTATCATTAATTGAGTCAGCAGTCTTATTCTGACCTCTTCCTCCCAACATGCGGGTAATTTCAAAGAGAGTCTTCGAGTCATTCCTGGCCGCGGCAGTTTGTGCAAGCTGTATTTTGGCTTCGACATCACGTCGTCTGTCTTTGCGCACAGAGTGCTTTACCAGGCGGTCTAGCTCTCTGTACGAATTTCTTAGGGCCTCCAGTTTCGTAGGGGACTTTTCAGCATCTCTGAGTATCTTGACTTTTTGGCGATCTTGAATATATCCCCAGGACTCCATAGACATCCATGGTGGTTTGTTCCTCTCTTTGAACCCAATGGACGCAACCGCTGCAGCCTTCACTACTCTCCGGAACTCCTCCCAGGCCGACTCTACTGAGTCAGTATCGGAAAGATACCGAGAGAGTTCAAATCCTTGGTGCAGCTCAGCCTCATACTTCATGCGAGACCGAATATTCCCCAACCCACAGACGTCAAACACTCGCGGTGCAGCTGGTCTTGCAAATTTATTGAACCTTAGCTTCATGGCTCCGACAAGGAGCTCATGATCCGTTTTCAGGTCCGCTCCACGAAATGTCCTGACATCCTGTAGATCAGAGCGGTCTCGGGCCTTAACCAAAAGATGGTCAATTTGGTTTCTGGTACGTCCATCAGGTGAGGTCCACGTGTATTTGTGGATATCCTTGTGAGGAAACAGTGTTCCTCCAATAAGGAGTCCTTGGAGTGTTGCGTATTCTATAAGACGGGAGCCGTTGTCATTTAGCACCCCCATGCCATGCCCCCCCATTACGCCAGGACCGTTTAGTGGGTCGTTGCCTACTTTGGCATTGAAATCGCCCATCACAACGATCCTATGCCTTTTAGGAATTTTGGATGTGACGGCTGCCAGACAGTCATAAAAACTGTCCTTGACCGTCCCCTCCGCATCCTCTGTGGGGGCATAACACAAAAGTACCGTCAACGGGTCACCCGTTGCCCTAAACGAGGCGCGTAGTAGCCTGTCGGAGATGGGTTCCCAATCAAGAAGCGAGCCGGCGGCCCGTTTGCTCATTAGCAAGGCGACACCATGCTTGTGTTTTGTCTTGTGGCCAGAGTGAATCATGGAATAGTTCCCCGCCTCACTCCTACCACAATCCAAAAGACGTGCCTCAGACACACCTAGCAGGTCTAACCCATAGTCACTCGCTATCTTGGCGGCAACCAACTCCTTGTCATGCCTCAGCGTCCTCGCATTGTATGTTCCGATTTTCAATTTCCTTATTCGGTCCAAGTTCTTATGGTCAGGGGGGCTACATGTAAATGGACCCCTCCCCTGTAGAGGTCCAAGTGTCCGAGGCTTTAACATAACATGTATAGACAATTCACACAGACCGAGCTAGTCCCAAACTAAGATATGAATCTTGTATTATGGGTACTAACACGACGATTCACATATATACAATGCACTGAACACATATACATGTAACACCCAGACCCAGGACAATTTGAAAAAAGTCATTCTTCATTTTGCCCTGGCTGGGAATCGAACCCGGGACCTCGTGACTCAAAGGCAAGTGCGTTAGCCTCCGCGCCACACCGGTACATTTGTCCACACCATTTGTGAGTGAAGTCTCCCTTAGCCAGACATGACAGATATTCCATGTAAGTGAGTAGGGGTGTATACATCTATGATTTGATTTGTACTTACTTTAGTTAGGTTAGGTCCTGACCCATGAATAAGAGTTGGATGGAAAAAGACTGTGTCTCCCTTTTCCATTGGCACATAGACTCTCGCAGACTCAGGAGCGACCTCGTCACTATTCTGGATCCCATGATAAGCTTTGTTAACCGTCACTCCTACTTTTGGAGGAGGATATTCATGATGAAAGAGTTCTCCTTTGTGTGATCCTGGTATAACATACAGGCAGCCATTCTCTTTGAAGACGGGTTCCATTGCTGTCCAGCTGGCTACCACTTTGTTGGCGGGACGGAATGGGAAGTAGTGAAGATCCTAGAATATGTATGAAATTCTAATTTGATATAATGATATCAGAATTATGACATTAATACTAGATTATTAATCATACCCTCCTTTACACGAGACTTATCTCTATAAGGAGAATGTTTTTATTTAAGTTTTTATCAAATAGTCTATGTATTGTTATATCTGTATTTATTTTTATGTTCAATAAAATAAATAAATAAAAATACCCAAAAAAAATTGGTGACGGTGAATTTGGACCATTGTGATCCAATTAAATTTCATCTCAATTAGTCTTGAACAAGTATGGGTCGAGTGAGGTTGGTCTTTATCTCACTCGTTCATAAAAAATATATGTTTATATTTGTATGGAAAGAATTATCATTTAATTTCGGTTAGCTTCAGACAATATGTCAAGTTAACCAAGCCTTAATGTATGTTTTCTTTGTGAGAATGGCTATAAGTAAATAATAATAAAACAGAAAAGACATTTGTGTGACAATTAACACAGAGTAACCTTTAATCTATCAGTAAACATTGTAAGAGAGAGTGAATACATTGGTATGCACGCACTACGTGACAAAACTCAATAACAGATTTTACATATAAATAATAGCTAAATATACGTAATGAGTAAGTTTATCTGTCTCATCCATCATTATTACTATTACGCTACCGCAAAGTTATATACACAATAATAATAACAACACAGATATAGATAAATAAATTAACACTATCAATAATGACATGATGGACTGGACATTGTTCTTATAATCCAAATATTATCTACTATTGCAGACAATGGACAATGTTTATTTGCAAAAATCTATTAATCTATCATCATCAACATCAATGGCTCTACAACCCAGATCGGGTCTTGGCTTTCTTCAGAGCACAACTCCATAACTGGCGGTACTGTGCTGCTGTACATCAGTTCTGAATGCCAATTTTGCATCCTTATTTATTTATTTATTCATTCTTTACTGTACATTGATAAAAATCTATTACATAAAAGGTATACATTCAAATTAAATACAATCAATATACAGAGGGCGAGTTCATCGCAAAGGCGCAATCTCTTCCAACTAACCCAAGTTATTTACACTATCCAGCCATCAAAGCTTTGGCCTTCCTGGTTTTCTTTGAGCCCCGGTGTGCCATTCAAAAGCCTTCTTGGAATTCAGTGCAACTTTCAAAGCACATGGAGAATGTTCATCAATTTTGCCATTCTCATTGTGCATCAATCGAGAAATATTTAATAAACTAATCGGAGCAACCATTTATTTGATATCTCCTATTTCAGATTAATTTTGTTTCACTCAAGTGTTGCAGTCAAACCTGGCAAAACAATTTTTGAGTTTATATTTGTGATGAGTTGAAGCGCTCGCCTTCTTTATGATTATGACGCCGTCCCTCTCTGTACCCATTGTCTGTTTATGTGGACGGTGGTAAGTGTGAGTGGGATAGCAGCACTATTACTTTGATGTGCATAGTTTGTAAGTATTATAAAATAAGTTTGTTGACTGGCAGGTGCCATAGTTTAATATAACTGCATTGTATAGTTGCGTGAATATGTGTGCGTGATAAGAATGTGTGACTGCGATTGAAAAGGATTATTGTACTGCATCGAACTGTTTGTGATTTTTATATTTATATATGTTTAATGGCCTTGTGCCATGTATGAAATTATAAATAAATAAATTACAAGTGAATCTAGACTCCCGTCTAAATGATGCTGAAAAGTTATATTTTTTTGTCGTTGAATAAATAAAGAATAAAAATGAATGTTTATTATTTTACCTGATGTGGAGGATGTATTGACGTGCCTGGAGGCTTATTAATAAGCATACTATGCATTCCCATGATATTAGGGCCTGTGAAGCATTCTATGTAGTCCAGAAGTTCTGGATATTCAGTATACTGAGACAGGACATCATCGTGAAGAATGTCTTGAATCTGAAATTAATAAATGTAATATCAATTTTACTATTTATATTTGTGACTGTGGTGCATAGCAGACCATGTCACACTTGTTGAAGTGTCCATTGTGTCCTGTCGAATGCACTATGGAGGATATTTTCGACACATCTCCACATACTGTGCGTCTTGCACAGTTACTGGAGATCAGATATTGGTTTTCTGGGTTTCGACACGAAAAATAAAAATAAATTGAAAACTTTGAGGCAGGTATTCGAGTAAAAGTGGATATTGAGGGCAGCAAATAATAAAGAAAATATTTAATGCTGTTACTATACAATAAAGTAAATATTATTTTATTTTGTAGTTAATAATCCTCACAGAACACAAGTCATATTTTTTGTGTTATAAAGATGAGATATTAAGGATTGAAGACATGCCTCATTACTGTTAAAAGAAATATATTACATCTTTCAGACTCTTTGCAGATAGCTGCCTTTTACAGATTATTCAAACAATTACAGAAAAGAGTAGGAGACATATTCTTTGCCGAGAGTTCAACAAAAAAAAACCCGAACCATTTTTACAATACATATAAATGCACTGTAAACATCCTCATAGCAAACAATGTGCTTGGGTCTTGTAGGTGGACTAAGTCCGCATTAGGTGGAATTAAAACATTGCAAATTGCTCTAATAAAAAATTAAATACTGTTGAATTTCACAATCTGCCATTGTTTATAATACCTTGTTGTATAGGAATTCTCCTTTCAATGAGGATCCAATATGAATAATCTCTTTCATGACAACCATCAACCCTTTATCCACTCGTCCTTCGCAGATATCCAAGAAACGCTGTCTACAAAAAAATAATCAAATAATGTCACACACTTAAATATATATTTATTATGTTTAGGATACTTGGTAATTTTTCCTGAATGATAAATTGATAACTATGTTTGCATGTTGCGTTCAAAACCAATAACACAAACCATGACTTATTCAGTATCCTAATAGTAAAGTCTCAGACTTTCTATCGCGAGATTCTGTCTTCAATCTTCTCACTGTCAACCTACCCCACCTTGTGACACAATACAGCTTTAGCGTTTAATTCCAGTCATTGCATTTGAGAAATATGTTATAGATAATCTGAGATTTTACATATATACAATACTTACTTGCATTTATCCAAGATATCATGAGGCACCAAGTTCTTGATGAGTATATATCCATTTCTCTCATAGAAATCTCTTTGGAATGGAGTTAGCTTCGTATTGTTTAGTGTGTAAATGTAACTGTGACCTGATGAAGTTCTAAAATAAAAAAAAAAATCAAATATATCGTTGTTGCATATTGCGTTTGACGACCGGTGTGACGCGGAGGCTAACGCACTTGGCTTTGAGTCACGAGGTCCCGGGTTCGATTCCCGGCCAGGGCAAAATGAAGAATGACCTTTTTCAATTTGTCCTGGGTATGGGTGTTACATGTATATGTGTTCAGTGCATTGTATATATGTGTATCATCGTGTTAGTACCCATAATACAAGATTCATATCTTAATTTGGGACTAGCTCGGTCTGTGTGAATTGTCTATACATGTTATGTTACTCAAAAAGAGACATGTGCGCACTTTATTATTCAGGCATACTCTTTTAAAACTGTTCATTAAGGTATTAAAATTGTAGTTTGGACTTTTTATTGGCATGCGATATTATTCTTTAAGCATTGAATTTTAATATTTGATACTAAGAAACACTTTGTAAAATGGTTATGATATCATTATAAGCAGTTTATTCTAGAAATGTCAAAACATTTATGAATTCATATGTCCCTTTTTAAATATGCAACGACTTAACATCTCTTTGAAATGTATAAAAAAACTGTTAATTTGTCACACCGTTTTTATAAACTCCAGTGCTTTTGTCAAGTTTAAAATCAATTTTAAAACTTAATTAAAAGTTAGAGTAGAATAAAGTTTGCATAAATCGGAAAACAAATTTAGCAAAAGTATCTATTAAATAAAGCTGATTAATAAATACCTACTGAGATTATTATTAAAATAAACAACTTATCTACCAATACTATATGGAACTTACAGATTTTGTGATAATTTATGTCCAGTTAAATGGTTTTTTAACACTTCAATTCTAAATGCAGCAGAAGACATTTCGTTAATAGTTGTTATTTATTTATAATAAAACACTCAATGAATATAATTGTTCAACACTGTCCTTCACCTTTGTACGACCTGTTTTTGATCCGAGGACAAAATGACAATAGGTTAAATGTAAAAAATACAAAAATATTATTTTTTATCTGTATTAAGGTAGCTGCCTAAGTAGTAACAACTTTTAATCGAAAAGAAAATATTGATAAGACAAACTTTACAAATATATTCTCAATAACACGTAATAATAAGATACATAATCATACGATTTTAATCACTTTATCTCTGTCAGCTAGAAGCGTCCAAAGATACCCAATTTTCCAACTGTTTGTAATACCAATAACTGTTGAATGATAAAATGGATGTGATTTCAACAGAAGATGTTATTAAAATAATAAACGTATTTTAAATTATTATGAACTTTAGACTTATGTAACTAATTATCTAATAAGTTTAAACAAATTATTGCGAAACTATTCGCAACTTTATAAACTAATTATTCAAGTTCCTAGTTCACATTATTTTCGCAACAAATTACTTGATTCATAATATTAATTATGCTCAGCGATACATTTAGTGTTGTATTTAAACGTTAAATATGCGATGTATTATATAATTATTAGATAAGGAGATGTTATCAGAATATAATATTAATCAAAACAATTGTTATTTTCATTACGCCGATTCGTCACGTACGCACGTCAAAAACAAACATTATTTTGACATTGACAGTTAGTAGCAGTGTTGCCAACTCAGACTTTGAAATAAAGAGGTGTTCACACGAGACGACATTATGGATGAATTAATGTTTATTCACACCTTTTCAACTTGAAGGACCATCCGGAGTGATCACTGAATAATTCTGATTACCTCTTTATTTTCTTGATAGTCATCAAAATTACCCAGCTTGCTATTTTCATACTAACTTTATCACTTTTATTAAAAGGGAACATTGTCTCAGTGCTACCAAGTATATTTTTACGTATTTCCACGTACTTTTAGTCCCATTTGATAATCTATGTAGATAGGTACTTCTGTTCCAAATCTACATACATTCATGCCTAAAATAGGTCCTTTAAAATTTGGAAATTTTAATTATGTCTAGGATTTGCAGTCCTCCATGGCCACGCAGTCCTTAAATTGGCTTCATTTTTTTTTAATTGGACAAAGCAACAATAATGACTCTTTTTAAACTATGTATGCAGAAATATTCTTCATATCGCATTCTATAAAACTGTATTTTCCAAATTAGTTGTATACTATGAAGTTTGAGTGACAAACAGCGGAGAAATTCCATGTTAGTATGGATATCAGTTCAAATCTAATTAGATTTTGGACTCTACTGACATGTTATTACAAATGGATTTGTCCACTTCGATACCAAACCACACAGTACTATATAGTGCTACATTTATCAGCTCTCTAGTTTTGAAGTAATCCTAAAACTATTGTCGTTGCATATTCAAAATGAGGTATGCGCGAACATTTTTATTTAGGCATACTCTTTAAAAGCTGTTCATTAGGGCATTTAAATTGTTGTTTGGACTTTTTATTGGCATGTGATATTATTCTTTAAATATTAAATTTTAATATTTGCTACTACAAATCACTTTATAAAATGGTTATAATATCATTATAAGCAGTTAATTCTAGAAATGTCAAAACATTTATAAAATATTACATACTTACCCAATTTTGAATATGCAGTGATGATAATATTTAGTATAACACTGGAATAGAAACAAGATATACGGTAAAACACAGGACAATTCATGAAAGAGAGCAGAAAATAATTTATATTTCTTTCTGGGAATTCAATGGATATAGACATTAAATAAAAAAATACATTTTTTTTTAATTATATAAAATCTTTTATTGACTTATATACAGGATATAAAATTATAAAATACATAATTAAATAACATAAATGTTGGAATTGAATAAGGTCAACCGGGGCTATTGCGTCACAATACTTTTAATCCCAATTTTAGTTGATTATAATACTTCTTCTTTTTGACGTATTAAACTGTGAGTAATAATACAAGACCCCATGTTTTATAGGGATTTATGTTATGATGTCATTTTATTATGTTGTACACGGTTTTTGGGTAAAAATAATGATTTTTTCAAAGTTGAGATTTTCAGACGCTATAACCCCAGTTGGGGTTATTGCATCTTTCGGTAGAATCATGTAACTGACAAAGCTAGAAGCTATATTTGACCATTCATTCTGTTACACATAAAATTGTATTGTTTATTATTATCTCTTACATCTGATTCCGTGCAAGGTTTCACCAAATTGAACAAATAAAAAAATACGGGGCTATAGCGTCTAGTATACATAGACGCAAATACCCCATACAAAATTTCAGGGGAGACAAACAATTTTGCTGTCATAAGTTCATATGTCATAATAGTTCATTGAATTGATTAAAAATAAAACAGCATATTTAATGCCGGATATTTGTTATTTTTATTATAACAAGAACAATCAATTATTACGAAAGAACATAAAAATACGAATAGTT
This sequence comes from Athripsodes cinereus, assembly GCA_947579605.1. Classification (NCBI taxonomy): domain Eukaryota; kingdom Metazoa; phylum Arthropoda; class Insecta; order Trichoptera; family Leptoceridae; genus Athripsodes; species Athripsodes cinereus. The sequence goes on along the minus strand of OX388324.1, from coordinate 2,178,450 downwards.
CTTTTCACTGGGTGTAAAATAAAAAAATATTATTGAATATTAAACATTTTAAAGTTTTCTTTAAAGATAAGATGCCCTCGTTTGGATAATTACGCACCATTTTGGAAAACCTGCAATAGATTACTTTAATCAAAAAAAAATCATAATATAAATAGAATATATAAAACGAACACTCAATTAAAATGTTTAGGATCCCTTATATGGGGCTATTGCGTTACACTAGTTGCAATAACCCCTATAAGATAGACGCAATAACCCCAATGAAATCCTAACCTTAACTTTTTTAAATGCATGGTGCCATAAAATATCAAGCTTATCACATAAAATAATTAATAAAAAACAATGTTTAATAAATAAATAAACTACTTACATTTATATAATATCGATTTTCTGCAAAAAATCTGAGATGATAATGGATTGAAAAGTTGACGTGTCACTAACGAAGAATCCGAACAATGTGCCAAAATTAATATGGCGTATTATAAAGAATAAAAACTGTCAAATATAGTCTATGGTCACTTAGCTTCCAGTTTTAGTACTAAAGATTATCAAGAGATGACTTTAGTAATTCTGGAATAAATGTTTCGTCTGATAATTTTAATAGACGCCTTCACCCCGTAGACGCAAAAGCCCCGGTTGACCTTACCTATAATTTTGCAACAATTTTATAGGCACCATATTGATTACCCAATTCTAAAACCAGCAACATGAAATTCTTATATTCCAATAATAAAAGTAGTATAACGAATCAAGATATCTTAATGAAAATTTCCATGGTATAGGAGGAATTCTACTCAGCAGAACTCATTTCTGCATTCTCTGAAAAAAGGGTCCATGAGTCCTTGTTCTACCTTAATTTTTTTCTTGAGTTAGATCATTTGAATTTTGAAATATTGATTATCAAAATTTATAAACATATTTGTAAATGATTGGAGTTAAGATATTTGATTATATTTTTTTAAATAAAATATTTATATTAATTTTTGGTTTGATTCTGAATAGAATAAATGCTTCAGGTAGGTATGTGCCTTTTATAAGTTTAATCTTTCTCCGCGTACACACTTTCCTCTTATATACCAGATGTTCTGAAAGGAAAAATAGAGACATTAGTATTTTAGTTCAATCATAAATTATATCTTAGTATATATGTCCTTTATGGACGCAGTGACTAGGCAAGACAAGGAAAAATAATACACTTTGAACAAGGCTTCATTCTTTAGTAGTTTAACAAGCAATTGAATTGTCTTTAAATGAATAAAAAAATAGCTTATAAATTGAAAGAGATTTATTTAAATCAACAAATAAATGCTCTACTTTTCATTGCAATCAGCACAAGTCCATCCTTGAGAATCTGGTTCACATGATTTAACCATTTGATCCTCGGGTGACCACCTCTCTGAGCACCCCCTCTCTCAGTAATACATAAATGGATACTTAAACAAATAAATGATAAAATATATTTACCTTGTAGTCTGTATCCAACCCCTTCTTCCTATGGATAGCCTCTATTTCTTTGGCTATATCCTCCTGTGGAGTACCATATGATTCTATATATTCACAATTTGAGGCTGCATAGTGGCAGGATATAGCCTTGCGGAAGTTCTACAATGAGAGAAACATATTGTGAGCTCAATACAATAACTGGACATCTCAAAATTAATAGTTTTGAGATAATAGACTGCAATCAATAGACTTGTAGTGCCACGTAGAGGGAGTCTGGCTTACTATGTTGACCGTGCCTTCTGTATGGCTGGTCCGTTGCTGTGGAATAAAATTCCTTATGATTTGCAGAATTCGAGCCAATAATGCAAACAAGAGCCAAAAAAATTAGCTCATGTTCCTCTGATCAACAACAGATCAAAGAAAATAACGAAAATTTAGAACTTCCTTGGTTTTAGGTCTGAAGAAATAATTTTACTTATTTTCGAAAGGTTAATTAACTATGTATCAGTTGCGAGACCTTTTTTAATATAAAGTATTTATACCATGTGTTTTATCTGTTACTTGATTTTTTTAAAATCCTACATATTTCAGCAACAAACCTTTGCCATCTACATATTTATAATGAGTTACAAATGTTACCACCTCAACGAAATAAAATTCGTTTCAATAAAAAAAAAAACAGTGATAATAAATTTCAAACGAGTCGATGTTTTCTAGCTAAGTTCTATAGATCAGTGGTCCCTACGTCTGCGAAAGGAACATGAAGGTTGGTCCTTATTGTTGGATTCTCCTTTTCAGTAGATATTTAAAACCAAGTATAAGTATAACAAAACCGAGGAGATCATAAAACACAAAGATATACAAAGTCCAAAGACTACATCGGTAATTCAAAGAAAAAATCGGTTATGCGGCCGATCAAATTTTGCATCCAGTTTTAAACTGACGTTGGTTATAAGACAATATATATTGCTAATGCTTGAAGGACAACGATGTTGGAACATAAAAATTCCGTAAAAATATAGCGCGCTGCAAGTTAACTATATCTGTGATTAAACACTTCAAAGTCCTATAACTGTTCAAAAATCTGGATACCGGGTGGGGTATAAATTTCAAGTGTTAGGGAAATTATTAAATTCTGGGAATCTGAGACCTTATTTTCACGTTCACTTTTTATGTAAACAATCAACGTCACCACTTCAGTGGGTAGCAGTAGAAGTAACAAACGTTGACCGTTCCGCAGGCGATAAAAAGATTGGGAACCACTGCTGTATTAAGTTAATTACATGGACCTAAATAGAGTATATACATCCATGGTTAATTAGTACCTACACTACCTACAAGTATTATTTTCTTGCAGGTCCCGTTATTAATAAAACATCTCGTTATTTATTTATTCTTTCAGTACAATTCATTAATCATTGAGATAAGATTTGTGTAATAATTAATTTAATTATTTGGCTAATAAAATATTTAACACAATGTTAACGCAACCAGCAACGAAATGCAAAAGATGTGTTATGATTGTATGCTTTATTTTTCGATTTTGTTGCGAAGTACAACAATGACTCGTTACTTTTTTAAATAATGTGTAGGAAAACCAACTTCTCACTGAAATACCTTCTTAATTCAAATTCAAATATGTTTATTGGGATAAATATACATTTTTTACATCAATAATATTTTTTTTATAAATGCACAGCTAACATATAAATTCCCTTAAATTTGAGCAGAGCTCGTGCTTTGAGGGATTAATATTTACTTAGTTTTAACTTGTTACATTTATCTGAACGCTATTAATTATCCTTCTTCAAACCAATGTACCATCCTACCCCAAGATTTACTCATTAATAGACCATTAAAGGATGACGTCACAGAAAAATCATTGAGGGGCATCAGGCATCCCAACACAACACATTCACAGTGTTTACGGTGTAATATTAGGTGGGACGCCTAAAGAATAGATACCTAATAATCAAAAAAACTGTCAGTGTCGATTTTGTTATTATTTTGTCGTCTGACTTTCTTTTTTTTCTCTTATGGCATAACATCCTACAAGGATGATTTGCGCAATCTGATTGCTTGCCCCCCAAGCAAAAGCAAATCCATAGACAAGACCACGTGACCTTTAATGGTCTATAGTGGTGTTGTCTAGCAGCTGTCTTTTTCTTCCTTAAAAAACTACCACGTGAGAGGGAAAGTATAAGGATGCCATTCGTTTCCAAACACATAGGTAGTTAGAGTATTACATATGTAGTGTTAGAAAGAGACACACCCCTACACCTCTTCCCTCACGAAGAACCCTTAATTTTTTGATAGAAATCTAGACCTTATAACCAATGACAGAGGTAAAACATATTTTTGCTTGATGTTAGTCTGTGGATAATTGAGTAACCATAATATTATGGTCAAGATGGTAAAAAAATATTTTGTTCGGTTATGTTGGTAGTTCACGTCCTCTGTTTATTTTTTTGTGACGTCATCCCATATTAGCTTATTCGGCACAAATAAGTAATTTATATTGCTACTTACCCTGAATGTCTTATTTTTGATCACCTTGAATTTTTACATAGAATTATTAATCCCATTACTATCCGACTTGTAAAATATGACGTGATGGTATAGATAGATTAATAGACAATCTACATATTCTGTATTATCTAGCACTTTTAGCAGTAAATTTTTTTTTCAATTTTTTTTACTAATGTAAGTAAGTACTTAGGCGTGCAGTAATTATTTTATATTTCAATATTTTTTTATGTCGCTAATAAATAATTCACTAACCTACATACATTTCATTTATTTTACACGGTAAAAAAAAACTTGTTAATAAGTGAAAAAAGAACTACATCTATGAAGAATTTCTAAACAAAGTATATTCCACCTTCTATGTATAGGAATATGAAGAGTGAATATTCAAAATGTGGCATGTCCAGTTTAGTTAGAATATAAGTTATATCTTAATATTTCACATATTTTTTATTTGTATAATGATAAGTAATGCATTGTCTGTGGTTTTTTTGTAACAGAATAGAATGAATATAATAATCACCCTTTTTATGTAAGATTACGAGTGTTCTGTAAAAGATATTTGTTCATGAAAGCTCTCTATCTAGCAATAATAAACACTTTATTGTCAAAAATAAATTTTACAAAAGGCGTAGGTACATATTGCCTTGAGACAATGTCTTCCATTAAACCTAATATAAGTAACATAAATAATTAAAATTTTCTCTTTTTTTTTTTTTTTTTTATTTTTTTAAAAAGATATATCTGGGTTTTGTTATAAACCCAAATACAACCTTGTACACCTTTCACAGTAAAAAAGATATATCTGGGTTTTGTTATAAACCCAAATACAACCTTATACACCTTTCACAGTAAGCTAAAAGCTTGTGTCGTGAAAGGGGAGTTTGCCGGCACCTGGGATCGAACCCCGGACCCCTTGTTCAGACATTTGACACGCCTTATTTTGACACACCATAATTGACTCATTATATAGACCTTTTTTTTGTTAATTCTTATTATTCTATTATTATTTTGATCTTGACTTATGAATTTGCAATGTACCTGTGTGATTGTTTTTTTGTTGTTGTCTGTCATACTTAATTTTTTTTTGTTAACATGTAAAAGGCTCACGCTGTGTATGATTTTAAATAAATAAAAATAAATAAATAACATTACATAAATTGCATAGTAATAATAATAATCCTTAAAAAAACATGACTTCATTACTACTGAACACATAATTTTGTGCAATGGGCGAGTTTGTCGCAGAAGCGCGATTTTTCCCAACTAACCCATAACCCATTGCATAGACAATTCACACAGATTGAGCTAGTCCCAAACTTAGATCAATAACACAATATTAAAATCTATGATTTTGGGATGAGGGAGAGGTATCCATTTTTTTAAACTAAGTAGGTATCTATGTAGAAATATTCTACGGGTTGACTTCTATAAAACTGCATTTTCCAAAAAAATCCAATGAAATATGCGTGAAAAATATACCTAGATAATAAAAGTATAGAAATCAGCCAAATTCCAATTAGTTATTGGGCTCTAATGACGTTTAAATGCAAATGGATTAATCCAGTTTTGGAACCAAACCATACATACATATCTGCAGCCCTACTCCCGACACAATCTAAATGCGATCTAATCTTGTTTGCATCTTAAAATGGCGAATTGGTACTTTTGAACACGGTCTAAATCTAATATTTAAGACCGATCTAGTTTGATGTCTTAAAAATTCGTTAAGATCTTAATATTTGTATGAAATCGGTACTCTTGAAACAAAATTGTCAAGGCCGATCTTAATACCGGTCTAGTATAGCGATCTAGTAGCTGTCAAAACTTAAGATTGCCGTGAAGGTACATTTTAGCAATCTAAAAGTCTTTTTCCATAGTTTTTCCATCTTTTTACAACGCAAGATTGTTTATTTTTTAGAATAATATTTATTTTAGTATATTTCTAATACTTTTTTCCTATCTTGCTGTGTTTTTTACGCAAATAAAATTTGGTGTCGATTGATAGTTTTGTCCGAGTCGCTTTTTTTGAAGTGTAACTGTGCGACTAGTTTTAAAACGTATAATGCATTGTGGAATTGTCGTGAACAGTGTATGTGTTGTTTATCTGACTACTGTCCTATATTCTCATTCATTGGAGGTATACAAGGCCTCCATCCTGTAACAGATGACGCTAAAACATGGATTCGGACCCCCTCGAGATTCAAGTCTAGCGGGCTAGAAGAAGATGAGTGAAAAATATTATTTCAAAACTACAACAACGACTCAACTGGATTGGCCATAACATCAGGCACCGGTGTGCTCATCACCATCGAGGAGGGCAAGACCATAGGCAGAAATGGTAAATGCCGACCAAGAAACACCTATATGGATTAAATGAGGACATGAATTGTGGTACGTACATAGAATTAAAGGTTAATTTCTATAATAGGTTATCCAGTAGTACCCATTAGGAAAAGATATAAATTGATGATCATAGTTGTATTTTTTATTATTATTATCGTTCACTGTATACCGTTACAAGATATTATAGAAGGGCTCAGATGGCAATATTGGGACAAGGGAATGATTCTCGCCCAGTGAATGCCATATTATTTATGTAAATGCATAATTACGTCATGAAACTCAACTATGCAGAAAATAAATCATTATTAAGTTTAATCTGTACCCCTCCCCTAGCTCATATCCGAATGCCCCACAATATCTTGTAACAGTGTACAGTGAAAGATAATAAAAATAAATACAACGATGGGTATAATATATCAACGGTATAGGTCATCAATATTGGTATATTTTCTAACTGGATGCTATTGGATAACCTATAGCAGAAATTCACCGAATTAAAGAGACTAATGTCCCATCCATCCTGAATGTTTTAATTTTTTGTTGGCACAAAGAGGACACCTTGGAAGTTTATTACATGCAGCTGGTCTGCTTGCCACCCCAGTTGTGAGATATGCTATAACGGTGTAGTCGGCCGGTGTGGCGTGGAGGTAACGCTCTTGCCTTTGAGTCACGAGGTCCCGGGTTCGATTCCCGGCCAGGGCAGATTGAGGAATGACCTTTTTCAAATTGTCCTGGGTCTGGGTGTTACATGTATATGTGTTTAGTGCATTGTATATGTGTGTATCGTCGCGTTAGTACCCATAATACAAGATTCATCTAAGTTTGTGTTATGTGAAATATCTATGTGTGTTATGTTATGTCTATACAAATATCTTATGTCTATAGTAATGGTAGTAGTAAAGAGGCTAGCAGAAATTGGATGATATGAGAACTGATGTTCTTGAAACATCCAGGGGTAAAAGGTGGGAGTCCCTTTCTTAAATGTTGACTAGCATAAAATAGAGAGGAATGGAGAATAAATTCTAAATACTTTTTGCTTGTGTTACACAATAATACATTATTTCCCCTTATTAAATAATATGTTTTGTTTACAGGTTATATTCGGATATTATTTAGTTAAAATATTCTTGGAATCATTCTCAACCGTCTCCAGATAGCCTTTAATGGTGCTGATGGGACCATTTACAGAGACAATAAGCGCTGACACATCACACCACTGCTTAAGGAGCTACATTGGCTGAGAGTCTCAAAGAGAGTAGACTTCAAACTGTACCTCACGGTTCATAAAGCCTTGTACGGTGCAGCACATCTATGCCTCGCTGAGCTCTGTCCCATCAACAAAACTCTAAAGCGACTACTGCACTCATCTTCCACCACTGTCAACAAACTTGTAGAACCCAACAGGGAAAACATTTCCAAATTTGCAAATAGGAGCTTCAGCGTCAAGGAGGCAACTGCCTGGAAAAGATTACCTGCGGCTTTAAGACAAAACCAACCTACTGTTACATTCAGGCTAGCAAACTGAAACATTGCTGTTCAGGAGAAGTCATGGTGCCCTTGAAATGGTCACGGAACATTAAAGAGGCGCCAAATACAAATTGTCCATATTAGTATTATACGTATTTATTTATTACACATATATACAGCTTAAAGCTTTTATAAAATGGTATTCAAAATTCAAACAACAATTAATACTGTATAAAAATAAAAAGCAATTAAAAATGTATAAAATGTAAGATAGTGTCATTACACTATTAAAAAATAAATATCAAAATACCAGTAAAAATAATTGCATTGAACTGGCTACAATTAATAAAAGAAGAAGTACACAATATTAGTCAAACGATAAAATTAATAATAAAGAATTCTCAGATAAAACAGTCAAAATTCATGGTATCAAAGTTCATTCAATAAACAATTTATTGAAACTACACATCCGTCACATAAAAAGTTTGAGACGGAGAAAATAAAATGCCAAATGTCACAAAAACAAAACACAAAAAACAACAACAAAACAATAATTATATAAATATTTCAAGAATTCATAAATAAAGATTCCAATTTGGAGCAGTGCGTGGACTTTCACTTAGGTCGGAGAACAATAGATTGCTCTTGATTTCTACTCTTCATCTTTTAGCATTCACACCGCTAGACTTTGGAACCAGCTTCCCTCTACAATCGGCACCAGCTCATCGTTTATGTCTTTTAAAATAAATTAGTCTCTAGGTGATGAACACTACATTCCTAATATATGTTAACTGTTTATTATTTATTTATTTGAGATAAATAAACATTTTATTTTGAAATTTATGTTTTTTTTTGCCTTTATTATTGTTGTCAATTAAATTCTTATAAAACTGGAAAAATTTTGATTCATCGTGTCAAACATGGCAAAAATGCTGGTGCACAATACCATTCTGTTACCGACACTTATGTTTACGAGCGAAACTTGGACGTGGTTGAAAAAGGACGAGAGTGGAATAAATGCTGTGGAGATGCGTTCACTGAGAAGAATGGTTGGTAAAACGTCGCGAGATAGAGTGAAGAATGAGGATATCAGGAGAATGAACAGAACAAAACTTAATTTCTTTTTATTATTGTTTTTAATTATGTATGACAACCAATTGGGCTTTGATTTAATTTCACAGAATAATATATGAACACTTATAACTGGACATTGCATTGTGTACTTGTTGTTGATCATTGTTTTATTGTACTAAACATATATGTATTGTCTGTAGTGTTCCGTTGACCAAAATAAATAAATGAAAATGAGCGGATGTGAGAGGAATGTGTGTTAACAAAGATATGATGAGCGAATGCACGATGAAAGGATGAAGTAGATGATGTGTGTATCTGAAAGAGGGGGTGTGACGAAGCGCAGAGTCCAAGAACATTGTGGCTTAGTCACTTGGATCAAATTCATAAAGACGGTCGCGTGTTGAGTGAGAGAAATCGGCATTCATGAATGAGAAACTGGATGAATGTAGAGGAAACGAAATAAGTATGTAAGGATAGATCTTTATGGCGTTCCGTTCTTTCTGCCTACCCCACCTGGGACACGGCGTGAGGGTAAAGAATAGTACATTTTTAATGCATTAAGTATTTATGAATTGTCATACAAAAAATATTATTCAATGTTATTCATTGAATTATAATAGGTAAGTATCATGTTTGACAAAAGTTATCCACTAATTGATATCTGTCATACTTCAAAAATGTACACATCATCTGCATACATCAATGGATTGACCCGAGTTTAATTCAATTCAACATCCATCTTTCTAAAGGTTGCATTCACAAGTCAGACATGTATCACAATAATTCATCCAATTTCCTTATATTCTCATTCAAATAAACCTTTAAAATACTTCTTCTATCTCTGTAATACACATTCATTAACACACATAATAGAATTTAATTGCCTCACCATATAAACCAGATATTCCGTGGGGCTCCATTCTTTCTGCGTATAGTATATAAATTCATGATATATCCTATCCTTTACCTTCATGCCGTGTCCCGGGTGAGATAGGCAGAGAGAACGGAACGCCATGTTGATCTTTCCTTACATACTTCTTTTGCTTCCTTTACATTCATCCAGTTTCTCACACATGCACGCCGATTCCTCTTACTTAACATGCGACCACCCTTGAGTATTTGATCCACAAGGTTCTTGGACGTCCGTGCTTTCTCACACCCTCTCTTTCAGATAAATATACCTTCTTCGTCAATCTTACACCATCCATTTGCTCTACATGACCAAACCATCTCAATTTATTTACACGCATTCTATCAACAACACTCTTCTTGCATCCACTCGTTCTTCTAATATCCTCATTTCTTACTCTATCTTGCAATGTTTTACCTACCATTCTTCTCAGTGTTTGCATCTCCACTGCATTTATTCCACTTTCGTCCTTCTTCAGCCATGTACAAGTTTCACTTGCATACATAAGTATCGGTGCGAGGATGGCGTTGTGCACCAGCATTTTGTTTATATTTTATAATAATTTTTGTTTATATTTTATAATAACATGTTCGAGACATTGCTATTAGATCGAAGTGCACCGTTCACTTTTCTTTTTTCAATATCTCTTTCGTATCTACCATCCATCGCAAACATACATATCCGTTCACTTGCTCCAAACATTCATTTCACACATTGTTCTATCAATCTCTCTTTCAAACACCAGCACTTTCGTCTTAGTCACATTCATTTTCATCCCATTCATTCTGCAACTTTCATGTACACTCTCGCACTTCTTTCTTGCACGCTCTGTAAGTTTCTTTCATTCATTCATGATATAGGCAAAAATTAAAAACATTCTTCATTCGTTCCTTTTATTTGTTTCTTTCATTCATTCATGATAAAGGTAATAATTAAAAACATTCTTAATTCGTTCCTTATATTTGTTTCTTTCATTCATTCATGATAAAGGTAATAATTAAAAACATTCTTCATTCGTTCCTTATATTTGTTTCTTTCATTCATTCATGATAAAGGTAATAATTAAAAACATATAAGTATACAACATTTATTTGAGAATGGTTCAAGACTTTATAAATCAAAATTAATTCAACTTATTCCTACTCAACTGTTGGTGTATTTTCCCTAGTTGTAGCACCAAAAGTCAGGCATTGTTCTATGCTACAGGATCATCGTCCAATTATAGCTATTATTCATCAATGAATCGACTCCATGTAATAGGGAATTATCACCGTGAAGTTGATTTCAACTATTCAGAGTACACCATGAGCAAATGTGCTGTGAGCGGGTTTATTCAAAGGTTCATGCTTTCTGTTGAGAATATCCAGTAGTTTCTATTGTCATGATGTATTCATTGTCTCTTATATGTTGATTGTGTTTGTTCCAAGTGTGTTGTTTTTTTTTTAAGTTATTGTAGTGTAAAGGCTATTTAGCCATATACTTTGTTAACAAATAAATAAATTGTTTTACTTCATCACACAAAAAAGAGCTTCTCTTTAAAGTTCGTAGACGATCATATGCAGACATTATTCATTAATCCTTGTGTAGAAAAACATTTTAGTTAAGTTAATGTCCCAATAAACCTATAAACAAAACATGTTATTTAATGCATTATTTTTGTAACAAAGTACATTAATGATTGTTTCCACAATTCTTATTTCATACTTACCTTAATTTATGACTTTCTGATCATTTTAATATAATAAATTCGCGAATACTTCTTCAAAAACAACAAACTAATACATCGCAAAACAAGCATTGATAACTGTCAGTGTCAGTAAGATAATAATAGACAATTGCAAAATATGTCATAGACAAAAATAGTGTCAATGCATAGGTTTTAAAAAATATTATTTATAAATTAATTGCACTGTTATACATCATTATATAATATCATTTTCATTTCATTTAATCAGAAATTGATATAAGATTTATAAAAAATGTGTAAATACGGTGAAATCACGTGATATATTAGTTTTAATAATTCAGTTGTCGTGATTGTCATGTTGGTACCCATAGATAACGGCGTTAGGAAATACATCTCTATATTAAGACATCTTAAAGTTAAGATTAGATCAAGATCAAGACTAGATTGCGTCGGGGGTACCATCTACAAGTCTTAATCTAATCTTGATCTTAAGATCGAATCTAATCTTGATTGAATTCAAGAGTAGCCCTGCAGCATATATATTTAATGGAACTTGTTATAGGTACTAGCTCATATCTATATGTATATAATATACATGTATGTACAAAGTACATTTGTATGTCGGTATATAAAGTCAAAATATATCTAATAGCTACATTTAAATATATTATATACTAACTATATAATAATAATAAGGTGAATAAATATTTTATTCATGCTAAACAATTTTCATGATGATGAACTTCGTTCACCACTCGTTCTCAAACTTTTAATTTAGTTGTTTCGGTCATCGTAAGAAATAAAAACTAGAAAATATTGGATTATTGACGCTTTTTTAAAAAATAGGCAATTACTTATAGGAGGAAAACTCTAGAGAGAAGTAACGCAAAAAAAAAGAATAATTAATAAAAGAAGTTATGCATGAAAAGAAAGACTGTATTCTTGAAATTTTGTGTGTAGTGTATGTCTTTGTTTTTGTGTATACTTTTACACTTACTGTGGACTATATAAATGTGTCGCCGAGTTAGTTTAGTAACACATTTTCACGAAAATTGAGTTATATATTACATATTATGTCGTTAGATTCGTACTTTGATATTCTATAACCGTAGAAAATTGTTTCTTTCGAAACACTAACCATTTGTTCCAAAATTAAAATCAATATGATGATGAGAAAATAATCTTGCTAAATCCCTTTATGTATCTTTTAATATCCTCTATAACTCAATCGATCAATAGGAGTTATTTTTATTAAAATGAATAAAAAAAAACTGTTTTTTATTTTTTTTATTCAATAGCAAAATTTATTTTAAAATTGAACTGTTGTAACAATCTCATAATTAACAAACTTGTTTGACTTCAGAACAGTATGTTTACTACTTTGTATAATAGTTTTTATCGAATTTCTCTGAATCACCAAAATGTGTTATAGCGAATTTCGGAACTCAGCGACATACGAGTAAATAATAATTCAAATCACTCTTTCCAAGTATGCACATAAGACCTTTGCTCCGACATAGTTTTAGTGTTTGACGAGGCCACCCACTCGAGCACGAGTGAATTAAGATTTTTGAATAAAAAATACACAGTTTGAGAACCACGATGCTAGTTGTAAAAATTATCAAGAGATATAATTTTTTCTGGGCATACCATGCCATTAGCTACTAGAACTTGTTGTTGTCTGGTTTCCTCAGGTTCGGTGGATGAGCGGTGGTGGGGCTCGTCCGCTATTTCGAATAGTGATATTAAAAATATTTGGATCTCGGCGCGCGGTGTAGCGGTACCTTCGTTGGGTACATACTACATATTTGAATGTTTTTTTTTTAAATAATTATATTCGCACTTAATTTTTAATTAAAATTTAATAATTATAAAATTAAATTAACTGTGAAAAAACTCTTTGGTGATTGTTCTAAAATAATTGGATTAAAAAATAATATAAGGTATGTACGAAATTAAATGTTTTGTTTTTATTTATTTGATATCTTTCACAATTGATGTAGTCAGTGAATTCACTTCACTTCCACGAATTATTCTCTCTGCGCCATAAATAACACAGGTCTACAAAAAAAATATTTTTGAAAATTGTTTTAGTTTTGATAACTGATTTTTATGTAGTTTTTGGTGCTGATTTCAGAAATGATATTGGTTTTTTTCCATCACGTAAGGAAAAGTCATAAAAAAGCCATTCTTTATATCAGTTTTAAGTATTAACAGTGATATTAAAACATTTTAAACAGGTTTATCATAAAAAAAGAAGAAGAAAAGTTGAATGCTGTACTAAAACACAATTACAAGTCTTTGTGGTAACGTTTTCTTTTTCCTTCAAAACTTCTTTTTGTAGTTTTTCCGCTTTAGAGTTGCGGATTTTCTCTTGTTAACATCCAACATTGGTCAGTCATCACGTTTACATTCCAGCGTACTTGATATAGCTGCGTTTCATTTTTCATATCGTGATGGAATCGTTCTCCTTGTTCTTCACTTACTGGTCCAAAAATTTCTGGAAAATCGTCCAGATGAGAATGAAGGAAATGCACTTTTATACTCATGTTGCAGCCCAACAGTTTGTAGTTATTTAACATACCGACAACTATATTCCTATAGTTCGGATTTTTTTTATTTCCTTGAAAGCCAGTTACCACTTGTTTAAAAGACTTCAATGCTTTTCTTTCGTGGCCTACCATTTTCAACTCGAAGGATTCATCCTTCATAAGATTTCTAATTTTAGGCCCAACAAATATCCCTTCTCTGGTGAAAGTAAAATCTTTTTAGGATCCACTAAACTCTCCTTCTTAACATTCTTATCTCCAGGAACCAAATTTCTTCGTACTGGCCATTCTTTCTTAACATAATGTAGTTGAGGGTCACAGCTATCCCATTCACAGAGAAAGCAGGAGAATTTTGTGTAGGCACTCTCTAGGCCTAGTAACAAAGGGATCACTTACAGATCTCACAAATGGTCCACTTATGATCAGAGTAATTAATCTTATTATGGACCAATTCAAGGTTCTTATAACATACTTTGAAATGAACTGAATGTCCTACTGGTACAGATGCATACAGGTCGCCAAGAGACAAGGTACAGGTAAATCAAGCCCATGAGGGACAGGGCGCATGGCTGAAGGAATATTGAAAGTAGTAGTTGTTATAAATATCTTTTTAACAAAATCAGTTGCTTTTTGACAGTATCAGACCCACAAATATTACAAAAACAATCAGGGGAGTTGATACAACCTCTAGAAGCCATTTCTAAACGCAAAACTAAATTTCACTTCAACGAAGAAACTGTTCAGAGAGGTTTCATCCATACTGAGAGGAAGAGTAGAATGGCGGTAAATGTAGTATGAACCAGATTTTTCTATGATACTGTAAAGTTTTTTTTCTTTACAATAAAGGCTGTTTAATGTTCAAACTAAATTTAGACTATTTACATTAGTAAGTTAACTTATTTGACTAAATATTGTAATATAAAATTATTATTTTGGATTTAGTAATAAGTAAAAATTTAATATTTGATTTGTGGGTAAACGGAGGGTGATTGAACTTTTTCATTATTTTTCCAGTAATTTACGCAACAGAACGCATAAGAATCACTAAAAAATATTGAAACAATTTTTTCATTGTTGACCTGTGTAATTTAAGATCATTTTACTTCATGGCAGAATTGAAGATTTTAAATGCATTGGAATATTTTTAAATATAGATAGGTATTTTAATAACATAAACCAGCCTTCTACAAGAGTTCAAGCTGCATTTGAATACCTACATAGGTAGGTATACCTAGTGTTGTGGAATTCTCAAGAAATTATTTTTCGAGAAACTTACCGAGAAATTTCTCGGTAAATTTCTCTAATTTCTCGGTAAATTTCTCTAAAAATTATTTCTTGAGAATTCCACAACACTACTTCCGTCACGTATACATGAATTTCGGTATACATAGGCACCATTGATTCCTTTTTTTAAAAAATACGTGAGTATTTTACAAATCATTATAATTATTATGAAGGAGTATGAAAAGAATGAATCGCATAGAATGAATAGGTACTTGTATACTGAATCTATCTTAACTCGGCATTTCTTACAAAATGTGTAGGCATTTGATATATTATTATATACATTTTTATAAGAAATATAGATTATTTTGTATTATAAATGTATTGTTTAATTCAGAATGCGCATTAGAAGAATGAGCGGATACAAGAGGAGTGTTGTGGATAGAATGGGTGTAAAGAAGTTAAGATGGTTTGATCATGTGTATCAAGAGGTTTCAATAATAATTATTTTCTTTTCTCATTAACAACTTGTAATTTCTTTAATTTACTTACAATTGATGATGAGAGCGAAAGCTCTTAGAAGCCGGCTTGCGATTTATAAAGTAACTGTGGAAGTACTAAATATAAATATTTATTTTTGTTTACTTAACATGAAATTCCACCAAGTTTCGTCGGTCGACAATATCAACAACATATTAATCCTTCGTTCTTTAATCATATTGAGTGTTAACGTAAGTCAATAATTTGTATCTACATATATATCATATCTACAAATTATTTGTGCCTAAAGCTTATGTAACTATAAAAAAATAATGCATCAAAAACACGTGCCGTTGACCAGAACAATAAGAGTTAATTGTCCATACCACGAAAATGACTACACAAATTGCTTTGTTATATAATAATTTAATAATAGTAATAACGTTTTATTGTTTTGCAGATGAACAAATACGCAACGGGTTTTTGGACTACGCTGGTGGTATTTTTGGCATATCAGCTGTATCAAGGCTTGTACACTATTCCACCAATTCCAGATCTTCCAAAAGACCAATGGTGGGGACCTGGACAACCTCCAAAGAATTTAGACACTTCAATTAGGCCGTTCAAAGTAGAATTTACTAAAGATGTAAGTTTTTGTTCCGTTTTCTATCTTTCTATTATGATTAAGAGAAACTCCCATAGACAATCACTTTATAGACATGGAAGTTACAGATATTTTATGAACGATGGATCTCTCTGTGAAAGTCTCATTTTCAGCGATTCATTTACAAAAAAATTGAAAATTATCGTTGAATTATCGTTATTCAAAACAACTCAGAGTTTTTTTTTTATTGAAATTGAGAAATATAACACAATTACTATAAAAAATTGAAGACATCGCTCTTCCAACATAATTTCCCGCGCCCTTGTGATGGATGCTCCGTTAAACGGCGCAGAACAAATCATCCGACCTACATAAATACTTTCCAAACGAATTTGCTTGAGTATATTTTTCGTGTTAAATAAAAAAAAAATTAAAAGACTAGGTATTATCTAATTTTATTGACTATAAAGACTAATTTTATTAATAGTTGTAATGTTTTAATTCAGTCCTCTTGAAAATGTCTATCAGTGTAGACTGTAGACGAAAACGTTCGAGGCAATAAAATTTTATTGTGAAAATTAAACAGTGTTTTTTATAATTAATTTATTTAAAAACTAATTTTATTTTTAAACCTTTGGGTTAAAACCAATCAGAAACCTCGATTGGAGAGCCATGTCTACACAATGTAACATTGTGTAAAATCTAATCGGAAGAATTGGCTCTAGGCTGACTTAAGTGATCACTTTCGGTAAAGTGATGGCTTAAGTGATCACTTTTCAAGTAAGTTGTCACATCAATTTTAATTTAATTAGTTTTTTAACTATTATTTAAACATCTAGAATCTATATCTCGATGTTCTTGAACACACACTGCCCTTGAATCTGATCTATATTATATTTAAAATACACCAATTTATTATTTATTTATTTATTTATCGTATGGCATTAAGTTACATCACATGACAAAGAATTTATAGGACATAAACAGTAAAAATAGCACAGATAGGTCTGGTTGTCAAAGGTTAAGGTCAATTTTTAAAATATATTTGGTCGCTGTTTCATTCAGCACGAAGAAATCTTTGAAGTTTCCCGCGTACGCTCGTACCAATTATTATTATGGATGGAACAACCAATATAATTATATTCCGGTTTTCAAAAAAATACACGTCCTTAGACTTTAAACCACAGCTTGTAGATCTTTTATAAGAACTTTCTCACCTACAAGGGATCTAAGTTCATTTCGTTTCGCTAATATTAAAGTTGTTTAAAACACGAGTTAATTATAATCTTGGATTTAAGGAATAGTTTAATACTTACATATCCTGTTTTATTGTTTTTCTGTAACGTTTTTGCTGTTTTCATCTAAAAAGGCATCCCACTTGTGGGATACGCCGTGATGGCATTGCAGTAGAATCATAATAATAGAATGCATCTCGCATTACTCGTATGATGTTAAATGCCTTACGTGTATATGACTATCGCCATAAATGATTACATTTTGAGATTCCGCTATATCATTAAATTAATATAACATTAGAAATCTCCATCAATTGTTCATTAAAATTTATGAATATAATCCGTTATAATATAATATCCGATGAATGTAGTATAGGTACCTAATATTTTAAGAGTCTTTTTGCTTGAATGCAAGTGCATAACATGATAAAAGAGAACTTCTCCTTCGATCATATTTGCTCATTTTCCTTTTATTTGACAATTTGTTGTACCCATAATTCAATGTTTTGTTAATTTGTAAAATAAATAAAGATCTTTTGGTCTCAATATTTGAATGCAATAAAAGGTAGAAATATTGCACTTTATGTTATTTGTTTTACATAATTATTATTATTATGATGAAAGGAGAAACTCGTGAAAGCTACGCTTAAATATTATTTGTTTGAATATCAAGAAATGACTGCAAAATATATTTATTAAAAAAAATATTGGTAATATTTGAGACGTTTACAATATTACACTTACGATTCATAAATGTTTGTTTAGGTAATTATGCTAATTTGTTATGTATTAAAAAAAAGATATGGCTACCACGGTTTCAAAAGAGACATCAACCATCTTCAAACTGAATTATAAAACATAATTTCTACATTAATTCGTCCCTCTTCTGACTAACTTTCGTATCTGACATTTTTGGCGAAATCGAGTTATGATCACCAATGTGTATTTATATGTGCCCTGCATGTTCTCACTGAAGATCACACCTGTTACCGTTATCCTGGAATAGCCTTCTGATTTGTTGTCGTATTTACGAATTATTCTAAACAAAATGTGTTGTATCTACTAATTCCTCAAAACTTCATCACAAAAATAATTCTGAGATATATAAGAAAAGGTACAAATAAAATAATGTAATATATTTACACTGTATCATATAACTAGGAGAGACGAAAATATGCACGACAAAACACAAAAAACGCTCTCCTGAATAATTTACATTTAGGCAGATACGACTGTTAGTCAGAAGAGGGACGAATTGTTCTAGAGCTCTATAATGTATTTTTCTTCTTTAAAACATAGTGGGGCTGTCCCTAGAAATATACAAATAGTATCGAAAAATATGCATGCAAAAGTAACTCCAACTAACTAGGATTCAGACACAACTTACATAGGATACAATGGAACAATCTTGGATTTAAATTACACTGGATCCCAAATTTCACACCTATCCCATTGATCACAATGAAGATAATTTCAAAACAGTTGATAAAATCCTATTTTTATATGAAACTAAATTTGCAAGTTTGTAGATATATGTATACAAAGATATAGAAGATAGGTAATTCAAAGAAAAAATCGGTCATGCGGCCAATCAAACTTTGCATCTAGTTTTAAACTAACGTTGGTTGTAAGACAATAGATTGCTAATGCTTGAAGGTCATCGATGTTGGTACACAAAAATTCCGAAAAAATGTTTCGGGCTGGACGTCTAGTATGTCTATGTATGTAGGTATACCTATTATCTTACATACGTACTTACTTATTTACTGTTAGCCTTCATCTCTCTAATGCTGGATATAGGCCTTTCAAAACTCTTCACGTTAATCGGTTTTGCGCAACACAAACGCATCGTTTTCCCATAAACTGGACTATTTCTTCAGCTTATTATTTTTCATGCTTTCCTTTACCTACATTGTCTTCCTAGAGTCTCTTTTCATAACTGAAGATGTCCATCTTTAGTTCTTTTGTCTTTCTATGTGACCATAGCTAGGGTTGCCACCTTTTTTTTTGAAAATAAAGTACATTGGTCATTATAGGTAAGAAAAAAAAGTACGTAGTATCAAAATAAAGTACAATTTATTTTTCTTTATTATTATGCTTAAAAACATATTTTTTAATTGCTTTTTGCAGTTTGTATCAAATTAGTATTTCTACTAAACAATTGCACAGTATCTTTACAGTCTATATTTAAATTTAAGTAAATAATAATAAATTTTTTTGAACATTTTTTCGGTGTAACACATTTACTAGATATCTATTTGATCTGTTTCACTACCAAAATTACGTTTTCTATAAAACTTAAAATCGTATTCTTAAAGAGGCCCTTTAGCTAAAACTGTGAAATATAAAATTTTCAACAAGTTTGGCAGAAAAACTTTCAAAACTTGTTGACGCTGCAAACATTTTGATGTGATAAAATATGAAAACAAAAATGCATCAATCCAAACAAAAACAACCAAAAAAATGGAAAAATCGTTGCTCGATGTCTTAGATTTTTTTTATACTTTGCCTGTTAATTGCCTGATATGTTGAGACTTTTAAACAAGTATTATTATTTTTTACTCTCGAAATATATTTTTTTGCGGCTATTTTTTTAATTTAAAAATATATATTTTATGTACAAAATTTTCTAGTTTTAAAAATATTTTTAATCATCGGTATCTATCGAAAAAATTACTAAATTTTGCTTCAAATTTACAATTCTAAAATTGAAAAATTCTCATTTTTGCATCATTATTTCAGAATGAAAACAACAAATATCATCATTTATAAATATTTTTTATTTACAGAGATATTTTATGTCACTATCCTCAGAAGCAATGCAGATGAATTTAAGATAGTCCTTCTTTTTCCATAACTAGTCGAACTTTGCTCCTATGTGAAAAAATGCAAATTTTGAAACCAAATATCTGAAAAGGGACTGAATGTTTTCTTTTGAAAATTTTATATAATATTAACCGTATTCTTATTGATAAGTGGCAGGAATTATAATTATGAGTGATTTCGTAGCGGTTTTTGGGATATAGAGTTTTTCCCGCGGGTTGTTTTAGTAAAAATAAATCTATACAAAAATCCCAAAGAAATCAAATCATGCGAAATAAAGTATTTTCGCGTACTTTATTTTTCTCATAAAGTATAAAGTACGATTACCTGAAATAACGTACAATACTTTATTATAAAGTACGGGTGGCAACCCTAAACACACCCCCGATTTCGATTTTTAGAAATGTGCTTTTTTATAAACGAATACTATGAAGCTATAATCATATTTTTTTTTGTAAAGTAAAAAACTAATGTTGATAATATATATGGCTAATTCCTGTTCAAAACAACCAGACCATGTTGCTCCATACAAAATACAAGCCCAGTACGGCTCACGTTTCCCCTTTTTCGATTCGAAATTTCAAAACATCATATTATTTTAAAAACCACTTGGACTACATGAAAATAATTTTTGTGGTTTATTAACTATAATAAATTATTCAGAGAAAAAAAATCAATTGTGATTATTACTTTTTTATATTTAAAAATTTCATGTAAAAATCACCTTTTTTGATAAAACATATAATGACCTTGAGATAATTTTTTGGTATTTATAAAAATATATAATAGAATATCAATATATACCAAAATATAGTCTATTTATTACTCAATCTAATGTTTTTCAATTATTTCGCTACGGTTACAAACAAAAAAAATATTAAGGATTTTGTATAGATTTATTTTTACTAAAACAACCCGCGGGAAAAACTCTATATCCCAAAAACCGCTACGAAATCACTCATAATTATAATTCCTGCCACTTATCAATAAGAATACGGTTAATATCAGAGATGTGACGTATTTGAAATAAAAGTATTTAAAATACAAATACAAAATACAAAATACGTATTTGTATTTTGTATTTCAAATACCTTTTTGTAAAAAGTATTTTGTATTTTATTTGAAATACTTTTTTTGAGTATTTTGTATTTTACACAAAATACTTTTACAAAATACCTTTTGATTGTTTGAAACAAAATTCTGCCATTAATTGATATGCGCGTACGCAAGCTTTTTTTGCCAATTTGTTGAATTACAAATACAACGTTTCCATTAGAGTACTCCATGTTTGAGATATACACATATAGTAATGATGATTGAACAAATTATACATGACGCCGTTTAATGTTTCATGGTCATTTCAAGGGCGCTGTGATTTCTCCTGAATGGTAGCATTTTCAATTTTGTCTGAAGGCAATCTATTCCAGGCAGATGACGCTGCGACTCTGTTTCTTCTTTCTGCAAATTTAGAGGTATTTGCCCTTTTGAGTTCAACGAGTTTAAGAAGCTGATCACAGCCTTCGCCACACATTTTCGTCAGCGGAACAGCTCAGTGGTTGGTGTGCTGCCTTGTGGAAAGTGAGACACAGTTTAAACACCACTATCTCTAGGACTCTCAGTTAGTGTAGACTTCTTAGTAGTGAAGTTATGTGGCAGCTCTTATTCTCTCTGTAAATGATCCGGAGGCAACATTAAAAACCATCAGAAGACGATAAGGAAGAGTCTGGAGCAGTCCTGTATATAATATGATGTTACAGTAGTCCATACGATTTCAGATTTGGATTATCCATTCTGATTTATTTTGTAGCCCAAGTCAGGAATTCTCTTACCTGCTTGATGATACTCAATCCATTTATGACAATTTTCGGCTTATCTCTTCTAACAACGGTACATTTTGTCATGACTTAATTAATTTTTAATTTTTTTTTTTGACAGTTCTTCCTAAGGCTCATCCTCATTGTCTGCAAGCAATGATATATCGAATCATGTCAACCCTTTCTCCATTTATGTATACTCTTGTCCAGTTTTTTATTCATCAATTGTCTGCAAGCAATGCTATATCGAATCATGTCAACCCTTTCTCCATTTATGTATACTTTTGTCCAGTTTTTAATTTCTTTTTCATTCATCAATGGTTTAAATATTAAATACTTTTGTCTTACACCTTGTTCGACTATTTGTAAAAAGTATTTTAAAAAGGTATTTTAAAAAAGTATTTTGAAAATACGTATTTTGTATTTTGTATTTAAATACCATTTTGAAAAAGTATTTAGTATTTTGTATTTCAAATACAAAAATTCAAAAGTATTTGTATTTTGTATTTAAATACTTTTTTGGAAGTATTTTGCACATCTCTGGTTAATATTATATAAAATTTTCAAAAGAAAACATTCAGTCCCTTTTCAGATATTTGGTTTCAAAATTTGCATTTTTTCACATAGGAGCAAAGTTCGACTAGTTATGGAAAAAGAAGGACTATCTTAAATTCATCTGCATTGCTTCTGAGGATAGTGACATAAAATATCTCTGTAAATAAAAAATATTTATAAATGATGATATTTGTTGTTTTCATTCTGAAATAATGATGCAAAAATGAGAATTTTTCAATTTTAGAATTGTAAATTTGAAGCAAAATTTAGTAATTTTTTCGATAGATACCGATGATTAAAAATATTTTTAAAACTAGAAAATTTTGTACATAAAATATATATTTTTAAATTATCTCTATATGTTAATAAATAAAAAAGATACAATAATTTTTCTAAAGATCTATTTTCATTAAAAATCACCCACGGCACTTTATAAAAATAGCCGCAAAAAAATATATTTCGAGAGTAAAAAATAATAATACTTGTTTAAAAGTCTCAACATATCAGGCAATTAACAGGCAAAGTATAAAAAAAATCTAAGACATCGAGCAACGATTTTTCCATTTTTTTGGTTGTTTTTGTTTGGATTGATGCATTTTTGTTTTCATATTTTATCACATCAAAATGTTTGCAGCGTCAACAAGTTTTGAAAGTTTTTCTGCCAAACTTGTTGAAAATTTTATATTTCACAGTTTTAGCTAAAGGGCCTCTTTAAGAATACGATTTTAAGTTTTATAGAAAACGTAATTTTGGTAGTGAAACAGATCAAATAGATATCTAGTAAATGTGTTACACCGAAAAAATGTTCAAAAAATTTATTATTATTTACTTAAATTTAAATATAGACTGTAAAGATACTGTGCAATTGTTTAGTAGATATACTAATTTGATACAAACTGCAAAAAGCAATTAAAAAATATGTTTTTAAGCATAATAATAAAGAAAAATAAATTGTACTTTATTTTGATACTACGTACTTTTTTTTCTTACCTATAATGACCAATGTACTTTATTTTCAAAAAAAAAAGGTGGCAACCCTAGGTGTGTTTGGCAGACAATGCACGAGAATCCTACGATTTTTCAAATACATTTTTTTAATATACCTAGCTGAAAGTAAGATAGTTATTAAAAATATTAGCGTAGTATTTTTTTATGTTTTTTGTCATGAATATTAACCAATTTAAAAAATATTTTTCTTGATAAAATTTCTCATATTTTGAAACCAAAAATCACAATTTTTGAGTTTTCCCACCAAATTTGTATAAAATTGATTATTACAAAGTTTTTGCTAGAGAGCGCTCGTAATGCACTCAAACCGCTTTGCACAAAACAAACAAGAAATTGTGACAATGGCACTGACATTGTTGACATTTGAGGTTCGTTCGTTATCGTTCGTCATTACGTTCAGAAATTGATTAAAACAAGTGATTTAAGTGATGTGGCGCTGGCGAGTGACGACACCGATTTAGCACCAACTGATAAATTTCGTTTAACGAAGAAATACTTAGGTACGACTTAACTTTTCAAAATCCCAAAGAAATCAAATCATGCGAAATAAAGTATTTTCGCGTACTTTATTTTTCTCATATATTATAAAGTACGATTACCTGAAATAACGTACAATACTTTATTATAAAGTACGGGTGGCAACCCTAACCATAGCCCACAAAATGTCAACGATTTTATTATTTCGAATAGTCTTGTTATTTACTTAATTTCACAAGCTACCCAACAATCGTTTCTTGAACTTGTATTTTATTTATTTTTAGATGCATAAATAATATCCATTTTTTTATCTTAATATGCATACACTTTCTCTAAACTAGTCTCTATATTTAATAAATATATTCGTCAAACTGAATAATAAGACAATAAAAGTATCTGTCAGTTAAAAACAAATCATTGATATTATGTTGTAAGTGCAGTTTCGTCTGCATTAAATTAAGTATTTTTTTTTATAATACGGATGAGCCTAAAGAAAACTGGTTTTAAAATAGATAGTTATTAAAAAATGTAGAAAAATGAAATAAAAAGTATCTACCACCTCTAGAGCAATGACCCACTTGACGTTAAATTACCGCTATTCTTTTTTAACACAAAACAAGTTGCGGTTTGGTGTGTAACGAGTTACATTATTATTTTGTTCATCGCTTACTAGTTAGGTATTATATTACATATCTACGAAAATAGTGATGTAGTGTTTTTGACGAATAATCGGATATCAGATACGAGATACTAAAACAATTTTTTTGTCTATTGTCAAGACGTGTTTAGTTTAAAAAAGTGAGTATATTTATTATTATTGGATAATTTATATTTAGTTTGTATGTTTCTATTTTTACAATTTATTATTTAAACTTTAGCACAGTAAACAATAAAAACAACATAATTAAATAAACTACACTGTATTTTAAAAATATAAAATTAATTGATGTTTAAATATTATTTTGAATTTAAAAGAAAGAGAAGTTGTGGGTTCAGGCAGCTGCAAGAGCGCCATCTACCCAATCTTTTTGTCATCAATACTCAAATTTGGAGTAAAACAAATTGTTGGAGTTATTGAGCGAGTGTAAACTTTCTTTATGTCCATATCGTAAGTGTGGAGTCACATTATTATTATATTTAGAACATATGGACATAACATCCAACGGGATAAGCCGCCATAAAAAAAAGATAGATAGAAGATAGAGGTACCTACTGAATAGGTATCCTAACAATGAGTAAATACGAAATTTCAATCTTTTACTTCAATTATCCAAAAAATACATACTATTTAGTTTGTATCATATCTTTTATATCGATAAATCGTATAATTTGTATTGAGTTCATATTTTTTTGGAATACAATCACTACAATTTGACCAAATATTGAGTTACTATCCAATATTGGGAGGAGTATATAGCGCGATGTACTATCTGGTATTCGACCGGATATTCTTTTGCACATATAATATCGCTGTTGGATCTTTTTTATTCCGGCACCTGCGTTTTCAATGCCGTATGTCTGTCTGTCTAGCCAATCATTTTTATAGTTTTTGGTTATATACGGAATAAGTATCTACCTATTAGTCGAAAATATGTATCTAATTCTTTTGCTGATTATCAGCTGATGAATAGAATAATTGGTTCATTGACCTTCTTCTAAAAGGAATTATTTTGTTGTTAGATGCTTTCTCCTTCGCGTAGGTACCTAATATTTTTATCACACTGTAACTTTTATTCTAACGATTAACTGTGTAGGTTTTTGCATAGTCACGTTAATAAATGACCAAACAACTTCTTAAAAAAAAAGTTTAGGTTAAATAATTTCTAGGTTGAAATTCAGGCCGTCGTAAATTTTGCAAAAAGCTTTCTATAGACGAAAAATCTCTATGGTAAGAACGAAATAGTGGTCTCGATTGTAATTATAGCGATTTATTCATTAATGTAGTATACGGCTAAACAGCCAGCTTTTGCAGTACAATAAATAAATTAAAAAACACACTCGAAACCAACACAATACCTAAACATAATATAAGAGACAAGGAATACAAAAACATGACAATAGATGCTACAATGGAATCTCAATGGAAAGCATGTACGGTACGAGTCCCTTCGAAGAAACCCGCTCACAGCACATTTCCTCATGGTGTACTCCGAATCGTTGAAGATATCAACTTCAACACAGTAATTATTCCCTATTACATGAAGTCGATTCATTGATGAATAATAACTCTAGTTAGACCACGATCCCGTAGCATAGAACATAATGCTTGACTTCTGGTGCTACGATTCGGGACGCGCAAGTTCATTAAGCTAAGCAACTCTGGGCAATCCAGAGAGCCAATCATTATCCAGTCCCCAGTGTAAGGAGATCGAACAACACTCTGCAATCATGCATACTAACGAGCCTTATCTCCATCAACAAAAAATCATAGTTCAAATTGTCAATGGGAATACGCAGGCGTTAGTTCACGTTTCATGGATGAATAATTGATGAAGAAAAGTGGAAAAAAATAATTCTTCCATTTGACAAGTTTCCAACAGAGATTTTTGTAGGCGTGTACCAAGAAGTGCTAAAAAAAATTAAAAAAAACTTTCTTCTTGTTTATTAGACAACATGAGATATTATTATGTATCTAAAGCCTTTTTTAATGTCTCCATCTTAAGTAAAACTGATTATATTTTTATTTATTTTTCAGGAAATATCTAAGCTTAAATCTAGACTAAACGATGTTTCATGGTTACCAAATAATCTAGAAGGTGTAGGATTTCAATATGGCTTCAATACTGGATACCTCAAAGAAGTGGTGGAGTTCTGGAAAACAAAGTACAACTTCGCCGAACGCGAGAAGAAATTAAACAGGTTTCCGCAATTTAAAACCAATATCCAAGGTCTGGATATTCACTACGTCCATGTGACGCAACCAAATCCTAAGAAATTGAAAGTCATCCCACTGTTGATGATGTACTGTTGGCCGATCAATAACCACAAATTGATTGAGGAGTTGACAAAGCCTAGAGAGGGTTTTGACTTTGTGTTCTCAATTGTGTCACCCAGTTTACCTGGCTTTGGATATTCTCAGGTAAACACTTTTAAAATTATTAAAATAATTTATCTTTTAGTCGATTGTGATCCTGTAATAATTAACCATCTTAATATAAGATTTGTAGCATATTTTTCGCCATCGAATAAATTTCAGAGCTCCGTAGAGTAGGTACCTACTCAGCAAAGAATGGGTCTCCCACTCTTCTCTGTAAGTTTTCGAGTGCCTTGTAAAAGACAGGTGTTCGAAATAATAAGGACAACTTACATCTTAAATTAAGCAATAATGTTTGCCACTCATCCTAAATATCTTAATTTTTGTTGGCATGGAAAAGACAGCTTGCATGTTCGTTATATGCAGCTGGATTGCTGGCTACCCTACTTGTGGCATATGGGCCGTGATGGTATAGTAGTAGTAGATGAATTTCAGTAATCTATTTAAAATCTATGATTAGCCGTAGAGTACCTCTAAATACAATAATTGTATTTCTATTAAATTTTCATCAAACTCCGTTCAAAATTCGGTATAGTATTTTGAAGAAATGTTGGTGTTCAGTTCAAAAGGATTAACAAATTCTTGTATGGTGAAATTTGTATATTTAAATAGTAAATAATTTTCGTTCCAGGGAGCTTCAAAACCAGGACTAGGAGCTGCCCAAACAGCTGTGGTTATGGACAACTTAATGGAGAGGCTGGGGTATAACAAATACGTGATCCACGGAGCAGAATGGGGATCCGAAGTTGGAGCCATACTCTCCATCTTATATCCTGAGAGAGTTCGTGGTCTGCATACGACAATGCCAACTGTCACAACTCCTGCATCGCTTCTGAAACATGTGGTCTTCAGTTTGTTCCCAAGTATTTTGGTTGAGAGCAAACATGTTCCCAGATTGTATCCTATATCGGATTACATATCCAATTTGTTGGAACTATCTGGTCACATTCATTTACAAGCTACAAAGCCAGATACATTTGGTAAGAAGTTTTTGTCTCTTTTCAATCTCTGTGTTTTAATTGAAACTATCATATCTATTTCTATTTGATATCCTCAAGACGATCAAAAGAGTGTTAGTTAATGGCGCCAAAGCGAAATTATCTGCAAAAATACTTTTTCTCAGTTTCTCTTCCATTAAGGCATCTTCCACAAATGGGGACGCCAGTAGACTAACTAGATGAATGAAGACGTCCTCTAATAACAAACAAGACGTGCCGAATATTTTATTGATGAATTGAAAATATTATATTTCTTGCACGAGATTTTTAACAAATACCAGCCTTTTACAGGGGACTTGAAAAGAGTAGATCTTTTTCTTGTAGGAGACTCTACATAACAAAACGGTTACTTATAAAATAATGCGTATCAATACACGATTAATTTGTTTTTTTAGGACTCTCTTTACAAGATTCTCCTGTGGGTCTTGCCGCATATATTCTGGAAAAATTCTCCTCACTTTCAAATAAACAATGGAAGAGTTTACCGGATGGAGGTCTACCTCAGAAGTTCTATCTATCAGAGTTGTTGGATAATGTCATGGTCTTTTGGGAAACAGGATCTATTACAACTGCTATGAGGATGTTTTCTGAGACCTTTAACAAAGCTCATATGGGATTGCAATTACAAAAGTAATCTGATTTTTATTCACTTATTTAATATTTGGACATTATCAAAATATGCCCAGCTACGACCAAATATCCAATATTCTCGTAAAAACCTTAATTTTAAAGCTTTGTATCTTCCGCACTTGAGCCTTGGTCTAGGTGCCAAGACAAGAAATATAGAAGGATTAGTCTTCTGCAATGATTCGCTGTCTATGATAATTCAGAGATGATCGGACTGGTTGGGTCAAACTTTGATAATGACAAATTAAAAAATTTAAGAATCCTTTTTCTCCACACTTCTATGTTAATCAGAAAGAAGTTCAACTTACAAGAATCTGAACAGTTACTTCTTTTAAGGAGACCAATTTTATTATATTTTGTTGAATTAGAAATTGATTTACATAATATGAAAATATTATGGCTTGTCGCTAACAAGACCCAATCACATAAAATTTAAATAAAAATCATATGATTATGCAAAATATGGTGATAACAAGAGTAACTTTCACTAGTTTTATTTGCTTTCCTCTAAAAGTGGTATTTTTATATTAAATATTTATAAATATCATCATCACCATCACGCAATTTCCCTTTCGGGGTAGGCAGAAAGAATCGAACGTCATTTAGTCCTATCCTTGCGTAAACTTATCGCTCTCGTTACTGTCACAGATTACATTTCTTTATGGATGCTCTCCTATTTAATGTGCTCAACACCTGTCCGTCTCGCAGGATCTGGTCTTGTCATTTTATCTTGGGACGGCCACGTTTCCTAGCACCATTCCTTTCGGTAATATATATTTTCTTTGTTATTCTGTCCTCGTTCATTCTTTCCACGTGTCCAAACCATTGCAGTTTGTTCCCCGTAATATTATTTATTTAAAACAAATTTTAACGTAACCTAGGGTGAGAAAAAACTTTTGTTTTTTTTCATGTATTCAACATTACTGTGTTTGCTTCTCTTGGTAAGAGGGACTGCAGTAAAAAAAAAAGGGTATTTTGTCCGACCAGCCTTCAGGCTGCCCAATATGGCATATTCAGTATGGACAAGATTGGTTGAGTGTAGAATTTCGAATGAATGGAAATCTCCAGACTTTTGACCTGTCCGGGGCACTACCAAGTGAGGTGACGTTGTCTTTTCTAAGCCTTATATATAGTAGTTTCATGTGTTAAATTCACTTTATTTACTTTGGCACATGATTAATTCTGTATATTTTTCGTCTTATTCTTTCCTAATCTTATTTTATTTATTTCCAGGATACCCATCTCTGTACCTGTAGTAGCAATCAGATCGGAACATGATTTCATCTTCTTCAGTTCCTGTCAACTGCGCGAGAGGTTCTACAATCTCGTCAGGGTGACTGATGTGGAAGATGCTGGACATTTCTCTGGTTTTGAGAAAGCTGATGTGATAGCAGATGATATTTGGAAGTCGATTGAAGAGTTTGATAAATTCAGTTATAGTTAAGGATGTGTTAATAGTCAATGTTGTATTAGCTGAAAGAGTATTATTTAGTGATCTGATAATTTTGTTGTCCATCAACTGCTTGGGACTTCATAAACGTTGAGTACCCTATTGATATTGTTTACCTTCATGGACTGAACTTTAAACAAGTTAATGATCTTATATTTGAATCCGTCCTAAAGAATATGATTCTGATATGAATGTTTTTCGTTTTTTCTTGTTTCCTTTTTTTTCTTTGCCTAAAATATATATACCTATGATGATTTATATGAAAGATGAAAATATGGCCATAACATCCAACGGGATGAGCCGCCATAAAAAAAACTGCTTGAGACTAGAGAACACCCCCTCCCCCTAGGAAACACCCTTGATAACTTAATGACTCTTGAATTATTTACTGAATTATTGTTAAATTAATTATAAAAAAACAAATTTATGTTACAGTTTATTTCTATAAAAATGACAGCATTTGACCAAGGAATTAAATTATTTTTACTCTAATTTTTAACAATTTGTTGTAAATTATTTTAAAAACATTGTTATTCCAATATAAAAATATCAACTGTCAGAATATTTTTGGAATCTAGTCTATTTAAAACTTTCTTATTCCTTGATTTTGTTTGTGACTATTGAAAACGCTCAATATTATTTACTAAGTAAGTATTTTTATATTTATAAATCAAACGTTTAAAAAAATCAATTGTTCTTTAATTCATTAATCCATATATATCATCGCAGTATTTCCCACAAGTGGGATAGCCAGCGAACGGCGGTGCTTACATAAGTTAAGTCATTCAGGATGAATATTTATTTATTTTGTTCTTTACTGTACATTGGTTACAATTAGGGAATCCGATCCCGCATCAAAATCGCGAATCCGCAAGACTGCGGGATTGAGGTCATCAGTCCCGCGGATCCCGCGGGATTTGCGGGATTGAGATTTTTTAATAAAAAAAACTGTTTCTAGTAGATACTTAGTTATTTAAAAATATATATCAAATAAAGACGAGTAAATTTTAGTTTTTTTTTATTATTATGCAGCTTTTTTACTCATATTACTAATTAACAAGTGGAAATAATGATGTTTTAGAGGTATAAATAATCAGCTTCTTATAAGGAACAATATAAGTCAACATTTCACCTTATAGATTTGTAATTTGTATGAGCAATTGAACATTATTTATTAGTTTCGACTTTTAGAGGCATAAAAAATAGCTTTTTTCTGATAATACTATCGAAGAAATGATAAGTACCTAACGTTTCATCTTTTAGATTTGATCTAATCTTGTTGCATAAATAGCTAGGGGCGAAAAAAGCACGTTCAGCTTCCACGCTATTAGGTAGAGTTGACTTCATGTTACTTGGCTATCCATTCTGTACGGAGACTGTGCTCTAATTCATCTTCTAGTATAGGCGAAGGCTCATCATTTAATAGATTCCATAAAGGCGTGACTTATTCATCGCCATGGTCATCAACTTGTTGGTTTTGAGTTTCAGGTTGTACCTGCGTGTCTGACAACAGTCTCTCAATTAAACACTTCATTTCAGTTCGAAGTGCAACTTTGCTTGGATGAAAGAATGGACCGTCCACCACATTTGTAGATCCTGAATCTTTTTCTTGATATTTGTTAGGATTTTCTAAGCACAGCAACACGACAGTCATTGATGTGCTGCGTTATTTTATCGGACACTTCAAGTTCCTGGCTTAACCTGGTATTTTGTCGATCCAGTTTTCTTATCATGAAACGCAATGTGGTTCCTGCAGAAACTAATGTTGCGTCCTCGCGGCATAAGACATTTACAGCAAGCTTCACTGGCTCTAAAGCTCGTTCAATTTTACTCAATGTTATAAATTCTTCATCAGTGAATGAAAATGAAGAATATGTCAGTTTAAGATCAATAAGTGCTTTAAGTATGTACTGTTTGACTTGGATGAACCTCGATCACATTGATGCGAGACTGTTCCAGCGCGTTCGGCAATCTAGGATCAGCTGTAATTCTTTGCAGAATTCTGCTTTGCAGAAGATCATTTGTTACTGGAGATTTCGAACTAAAAAGCTTGACAATTTTCCTGACTTTTTGAATCAGTAAAAACAAAAAATGGTATAAGTTATAATGATTTTCATTGAAAAATCTATTGGTCTGACAATACTTATCTACCTGCATTGTGGTAGCAAATCTCCTTCTTGAATGTCTTCCTCTACCGAAAAGTCACCTTTCTCGTCATCATCATCTTCATTTTCATTATCACTCCCAACATCCGGTCTATTTTCGAGTATTTCAACTTGACTTTATTTCTTCTTCTTGTCTCTGATTGCATTTCTATTGCTTCAAGAACAGCGAGTTGCAACCCATGTGCAAAGCATAACTGGTGGTGCGCTGATAATAATCTCCCAACCTTCTTCATGACTGATGCACCATCGGTTGTTGCTGCGATCACATCTAGATTTAGGAAACTCTAATTATTTTCCATACAAATTATATAGAAAAGTCACGAGATCCAAGGCAAAGTAGTTAATTAACTTACCATTGAGGCTGTGCTGGGTTTAATAAATAATCAGAACGTCGTCTGAGCCCATTCTCAAATATTTTCTTCAGTCCCACAAGCGTGCGGGATCCCGCATCAGTAATCCCGCATTTCTGATCCCGGAAAAAAGGTGCGGGATCCCGCATTTACGGGATCCCGCTTTTGCGGGATTGGATTCCCTAGTTACAATATTAGAAAATAAAACAGTGTCAATATGGGTGGCAAACCTCATTTTAAAATAGGTATATCAACTGTTTCTTAGTATTTCTACAAAAAAACAATGATTTTTACAATTTATTTGTAGATAAAAAGATATCGAGCAAGTTATATCGTGAAAAATATTTAATACTCAAAAAAATTACTTGAACAATTTTTTGACTTTTTATTGTAATAACATACTTAGTTACTGAGTACATTTATGTTTTTCGGAATAAAAAAATGTTTATTATTTACATAAATATAAAGATAAACATTTAGCAAGGTGCAATGCTCTTTGCGGCCATCTTGAATCCACCATTTTTAATGGAAGCTCACATAAGATTTTTAGAGACTTTTTTAGGATTTGCTCCAGAATTATCAAAGAATTAACTCTAAAAGTTTTAGTTGGTTATAAAGTATTTCCCTGAAACCACGATTTTTATCTCGTATACCTATTTCCTAGGCTATAAGAAAATGTAGAGGAATTCAACATTTGTATTGAAAATTTTATTATAATTATTTTTTGCTAATTTATTAGTTTTTGGGCTCTATTGATATTTTAATACAAATGGATTCGTCCATTTTCGATTCCAAGATAACAAATAACAGACAGTAATTCGGAAAAGACGAAAAACATCAAATTTCAATGAAGACAGACGAAACTTGGAAAACAAAATGGAAATTACGAAACTAAGAATTCAAAATATAATGAAGTCGTATTAATGTAACAAAAATTAATATATTATGCTAAATGCACAAAGCTATTGGTCAGCTTTGTTCAGCAAGAATCACATTAGTTCTCAGAACAAATTGTGTAAATTTTAGTTCAAACTTTTCTGTATAGATGGCGGTAAAAGAAACAATAAACATTGATGGGTCGTTCTTTCAAAGTTCATAGTTCTTTGATAATAAAAATATAATACATATAATATGATATGTAGATAATAATATAATTACTAATATCATTGGCTCGAGGAGTTAGTAACAAATCTATAGATATTTTACATACATTACCAGTGTACTAAAGTGTAATCAAATTTTTTATCAACAAAATAAAGCAATAGTTTTTTTCGGGATGTGTACAGAAAACGGTTAGCGGCTTTATAGTATTGGGCACTAGGGAGCCGTAAATGGGCACGCATCACATTTCTGTCAGAAAATTGAAAACAAAGTAGGTAAATGTCATTAATTTTTTTTTTTTATTTCATTGTTTGATATTAGCACGTATTATTGCTGTTGAAGTAGGTGTAGTCTTTGTTTCACTGACGGAAACACGATGCGCGCGCATTTACGGTCGCCTAAATGCACAGTACTATAAAGACACCAGTGGCTTATTATACACTTCTTATTTTTTTCTTATTAAATTTTATGCCCCTGACTTCGATATCACAATAACGCTCAACTTAATCAATCAAAACAATGATAACATTAAGAACATGCCAAATAATAATTATCAATTTCAATTACTTGTCATTCAGATTTCAAGTAACCAGGCAGAATTTCAATCAGGTACAACAAAAAGGTATGAGCTATTTTTGTTTATTTTGTTTAATTTTAGAAGCGCGAAAGTTTACGACACAATTTAAATTTAAAAACAATGACGTTCGTTGGTTAAAAATATATAAATACGTAACCTGTCTTACGGGAAAATAACATCTTATTTTTTTTTCTAATATTATATTAAATAACAGAACATAGTAACATGCAATAACTACGTTTAAATTAAGCTACCTACAATTAAAGTCAAGTTTTTTTCAGATGTCAGCTCTGTTAGTTTTTCAACAACAGTCGCCATAATTAGTTTTAGAACATAATATAGATAGCATTCTAGCCATCTCACATCAAATAACCAATCCCACTTCCAACACAAAAATAATGTTGAAATGTCAAAATTCCCACCAATTTACGATATATCTACAACTAGCGCCATTGTATTTTCCATTTAGTTCAGCTGTAGTGGCGCTCTTGTAGTACCAGCAGAGGAAAATTTGCGCATAAAATAATATTTGAAAATGTTTGTCAAT
The DNA here is from genome assembly GCA_947579605.1 of Athripsodes cinereus. NCBI lineage: Eukaryota > Metazoa > Arthropoda > Insecta > Trichoptera > Leptoceridae > Athripsodes > Athripsodes cinereus. Next base: position 2,143,379 of record OX388324.1, on the reverse strand, counting down.
TTGAATGACTGTGTGAGTTTCAAAGTGGGATCTGCTACATCAGCCGGGTTCCCCGCCCACTGACGTGGTAAGGTCGGAGATGCCAACACTGGCATAGTGGTACTGATAAACTAGAGAGAGAGTTGAAAGGTTAATACATAAATTGTCACCTAAACGGATAAATAGGAGTCCTTGGACTCCTGAAATATCCGAGAAATAAAGTTATTTCAACAATATATGTGTCTGTTTCAATATACTTCATAAATATCCGCTTTCACTAGGCAAGCAATGGGGAAACTAATGCCTTCTGTGTAGACTTGCATCTTTTAAGTGGGTTTTAGGATGATAAAATTGTTTGATCTTAAATAAAGATAGCATAAAACCATTTCTTAGAATATAAAAATTTTGAACCTGAAGTGATCTCGAAAACAAAGTATTTGTAATATGTACCTATTTTCTTCTCTAGTTGTCGATGATAACAAAGTGTCGAAGCTTTTGAGAATAATCTGAAAAATGACATTCACGTAACTAAACTGACAAAAAATATCTCTATTTAGATACCTATTCTTATTATTATGTAGGTATGTCTATTTTGTTGTTCTCGTGTAAAAGGAAAACATAATATGGTGTCAGCTTAAGTTATCTACTGTATTTTTGGTTTAATTTTTATTATCTGAACGATGTCGGGAAGCAAAAACTAGTAACACTGTAGTCACTAAAACATTATGAAGCTACCTGCAGCCGTATGCTGACCAAACATTCGCATTGAGAGGTTTTGGTGATCTTTGATCTTGCTCAAAGTCTTCCGTTAATACAATTAGTAATCATGCGGGAAGGTTGAATATAAGGCAAATAAAATAATTTAATACTTTTTGTACTCTTTCGTTCTAACAGGTTAGCTATACGGTCATATGTTTTTTTTTTTTTGCATACATAACAGACAACGTATTTTTTTTAAGCAGCATCAACAGCGAATAGTGTTTGAGATGTTTCCGATTTGGTCACATCTAGTTAGTACCCATCTGCAAGCCGGAATACAATAATTTTTATTAATATTTTTTTTCTATAAGTGGGGGTTTTGATCGATTGAATAATTACGGTACGTGATCATTCTTAGTGTCAATTAAAAAAGTTTTAATTGTAAAAACATTTTTAAAAACTAGTTGTGTGTATTAAATTTAAATAATTTAATAACACATCAATTTTATATAAGGCAATTTAATATTTTCAATGCAACAGGTCATAAGGTTCATTATTTCAAATGAATATCTTTTTTGTCATGATACAGAGGAGAGGGAATTTTTATTCATTAATACATTGAGACTTCTAGCAACCTCAGATTTTTTTCTCTGGCTAAACAGCTGTTATGGTCTCAGTGCAGTGTGACATTTTTAGGTTTATAATAATATGGGAAATGCAGTGGCGGATACAGATGGAGGGGCGCGCGCTCCCCCCTTGCGGGGCCTATTGACATAGTGAATAGGCTTACTGAGGCCAATAGAGCCGGTAAGTCTAACTTCTATGAGAGGGCCTTTGGTGTTGTTGGACCGGTTATGTGGAATCGCCAACCGGTGCCATTGAGAGATAGTCAGACTGTCACCAGCTTCAGAAGCAAATTAAAAACTGAAATCTTCACTGGCGCCCTTGAGACGGTCTAGGGACTGTTAAACGGCGTCAAAAATAAAATCATCCAAAATCATCATCATCATTATTGGGTATAATCAGTTTAAATAAAATGGCGTTGTCTTGTATATGTGTATAATTTTTGCGCCCCTTGAGTTTTTTTCTGAATCTGCCACTGGAGAAATGCCATAATGGAATAGATTGATAAAATAATCAGAGTTCTTCGTTTTTTTCCAGATGGGTTGCTGTAAATATTGGATAGCTATTTTGACAGTCTTAGTGAGTGTAGCAGGATACTTTGTTTATCAAGCTTTATACACCATCCCTCCGATTCCAGATCTTCCTAGAGACCAATGGTGGGGCAAGGGGAAGCCTCCGAAGACATTAGACACTTCTATCAAACCGTTCAAAGTTCAATTTACTACAGAAGTGAGAAAAATGTTTATATTTTTTTTTTAGTTTTCTGGTATTTTATCTGTCGTAAAAGAATCGTGGGAATACATACATTCCTACGCAATATTGAAGTAGAATCGTAATATGGTATTACAGAAAAGTCGTAGGTACCTATTGATTCACTTGAAAATAATTTGATATCGTCACTTTGTTGACAATTTAATTGAGGATCTTCAAAATCGTTTTAATATGTATAATTTGTAGTATGATATTTGGTGCTTGTGAGACTTAACAGCCTGGATTATTTCTTCTTGGTATGTTTTTGACAAGCCTGGGCTCATCAATGTACTTGTCATGTACGTTTCAAATTCTATGGTTAACTTATAAAAAAAGGATCCGAAACCTAATTATTTGAAAATATATAATTAATTGAATAATAAAGATACGATCACCAATATTTTGTTGCAGGAAGTCTCCCAATTAAAGCAAAGACTAAATAGGACAGACTGGTTTACAGAACCATTAGAAGGTGTAGGATTTCAATATGGATTCAATACAAAATATTTGAAAGAAGTTGTGGAATTCTGGAGAACAAAATATGATTTTGTTGAACGTGAGAAGAAATTGAATAGATACCCCCAGTTTAAAACCAATATCCAAGGATTAGATATTCACTACATCCATGTGACGCAACCAAATCCTAAAAATCTTAGAGTAGTCCCTCTATTGATGATGTACTGTTGGCCAATGAATAATCATAAATTGATTGACGAGTTGATGAAGCCTAGAGAGGGTTTTGACTTTGTGTTCACGATTGTGTCTCCCAGTGCTCCTGGATTCGGATATTCACAGGTCGGTACACAATTTTTTCTCATGCTTTCTCTGACTGCAGATGTTCAATTGTTAATTAAAATAATGATATTATTGTTAACTAAATTACTTATTTTCAGGGTGCATCTAAAGTAGGCCTGGGTGCAGCTCAAATGACCGTCATCATGAATAATTTAATGAGCCGTTTGGGATATTCAAAATATTTCGTCCACGGAGGAGATTGGGGTGCTGAACTCGGTTCTGTAATTTCCACTTTATATCCCGAAAATATTCGTGGATTACATTCAAATTTGGCGCAAGCAAGTTCACCAGTAGCTATCCTCAAGCATGTTTTATTCAGCATTTATCCAGAAATACATTTGGAGGAGAAACATATACACAAAATGTACCCTTTTAGTGATTTCTTTTTCAATTTATTGGAGGAATCTGGACATGTCCATTTACAGGCTACAAAACCAGATACATTCGGTGAGTCCATGTTAAAACCTTATAACAAAAACATAAAGGATAATAATTAATCAGTTTTTTTTGTTGATATAAATTTATTGAAGATGTATATCCTATTTTTGTTATTTTTACAGGACTAGCGATACAAGATTCTCCAATTGGCTTGGCTGCTTTCATTATAGAAAAGTACTCCACATGGAGTAATAAGAAATGGATTACAAAAGAAGATGGAGGACTTCCAAAGAATTTCTGTTTATCGGAACTTCTAGACAGTGTCATGGTGTATTGGGATAGTGGATCCATTACGACTTCCATGAGGATTTACTCCGAAACGTTTAATAAAGTTCATCAGGGCCTTGGTTTGGATAGGTATTTATCACTTTATCATACCTATATGAGTATCGTTTTGCGAGAGTTTGTTTCTGGACAGACTATAAGATACGGTAAGAACTTCCAGAGATATGAAATGGATTTAATTACTCAGTGACACAGACACAGATGTTCGTCTCGCCTCGAAAAAATCTCATTACAACTTCTCTTAAAAACTGGAATTAATTCAATCTCGATTGGAGAACCATGTTTACACAATGTAACATTGTGCAAAATGTAATCGGAAAAAATAAGAAAGGCATCCCAATGCTTAAATATTGGCTCTAGGCTGGCTTGAATAATCCCTTTTATTATTCGTGGACAACGTTCACCAATCACGCCGTTTTCACTGTCACGATAGAAGGTCTACCAACCGAGAAATATTTAATGCAAAGCATAGATGAAGCCATTTTGTTAAATTCTTAGATTTCCGTAATAATGATGTTTGTTATTCTGAACACATTAATTAACAATGTTTTTTTTTTTCAGAATCCCTATCAAAGTTCCAACAGTGATTGCGAGGGCTGGAAAAGATCCATTCTTCTTCAGCAAATCCCAATTGAGTGAGAGATTCCACAACATTATAAGGATAACTGATTTCGACGAATCTGGCCACTTCTCTGGCTTCCAGCACGCTGACAAAACAGCCGACGATATCTGGACGGGCATACGAGAAATTCAAAATTTAAAGACTGAAAGTATACATAATTAAATAACTGTTTTTGGGGTAATTGGAAGAAACCTGTGCGATAAACTCGTCCTCTCTATAGGTATCGATTGTATTTGATAGAGTCATGTATTTATGTTTAAAGTTGCTTAGTAATCTTTGTACAGAAAATAATAAATTTACGATTAAATAAATTTTTTTTTAATCTAATATGTTATAAAATTCTTGTGTCACGGTGTTTGTTATCATACTCCTCCGAAACGGCTGGACCGATTTTGATGAAATTTTGTGTGCTTATCGGGTAGGTCTGAGAATCGGCAAACATATATTTTTAAAACCCCTAAAAGTTAAAGGTGGTCCACCCCGAATTTTTTATTTTTTGGACAAATATTTCTATTTTTTAATGGTGAGGCATTAAAAAATACATAGGTACAGCCCTAAATTTTCACCCTTCTACCACCAACCCCTATATTTTAATAGCGATATTAGTATTATGGCAAATGCATATGGCATAAATGTGTATGGCAAAACAACGTTTGCCGGCTCAGCTAGTAATATATAGGTACAAGTAAAAAAAAGAAAGAGAAAAATAAACAAAATGAGACAAAAATAATATAAAGAGTGAAGCAAAATGAAAAAACGTAAGTATATATTATATTGAACATTTTCAATATACAAATCTGAGGTATCTCACCCATTTTGAATGTTTATTTTTATAATGAAGGTACTTCTTCTTCTTCTTCTTATGGCCTTAAACCCGTACTTCCAGCTCACTCAACCATCGTACGGCTGCCTCCGAGGCGTCGTGTATTTCTCTCAGTCCCCCGTCAAAGGAATATAGGGGGCACTGCTCCACGATGTGGTCCATGCTCTGGGTTTCCCCGCATGGGCAGGTGGGTGAATCAGCCATCCCCCACTGATGCAGATTTGCTGCCGAGCAGCCGACAAAGGTACTTGTGTTTATTACTTACAGCAGTTGTATTATGTTGTATAATATATTTTATTACTACCGCTGGCTACCCCACTTTTGATTATTCCGTGATGGTACATAATATAAATAGTTTTTTTATACAATGAATATAATTATCCAAAAATAATAATAATAGAACTTCATTGATCGAAAAATCATAGCAATTGGCGAGCTTATTGTCTGGAGGCAAAACCTTCCAGCTAATTCAATCATTATAATTAAACAAAGAATTAAAAATTATACAATTTATTGATATTGTTTTCACAATTAATCATTGTATGAGGTTATGTAATATGTGAAGTTAACTCATGAAACTAACATAAGACTTAGAAAAGACAACGTCACCTTATTCGATAGTGCCTCGGACGAGACTTGAGCCCGCAACCCTAATTTACCCCCCTGGTAGCAGAACAAACATAATACCAAACTCTCCTGTCGGAAAGGCTATAAAATTATTTAATGATTTAAATGTTCATGTTGATATTTCCAACATAACATACAATGACTTTATCGCCAGGATAGAGACTCTCCTTTGATTCTGTTTCTTTTTGATGATATCTTTTGTTTTTTTTTTGTTTCTTCATTTTTCCTGCTGAGACCGCCTTGGCCAAAAGCTGTTATGGTATCAGTGCAGGGTGATATTTTTAGAATAATTATCGTCGCGTTAGTACCCATTCGGTAACATTCATATCTTAATTTGGGACTAGCTTGATATGTGTGAATTATTTATGCATATCATGCCGTGTCATGTTATGTCAAAAAACAGATTAAATATCTATCTACCAAATGTGTTTAGCACATAGTGTTGTTACAAAATTATGCATAAGTACCAAGTTAATACAAAAAAAATGCAAGTCATTTCATATAAATGATTATATGAGAATCTAATGTGGTGTTCTCACTTTGGCGAATATCGCTAGGGCACCAAAATATCGCCAGCCATTTGAACCGTGTGAACAAAATGACAGCTAGTCTGAAACGATAAAAACCAGTAGAAACGATATCGTCTCGAGTTGACCACCTTCCAACTTTCTCGGGCGATCGAACGATTTGCACATGCGCAGATATGCGCGGCGTTTATGTCTATGGTAAAAGCTTTATAACCAATAAATTTTATAATGTTTCCCGCTTCGTGACAGCTGTTATCTTTTTTGATGGTTTGTGGCGTTTGTTTCCTTAATTAAAAGGCGCCTTATAACCTCTACTATAACATTTTCGACTAAAAATAAACACTTCGCGATCTCCATATCGACGCCATTTTGAAAACAGTGTCAAAATCAAAGCGCATCTGACAGATCGTTTCTATATCGGTGGACTTGTGTGAACAGATGTGACGATCAATGGGCGTACGGCGAATTTTGTTTTTTCGCCTGGCGTTATATTTTGAAATTCGGCTGGCGATATTCGCCAAATGTGAACACCCCATAAGTCAATAATATTAAATAACGATTCTCCATGTAATGATGAGTTGAATTTGACACAATCGGGTGTTGGCAATATAATTTTTACTTTAAGTGGTGTTCAAATTTGGCGAATATCGTCAGGCGAATTTCGCTTGCATAAAAAACAAAATTCGCCGGACACCCATTGATCGTCACACCTGAGCCCGTAGACAATTTGTACTTGGCGATCGCCTACAAACGAATTTTCGTCAATAACTGCAACAATAACGCATAATTATACATGCGTCTCGCTGAAGGAACTTCAAAAACGCTCGGCTTCGTTCGGGTTCCCTCGGTTCAGCTCGGATCTAGCTAGTAATACAGTACTAACTATATATAACTACTAGCGCTAAGTTCTATGGTACATTGTACAATACATGAGTATGAGTGAGTTCGTCGGTAGCCTGGAGGTAGAGTCTCGGCCTTGTGAACGAGGGGTCCGGGGTTCGATCCCAGGTGCCGGCATACTTCCCTATCACGACACAAGCTTTTAGCTTAGTGTGAAAGGTGTATAAGGTTGTATTTGGGTTTATAACAAAACCCAGATATATATTTAAAAAAAAATGTGGATCAATGGTAAGGGAAGTGAAGTGCAGTAGTATACGTTAATATACACGTGTTCTGTGACCGGTGTTAAAAATAAAAAAAATGGCTAAAAGGGGGGGTATTAGGAAGCATATGGCCATCCTTGGTCTACGCCTACATGGTTGGACCACACTGACCAGATCTTTAAGGACGATGACGTCAGAAGTAGGAGAAATAGAAGGGCATGTTTGAGGAACTGTATGAATGTGATGGAAGTGAGAAGTGTGCCAAGACCGACTTGTGTGGCGGTCTATCCTCTCTGCCTAACCCTCAGGGAAAACGGCGTGATGGGATAGATAGATATAATGATATATCTATTATTATAATTAAAAACATTAGAACTCGACACATGTAAACCATCCCCTCTTGTCGTCATCATCGATACTAAACTCGAGAAAAACTCTTGTTTTTCAGGTAAAACGCATGCTTTTATATTATAATCGGTATTCATACACGATCTATGTAAGAAAATGCAACATAAAAAACGTGCACATGGTTTACCCGAAAAGCAAGAAATGGCGCCATATTATCACCGCGAAAATGAACATCATAGTTAGAACTTGTCGCCCTACTCTGTCCAATTATGTCAACAAAACAATCAAATTGAAGTCATCAAAGATCAAACTGATAGATCCGAGCATAGATTGTCACCCGAGGGAACCCGAGCGTTTTTGAAGTTCCTTCAGCGAGACGCATGTATAATTATACGGTACGTGTAGGTAGATTGTCGAAAAGTTCGCCAGTAGACGATCGCTAAGTACAAATTGTCTACGGGCTCTGTTCACACGGTCCACCGATGTAGATACGATCTGTCAGATGCGGTTTGATTTTGACGTTGTTTTCAAAATGGCGGACGTCGAGATGGAGATCGCGAAGTGTTTATTATTAGTTGAAAATGTTATAGTAGAAGTTATAAGGCGTCTTTTAATTAAGAAAACACACGTCACAAACCAACAACAAAGATAACAGCTGTCACGAAGCGGGAAACATTATAAAATTTATAGGTTATAAAGTTTTTACCATTGACACAGACGCCTCGCACATCTGCGCATGTGCGAATCGCTCCACCAAATAAAAAAGCTGAAAGGTGGTCAACTTGAGACGGTATCGTTTTTACTAGTTTTTGTCGTTTCAGACTAGCTTTCATTTTGTTCACACGGTTCAAATGGCTGACGATATTTTGGTTTCCTGGCGATATTCGCCAAATGTGAACACCACATTACACTTTTTGTATCAATAGATTCAACTCAACATTTAGTATGGAAATTCTACAACAGAGCAATGATCATGTTGTTGAATTTATTATGTAAGCGCACAGTGTCGGCTGCAGTAAACTTAGCGCCCTGAAGTAAATAATGATCAAGTATTTAAGGTAAATTGTCGAAAAGTTCGCCAGCAGTCGATCACTAAGTACGGTTTGTCTACGGCCCCTGATCACTCGTAAACGAGTGTATGGCCTTTGAAAATAGAATAGAATAACCATAGACAATACTAGATAGTGCCTACCCATAAATTCAAATAATATGTAATTATGCAGATAGACTTGATGCTAGTATAGCTCAGCGTTTTAGGTCGTTGACTAAATTCATTCAAATGAAAACACATTCCCGGAAACGCGACGCGTAAAAAATTACATCGGTTATCAGTAGATACTACTAGTACATATAGAAACAAATTAATTTGATCAAAGATCAATTCTATGTTCTCTTTGACAGTACACCGTCGTCCTCTGTCCGTCGCGGTCGTCCATATTATGTAGCGTATGATATAGTTGGCGGCTTAATTACATCGTTGTCATTCGATATAATAACTTTGACATTGAATCTTCATAATTTATTAACATTGCAAGTTGAAGGTAATATTATAATAACATAGCTGATAACAGAACTGTTAATTATAAATCTTGATTGATGTAGGTATATAAGATAAAAATAACTATTATTGATGTTACTTAAATATGAGTGTTAACAAAAACTCTTGTAAATTAATTAAATTTATTAATCTATTTTCGATGTTAATCAAATAAACTTATTAAACTATTATAAAAAAATCACTGTGCTGGTGTTTAGGTAGTAGAATTCCATGACGAAATTAATAAAACAAATGTTTTCTTCTCCCATGTAACTTATTGTCGAGACTCGAGAGAGACGTCTTGTTCTGATTCACAATGTCCTAACAATTTGTTGAAATAACTTTATTTGTCGGATATTTCAGAAGTCCAACGACTCCTATTTATCCCTTTAGGTGACAATTTATTTATATTTCAACTCTCAAATGTCCTAACAAGACGAAAGACGTCTCTCTCGAGAATCAATCATACAACAGAATAAAACATTTGTTTTGTTAATTTTATTCTTCTTCGCCCTCGCATGAAATTGATTTCATTATTATACGTAAAACATGTTCATCTGTCTATTGTCAGTTTTTGCGACATCGAGTCGTGAAATTTGTGCGGAGAGTAAAGAAATTATATATATTAAAACACGGAAACTGAATTGTCTATTCAATGATTAATTTTTGAGAATTAACCCACTTTAAACTTACATCAAACTTAGTTTAATAAAAAAAAAACATTTTTGCAGAACAGAATCCTCATTCTGTGTAGGTCTCCCAATCTTTCCAGTAAATTTTCGAGGGTCCTACTGTAAAAGATTTTTGTTCGTTGTTAAATGCATAAAAAATAAATATATTTTGTATGCCTAGACTAGAAATTCAATGGAAAAATTAGTAATGCATTCAATCAAATTTTACTACCAAAATATATTGATTTTGAAAGGTTTGAAGGACATTACTTTTTTTATTGTAAGGTTCCTTTTATGGCTTTGTCTGCTTTGCAGAATGTGCTATACTTAAGCGCCTATAAGCAGGAATGAGACCATATGCATCTTAGTGTTATGGAGTAATATTATTTTTATTATCATGGATTTTGCAAAATGTTTTTTTTTTGAGAAAATTAGTACTACGTTACTATAGGTATAGGTCAATGTAAAAAGGTCGTAAAATATCACTATAAGACATTAAAATTTGTAGAGAGGACGAATTGCATAATTTTTTACATGCAATTATTCCGCTGGCTACCCCACTTGAGGGAAATGGCGCGATGGTATAGATAGATACATCTATATTAGATGAAAATATAAAGTTTAATTTTGAATCAATTTACAAGGAACGGAATAATAGACTATTCGAATATTATTATTATTATTCTAAAAACATCCACCCTGCACTGAGACCATAACAGCTTTTGACCAAGGTAATCTCAGCAGGAAAATGAAAAAAAAAGAAATGTTAATTCAAAAAACAAAAAAAAAACAGTGAGACAGAAAAAAAACACAAAATAGATACATAAGTACCTATCATAAAAAAGAAACATAATCAAAGGAGAGTCTTTATCCTAGCGATAAAGTCATTGTATGTTATGTTGTTTTTGTGATTTAACTAAAATTGTTATTATTTGTGTTCTGTTCATCGCCAATTTTTGTTCTTGCCCTGCTTCAACTGTGTTGTGAATGAGAAATTATGATTTGTATGATTTTTTTGTGTATTTTCAACATGTAAAAGGCTTGGATATGTAAATAAATAAATGTTGAAAATATCGACATGAACATTCAAATCATTAAATAATTTTGTGGCCTATACTGTTGATATCTACGTGTAGGTGTCTATACAATAATAATATGCTGTTGAGCCGATATCAAATGCTTTGAATACCGATAAAGTGTTATAAATATACTCGTACATAATACTATGTATTTACACTTTACATTTATACTCGATGTGTTTACTTCTGTTGCCGGCCGGTGTTGTTGATAAGAAAATGTTATTAGTAGATAACATAATAGATAAAAATAGTTTTGTATTTACATAATATATTATCGACTCTTACACGATGCTTCAATAATTCGACGAATCTGATATTATGAACACCTAGTAGATATAGATACTAGGAAGGTAAGTCTTCTTTATCAGATAATAATTTGATCCAGGGAAAGATCAAAAGATTGAATGTTTCATAAATTGGGGTCGTCCATTACATAATATCACGGAAAACAATACAAACTTTTTTCGACAATGTACATTGTTCGTTTGTAGTCAATCGCCAAATGCAATTTGTCTAGGTACCCAGTCCATAATGGATCGTTCAACCAAAACCGCCTCATAGAAATCTTTTACTAGGTAGGTACTTCGATATTTTGTTTAAAAAGACGAAAACAAACTTTGTGAGTATTATACAAATGTGATAATCTGTAATAGTAATAAGCGATATTTGTGAAGAGAAATAGAAACAAAATACATCACAACTTACAAAACTGTGAACAAAAGGCTGTGCAAACCATACTCGTATAACTCTTCCTAAAGTACACACTCAAATCTAATCTACATTTCACAAAATAAAGAAGGATGATCACAACAAAAACAGAATTCGTCACTTCAAACTCGGATATTATTCTAAATAAATATTATTCTAAAACGCTTCCAACTCGGCCATGGTATACCTGGTCAACGAAGAAGACCATTCTAAAAAAGAAGTTAGATGTAGACATTTACACCATAGCTGTCCATCCACTGTTGAATAAAGCTTCCTCATTTCCGCATCATATGTTTCTATTCTAATATCAATACAATTCATTTTTCTCTTCTAGATGGGGTGCTGTAAAATCACATGTGCCATATTGGCACTTCTGGCAGCCTTCGTAGGATACAATGTGTACCAAATGCTTTTTACTGTCCCACCAATTCCCAATTTACCCAAAGACCAGTGGTGGGGACCAGGGAAACCTCCAAAAACATTGGATGCTTCTATAAAGCCTTTCAAAGTGCAATTCACTCCAGAGGTAATTTTTCCATTACATTTGATGATGTTTAAAAGATTGTGATATATTTTTTAATATTTACGAGCATGTCAATACGAACTTTTATATTTTTAGTTTCCTCTATACTTTTGTTTTAGGAAATAAACTTATTGAAATCCAGACTTAGCGACACGTCCCGGATGACGGAACCTCTGGAAGGCATAGGATTCCAATACGGATTCAATACTAAATATCTCAAAGAAGTTATCGAATTCTGGAAAACGAAATACAACTTTGTTGCACGTGAAAAGAAACTCAACAGCTTACCACAGTTCAAGACCAATATCCAAGGTTTAGATATTCACTTTGTTCATGTTGCACAAACTAATCCTAAAAAATTGAGAGTTGTGCCTTTACTATTACTCCATGGATGGCCTGGAAGTTTTATTGAATATAATAAAATGGTATTTGAACTTTCATCGAAAGAGAATGAAGGACATGATTTCGTCTTCAATATTGTCGTTCCAAGTCTTCCAGGATATGGATATTCTCAAGTAAGTAATTAATAGATATCATCCTATTATTTGATCGTGCAGATCAGATACTGAAAGATGAACAAGTTTGAAGCACATTAAATGGGAAAGAATGCCTGAATAAACTATATTTTAAATTATGTGATGATATATCTTTACAGGGAGCAACTAAACCTGGAATGGGAGCAGCTCAAGTAGCTGTAATAATGGCAAATTTAATGGATAGACTTGGCTATTCCAAATTTGTTATCCAGGGTGGAGACTGGGGTGGAATAATTGGAGGAATAATGTCAATACTTTACCCAGAACGTGTTATTGGTTATCATACTAATATGGCATTTGCCGACACCAACATGTCAAGATTAAAGCATTTCCTTTTCAGTCTGTATCCAACTCTCTTGGTTGAAGAGAAGCACGTCCCCTTGATGTATCCTATTGGAAACTTCTATGGTTATCTGCTTGAAGAGTCTGGATACATGCACATCCAATCCACTAAACCTGATACAGTCGGTTGGTATAATTTATTTTTATAGTCTCCTAATTGAATAATATTTTTAAGATTGGTTTATGTTTGAATATTACTTCGTTCTATTGACTATTGTAATTGTAATAGTAATTGAAATTTCTCTGCTTATGTCGTACGGAGTGCAACTCTTTTCAATAATGACAAAATCGTGATTATGGAAATATTTTGTTTACAGGAATTGCTTTGAGGGATTCTCCAGTTGGTTTGGCTGCATACATCTTAGAGAAATTCTCGACATGGACAGATAGGGAGTTTAGAAATCTCCCCGATGGTGGACTGACAAATGAGTTTGATTTGACAGACCTTTTAGACAATATCATGATATACTGGGATAGTGGAAGTATCACCACATCCATGAGACTTTACGCAGAAACATTCAGTAAAGCACAAATAGAATTAGATCTTGACAGGTAATTTTCTGTTTTGCCCTTAATTTGGTTCTCTTGAAACTATGTAAAGGTATATTTCTTTGACCATTCTAAGATTTCATATTAAGATTGTCTCAGAAATATTCCTGGACATAGATTAACTACTATTACAACTTACTGTTTCTCAACTTTTGATTTAATTACGTAATTATATATAGACAATTAGTTTAACATACTATTTATATAAAAAATCTATTTTTTTCCAGTATTCCAGTCAAAGTTCCTACAGCGGTATTAAGAAGCTCAAAAGAATTGGTGTTTGCATCAAAATGTCAGCTGAAAGAGAAATATGAGAACATTGTCCACTTCCTTGACGTTGATCATGTAGGACATTTTGCAGCATTCCAGGATCCCAAATTGTTAGCCAAAGAAGTCTGGATGTCAGTTGTCAAATTTGAAAATTATCAGAAGGAGAAAGCGGCGAAGAAGGAACTGTAAATTAATAAGACTGTTTTCATATTATGTAAATATTTTTTTGAACACGTCGTGATCTTTTTACCTGTTGAATAAAAAAGTTTTTTTTTTTCAATAATCGTGCTTCTTGTCTAACTTTTATTTAAAAATAAATCAACCTAATTATACCTGATAATCCAATGGCTCCACTGGGGTTTTGAATTTGTGGAAAATCCTACCTGAAGATACTTTTACAGCTTCTCATATCTTATTTATTTCCACTTCTAGTCTACTGGTGAATATATGTAAACCAACAACATATTTCCCAAATCAATTTTCCTATTTAAACATTTATTTTTTTGGTCAATACGAAAAATACAGAAAAAATTGAGTAGATGCCACAGAATCCCAAAACGGACGTAAGGCTCGACATTGTGAATGTGAGGTTAATAGAGATTCTGTCAAATTAAGTGAGGTTTGTATTAAATACGAGTAATTTTGTTGATCAGGTCAAAGATGACTGATAAGATTCCAGTGATATCAAAAGTGTTGCATAATAATTTTTATAAAGTAAGTATGGGTATATTGTAGTGTAAACAGGTATGGTAAAATACCGGTATCGGACACTCAATTATTATGTTTTTAACTACATTTACACATTAGGTAGGTACCTACTGCAAATTGATATTTACTCAGTATTCTGGCTGTGGACATCGACTGGCCGAGTCGGAATAATAAATACTCGAGTAACCGACCGAAAGTTTGATTTTCACTAGTAAAACAAGTTCGGTAAGAAACGAAAGATTGAAAGAAGACAAGAAACATCTACAAGGCTAAAATTTATATCTAAATTTCTTTGACAGAGCACAAGTGTCTGCAATGTGCAACTTCTTTAACACTTTCGTTTGTTTTTGATAATTATGACGAAAATGAACATTAAATATGTACAAAAATAGGGGTTTTAGAAGAAATGATGAGGTGATCACACTAGAACAAAGTAAACAATGTAAATAGGCTAAAAATTAAGGATTATAGAAATTATTGGATCATTTCAAAGGTTTATTATGCATCAGTAAAAACAGGCCTCGGGCTAGAGTCAAAGACATCTTTGGAAAAATGATCTTCTGGTGCCCGATTTCACTCTTATATTGTTTTATAAAAGTAACATATATTATTACGTCTCAATTTTGAGGAATTCACTTGTACTCAAATTTTCTATACACCCGTCGCCAGATTTTGGATCTATGTAGGTAGTATAGAATAAATTGTTTCACGACTCTCTTGTTTTTGTTAACTCCCTCTCCCAAAATATTTCACGATTCCCCGGTTTTGATAAGGAATATTTTTTACAAATTTGTCAGAGGACGATTGGTCACCTTACATAACTTTTCAGCGCCCCCTAAAATTAAGCGTCATACAAAAATGACAAGTTTTTCCGTTTATAGCCCGGGGTCTGAATAAAGGGTTCCTTGTTTCCGATAAACTTTAATTTCAGATTTGGCCAATGTTTGATTAAAAGTCGAAATGTGGTTTCGGTTCAGATGAAAATTAAGGTTCCGTGGGAAGAGAGCTATAATTATGGGAATCATAATAACAAACACACACAAATATTACAAGATGTTCATGAGACCGATATTGTCCAATCCATGAAATGACAAGAAGAAAATTTGATAACCAAAACAAACCCACAATAAACAAAGATGTATTTACAAAACACAGCGGTCGGAAGGTATACTCAACGGCTGTTCAACGATAGTGATCACCAGTGGTCTCGAACCTACCGATTTTTCGGTATTTATACCGAAATGGGCCGTGTCCTACCGATATACCGAAATGGTCTAGTAATCTACCGATTTTTACTATTTGTCGATAGGGAAGTATAATCGGTAGATAAGTATCGGGTATTCGGTATAAGTACCGGATACTCATTGGATTCGAGCAAATATTCTTTAAGAAAACCGAGGAGTTTTTGAATTATTCCAAATTCCTATACCATTTTGAAAATCCGGCGACGGGGGGGTAGAAATTTTCTAAAAAGGAAAGTACCCGATATTGACATCGTCGGTACAAATACCCCATATACCGATTTTGGGTACAAAATATACCATTTATACCGATTTTAGCGGATAGTTCTACCGATATTGGACAATGTCGTTCGAGAACACTGGTGATCACTCGGGAAGTGTGTTTACTTCGTTGTGGGTGTGTGTTTTGATGTGCGCGTCACAAAAACATTGAAGGTCATTATCATTGCCTCTTATTTCATAACACATACTATCAAGGTAGGTAGGTACTAGGTACACACCAATACATTATTAAATTATTACCTGTTATGTAAGACTTAAGTTCTGTGGAATTGTCATCAAGGTATGGACCAGATTGCATTTTATCTTGCATTCAATATAATATTTCACAATGTCAGAGTTTGGAACCACTATTGTTTATGTTTTAATTCTATAAATACGCACCAATGCGCGTGATATCGCTCGCTTGTATTAATTTAATTTTTATTGTTTCGCGGCATATAAAAATTCTTTAAATGTAAATCTAACACTATTTTTTTTATTTCTCTGTTCAATTTATTATAGTTTCCTATTTCTTAAATATAATAATAATTATTACCATACCTACCTACTATATCGTGAGATTGGCGAAGTTGGTGAACGTTGTCTATGGACACCGAAAATGATCACTTAAGCCAGCCTAGAGCCGATTCGTAAGCGTTAGGACGCCTTTCTTACATTTTCCGATTAGATTTTTCACAATATGTATTACATTGTGTAAACATGGTTATCTTATAGAGATGTCTGATTGTTTTTGTCTTCTGCGCGTTGTGACCAAATCCGATTAAACAATAAACAAATTGTAAATATTCCAAACTTATAACATTTATAACAACGCTTCAGAAACTTTAAGCCGGTAAAATATTTCAAAGTAAACTAAACTTACAAAAAATGTTTTTTTCCTCCAATCCAAAAACGACCTATTTCTCAAACTGTACCTACTGCGCATCATCGGGCATATGTATATGTATATTGTCAGTAAATCATGTTTCTAACATCTAAAAACTCAGAAAGGGTTTTACATATATCTGATATTTCTATCTAATTAATACAGATGGGCTGCTGCAAGATTACATGCGCCGTATTGGCGATACTGCTTGCTTTCGTAGGATACAATGTTTACAAGGCTCTATGCACAGTTCCTCCAATTCCGGACTTACCCAAGGATCAGTGGTGGGGACCAGGTAACCCTCCAAAGACTCTGGATACTTCTATAAGACCATTCAAAGTGCAGTTTGCACCAGAGGTAAGATTAAGTAAATAGACTTACTTAATTCCGATGACCGAACAGCCCTTGCAGGATCTTTGCCTCAGAAACAATAGATATCCAAGCCTTTCTATCTTGAGCAATGGAATATCAGTCATCTTCAGCATTAAGCTCCTCTAGATCTCGGTTGATGTTACCTAACAATCTTTGTCTTGATCAAGTTAATAGAATTGATTAAAAATAAATCAACGAAATATTTATATATAATTACAAACTATTTCTATCATTCTTGTTAATTTTCAGAAAATAGCCCAACTGAAGGCGAGACTGAGTGACACAACTTGGTTAACAGATCCTTTGGAGGGCATAGGTTTTCAATATGGATTCAATACCAAATATCTTAAAGAAGTCGCAGAGTTTTGGAGAACAAAATACGATTTCGCCGAAAGCGAAAAGAAGCTTAACACCTTTCCACAATTCAAGACCAATATTCAAGGCCTGGATATTCATTTTGTTCATGTTAAACAATCAAATCCAAAAAACTTAAGAGTTGTGCCTTTACTCCTCCTTCATGGGTGGCCTGGAAGTTACATGGAATTTAATAAGATGATCTTTGAACTGTTGAAAGAAAATGAAGGGAAAGATTTCGTTCTGAACATAATAGTACCAAGTCTTCCAGGATATGGCTATTCTCAGGTAGGAATGAATAAATAAATTAATCACTTTGGTTTTGCTTCTAAACCTCGATTTTGTAAATTTACAAAAAATATGATTGAACTAGTTAAATGCTTACCTAGCCCTATATTTTTGTAGCCACCTTTTAAATGTATATTTAATAATTTCTTGTAATAAAATGCACTTTCAGAGAGCATCTAAACCTGGCCATCTTTCCTTTTAGGGAGCTTCAAAACCTGGATTAGGAGGAGCTCAAGTGTCTATAATAATGGCCAACTTAATGGAGAGACTAGGATACTCAAAGTTCGTCGTCCAAGGTGGTGATTGGGGATCAATGATAGGTGGAGTCATAACTCTTTTCTATCCAGAACGAGTTATTGGTTTCCACACCAACATGCCATTATCAAAGAAACTAAGTTCAATACTAAAGCATCTATTATTCAGTTTGTACCCTTCAATGGTAGTTGAAGAGAAACATCTTTCAAAAATGTACCCAGTTGGAAGTTTTTACGCATATCTTATGGAAGAAACTGGATATTCACATCTTCAAGCTACTAAACCAGATACAGTGGGTGAGTGTAGTCAAATTTATGGCTTTTATTCTGACGTGTTCAGTGAAAGCTTTCCTTTTATTTGTTACAAAATATATGATTGTGATAAAAAAAATCTTATAATTTCAGGTGTTGCCTTACGTGATTCTCCGCTTGGTTTAGCCGCTTACATTCTGGAAAAATTCTCAACATGGACAAATAGAGAATGGAAATCACTACCAGATGGAGGTTTGACTAAGGTTTATGATCTGTCTGATCTTTTGCATAACGTCATGGTGTATTGGGACAGTGGATGCATCACTACTTCCATGAGACTGTACGCTGAAACATTGAGCACGGCTCATTCCAGTCTAAAAATTGAGATGTAGGTTCCAATTTATCAGTTTATTTATCCATCCATGAACCCCGCATTAATTGTGACGTAGGCATCAGAGAGGATAAACTATCACATCAACCTGACGTTGCACACATTCGCTTCAGTTTTTTTTTTTCTTTTTTTTTTTTTTTTTTTAAAATAAAAGATATATCTGGGTTTTGTTATAAACCCAAATACAACCTTATACACCTTTCACAGTAAGCTAAAAGCTTGTGTCGTGAAAGGGGAGTTTGCCGGCACCTGGGATCGAACCACGGACCCCTTGTCCATGAGGCCGAGACTCTACCTCCAGGCTACCGACGAACTCATGTACTCATGTACATTATTCCTAATTTCTTATGCAAATATCGGTTTGCCTATTTTTTTAACTCAACATCCTTTAGATTTCGATCCACACAGTCAAGTCTTCTATCACTGCCTTTCAGAGACAATTGGAGTCTTTTTTGTCGGTCTTTCATCCTCTCCACAGTTTTTGAAGTAGCTACAGATAAAGATCTGGAAAGAAAATACTAATTTTGAGAGATTTTTTTCTGCTGTACTTAATTAATTTTTCGGATGCACAGAAGTTTCCAGTGTTCTGTGCAATTCGGATGAACGATGGGTCTCCTTGAATGTTGTTTTTAATTTATCTATTTACTGTGTCGCTGTTTTGGAAGCAGAATTCTATACTAAAATTAAAAACAAACGATTTTTCTACTAAGTATATTGTATTTTTTTATATCGAGAGAAACGTCTTTCAACTTTCAAGGACATTGCCAATCTTGTGTCGTTGATTGAATGTCTAGAAATATTGAATCTCTCAATAAAAATCAAGTTAGTTGAGAAAAAACTTTAATTTCATCAAACTATTAAAATTTATTTAACGTTCTAGGATCCCAACACATGTCCCCTCAGCTGTAATGAAATGCAGCAATGAAATAATCTTTTTATCCAAGAGTCAGGCTACAGAGAATCACGGAAATCTCGTGCGATACACAGAAGTAGATGATGTGGGTCATTTTGCTGCATTCCAAGAACCTAAAATGATGGCCAAGGAAGTCTTGGAATCGGTGACTGCCTTTGAAGATTTCTACAAGAATGAATTTGCTAATAAAGAGTTGTAAAGATTATGTATGTAAATAAATAATTGTTTTTGTAGAATAATCTTTTTTCTTTAATCATTTATCATAAACTTTGCCGTAGGTATATATTATTTTATTTTAAATAGTTTTTCTGTGGGGTGAGTGGGGTTTGCCGTCCATACACTATTCTCATGATGGCGGGCTTGCACAATGGCCCGCCCGTGAGACAATTTTGGATTGAGTCAGTGGATAAAATTAGAGGAGTCTATGACTTCTGAGATGGATCTCTTTCAAATGACGAAAAATATATGGATTTACTGTGAAGCGATGAGCAAACTCACTTTGTGCAATAAAATAAAAATACGGCTGATTTGCTGGCTACCTCGCCTACGGGATAAGCCGTGATGATATAGTACTAGTATTAAAAATCGTGCTAGTCTAGAAAAAGCACATAACAAATACCTACGACAGAAAACAATAATGGTAATGATAGCATTACAATCATTTCAATCGAATTTTATTGATTCCATTATCTCGTCTAAAATAATTATTTTCTTAATTGGCAATAAACAGCTATTAACAAGTGTAGATGACAGCACTCAATTATTTTGGACATAATTGAAAGATTCTATACTTTCTAACGGCGACGAAATTATAGCGCCGATATTGAAAATCGTATGAGCGGTGTGGTTCGGTAACAAAAATACAAGCCAACGTTTCATACAAACACAAAGCTTCTTTTCTCATTCACCAGAGTGCAGTGCCTTGACTGTCTGGAATGCGTGCGAGTTCTATTTGTGCCACACTTCATGTGTATTATGGTATGAGATAGACGGGAAAAGGAAGAACGACAAATTTAAAAATCGCAGAATAATGACAGTTGTGCTTGCAGTTGTCGGGAGTCCTTCATTCAGGCGAAATAAAATAAATAACCAATGATTGTGTGCGAATAAAGTTAAAAATGTTATCTACGGAAGATGTGAAGAAGTTTATAGAAAATTCAAGACAAGAATTGGAGAAGGAAAAGAAAAAATTAAACGTGCAAAATGGAAGTCAATGCGAAAATGTTGACGAGGTAATGAATCTGCCAAAATATTTTGATTAAAAAATTGTTGATTTTTAAATGCAATATCGTTTTATTATTGTAACCTGTTGCATTAAACTGTTGTGTATAGAAATATCGATTATTTTGCGTAACCTTGACTAAGTATGTGGTATTGATTTAATAAGAAGTGCCTTTTTTATAAAACAGTTTTTTGTGTTGGGTTTTTATTCAGTGTTTGTATTTGTTAGAATATTGTCTGTTGTATAGCACCATTAATATCTTTATTGCCTTTCGTTTGTAGAATTGTTTTGGATGTATATTATTTTGTTTCCTTAATTGTGTTATTATATAAACTGTAAACAAACAACCTGTTCTGTTGTTTTTACTGTGTATGTTATTTAATGATAATTAAGAAAATTGATGTAATCGAGTTGTTAAAATGTAATTTGGTTGTTTTGTTAAGTGATCACTAATAAATTATGAATTGATATTTGATAAATATATCAATGTTTTGTGATTAAATATTGATGAATCCTAACAAAATGTAATTTTATTAATGTTAACAGGTATTGGTATTTATTTGATTGCTTTGGGTAATTTTTTGTAATTAATATTGTTATTGAAAATATTTTATATTCTACTCAGACCAACAATAGCCTAGCCTAGCCTAGCATAGATAGATAGATAAGCTAGCCTGACGATAGAGTATCAGATTTAGAAAAATTTAAAGATCTTAGATTCAAATCGCCTTTCTTTGCCCACCTACCAAAATATACAAATTTATCGATGAGGTTTTCCATCCATTCTGAATGATTACTTCCGGTGAAATTTCGTAGAGTTGGACATATCAAAATACTAGTTCATGCAATTGTATAATACTTCACCCGAGAAACGATAATTGGTCCAATTTTTGTTTCTTAGGTGTAGTATTATACAATTGGTCAAATTCATGACGACAAAATTAATTATTTGCATTTTTCGCACACAATGCTGTAGTAGAAAATAGTGCTAGACCATGTATATATGATGATTCACAGAATCTGCCAGAAGTGGGGTAGCCAGTGGAGTATTAAGACATTCAGGCATGTCTTATCGCTGCTGAATTGAAGATGTCTCAGATACATTTTTGTTGTATTGATTTCAGGAAGAAGTTTTATATTCGTACAACAAAGATAAAGGCGTGAACACAGAATGTGCGAGTGCTGCCGCTGAAACAAATGACAATATTAATATTTCTAAGAGGGAGATTGAGCTTGAGAGAAGACATTTGAGTGCAACAGTACCCACCACCACCAGCACTGCATGTGAGGCCAAGAATAGGAGCGTGAAGAGTGTCAGAAGGAGCGTATCCACATCTCCTTTGAGAAGGAGAAGACATAAAGACTATTCACAGGAGTTGCAGATACAGGTGAGAATTTGTTTAAGTTCTTTATTATTGCTTTTGTGGAGTTTCTCATCATCATGGCATTTCCCACTAGCATGTTTGCCAGGGGATTAACTGCATGTAATAAACATGCCAATGGTCCTTTTTGTTCCAATAAAAAAAAATGGATATTCAGGCTGGGTGGCATACCTCATCGCTGAATGAATTGAAAATGTAAGTGTCTTTTTTTTTTTTTTTTTTTATTTTTCTTTTAGATACAACAGCATTTACAATAGGAATAAGTAATTTACAAGTTCAATATTTGATTTACATCGCCAATTATAGTATCTTAAATATATTCATTATTATGTAGTACAAAAAAAAAAACAATATAAGTAATAGGTGGGGAAGAGAAGGAAGAAAGAAAGAAAAGAAAAATAACAAATAAGTTAATAGGAGGTGAGAGAGAGAGAAGGAAGAAAGAATAAAGAATAATTATAAGGCATATTCAGTACAATAACAACACCACAATACTATTTATATGTACCTACACTGTACTATATCATCGCATACCTATAGCTATATCTACACTATACTATACGACAGCACTCAGCCATACCAAGTATACACAGTTCCACAGTATAAATAATCAAACAATTTAATACCTCAGCGCAATGTACCTACTCATCCACCATTAGGTGACAATAATTTATTTTATTAAATAAAATCTGCCTTTTTTTAATGTGACTTATTCGTGATGTTCTGCAAGCACCCTTTCTTGACAGGACACTTTAAAATTTACAGTGAAAAAAAGTTGGAGATCTATTCTTTACTGTGAACTCCATGGAATAACATCTTCACTATTTAAATTTGACAAATCGGTATCTCCAGAATATTTATGCGTTTAGATTGAAGACATCTCATTTTAGCGATAAACTCGCCCTCTGTACATTGAATTGTATAACTGTTATTTTTATGACACTATTTTATTCTGTAATATTGTAACCAATGTACAGTGAAGAATAAAATAAATAAATAAATAGATTGTACTTGAGACAATTAATTTAATATTGAATATATTATATTTGTGTTAAGTATGTTTTTCTGTGTTGGCAATATAATGATGTCACCGAGTCTGAAGTTGACACATAAAACATGTTAATTATAATCGTCCCGACTATTATTTGTCACTGTCAGCTCCTGGGCGAGCCGTTAATAGATGTAATTCTTGTATTGTGTCTGTATAAGGCTTAATTAATACTGAGATGTATTCACATAAGCTATTGCTTATGTCTTTATCATAAAATGTTGTCTCTAGTGTTAAATTTTTTAGTATGGTAGCAATACGTAGCTGTAAGAACATATGTATGATCTTAGGCTTTCACGGCCGGCGTCACTAGTAAGAATATTCATTTCCGGGCTTACCGTTACATTTCCGCCTGCACCTACCCCCTGAAGATGCCCGCCACAGTTGTGGGTGAAACGTTGGGTCACAGACTACCCTACAGACCACGGCCACTAAGCCCGGAAATGAATATTCTTACTTGTAAGAACATAGTTTGTAAGAATATTGTAGTAGTTAGTAGTGCCTTGTAGTGAGATCTCCTCCAAGGGACATTTGTAAGTGACGGGTTGTTATTTAGGGGAGGTTTTTATCAGGGGGGGAGCCTTAAGGCAAATCTTGAGTCCTCCATTTGAATTTTTTTCTTTTTATTGAGTCTGAATAATATAAGAGCTCAGCTCTTAAAACATCCAGGAAAAAGTGGTGGGAAACCTTTAATGTCTGTACCATTTATTTTTCTTTTAAAAAAATAACTAAATATGTCTTGAATTCCTATAGTTTAAATTAAACATTAAAATTAAGTTATCATCATTATTGCTCGTCTCGGCAGCACAGGGCAGAAACCAGCCTCCTACACTCAGAGCGTCTCTGTGCCAATTGCATCACCTCTTCCCACGACATTCCTATTAAAATTAAAGGTTTATGGTATTAATAATTTTTAAAATGAAACACGATATATAATTATTCCACTATTGACTTTATTTTTGTGAGCCGGCTTTCAAGAGCTTCCGTTCTCATCCTCAGGCAAAAATAAAGACGGTGAGAGCGAAAGCTCTTGAAAGCCGGCTCGCAAAAATAAATAAAGTCGATAGTGGAATAACTATATATCGTGTTTCATTTTAAAAATTATTAATATGAATTTCCACCAAGAACCGTCGGCCGATAAATTAAACTTTATGTTTATAGTATTTTCTTTTGTTTGTAATAGATCAGAATATGCCACAAATATCCTTATAGTGAGCAATATGCTTGTGTTGCGAAGTTGGAATGAGTCAGCAGCTGTAGAGTCCCCAAATTCTCCACGTGTAAATCAGAGAATTTTTGCATATCATCAGTCAGGGCACAAAATCAATTTACATAAAAATATGTGATGATATGCAGTGGCGAGATTATCACTATACTAGTGATTTCTTCCATCTAAACACTATTGTATGTTGTTTTATTTTAATAACAAATTGTATTGTAGTTGCTTTGTCCTCCTATATTTGTCCTCTGTGGGAGTTATATCCTTTGTACAGTTACGACTAAATTAATCCAACAATAATATCACATAGAGTACGTAAGGTTTATTTAGATACGTGTAAGTGTGTATCCTATTGTTTCTCTCTTTGTATTATAACCAACTTGCATGTGTTATACTTTAAAACAATATATCCAGATTATATCTTTACCTATTGTTTTAACATTGGTCCATAGTGGCTATTGTTTTTCTGCCTAATTAGGGATAATGTACAGTGGTACCTCGACAAACGAGTTTAATTCATTCCACAACCTTGCTCATATCTCAAAGCACATTTCCCCATTGAAATTAATTGAACTGCCATTAATCTGTTCCTACCCCCAAAATGTCACCCCAGTTATTATTGTTACATGTTTTTGAATAAGAAAAATGTATGCATAAATGATGAATATTGTACAAAAACATAATAAAAGTGAACTGAAAGGAAAGGAAACTAGATTTATAAAGTGTTACTTTCGCTTAATTTTCATCACTGCTTTTCTCTTCATTGGTCTTTGCCTTTTTCGCCACGCTTTTCTCACTTTCACCTGTAGGCCTTTAAAAAAAACAGTCCAAGGAGGTTTGTTTCTTCCTCCCTTTCAGAATGTTCTGGAAGTGAGTTAGGCAAGTGTCATTAAATAGCTCGTATCTCAAAATTTGCTCTATTTCAAAAAACTCATATGTTGGGGCACTCATATGTCAAGGTAGCACTGTACTGCAATATTCTATTTATACATTTACGTCAAATGGAGTAACCAAGAGATTAATCGAGGCAACTCTACAAGTCAGTAGGCTAACTACTATGTGTAATGAAAATGAGACATTCGGAATAAATTACATAATCTCATTACTTTCCAGAGTTGAATAACTATAGTAATTTCTTCTAGATGGGCACTCTTCCAGTTGCTGTCTCAATCAAGACAAAGACACTGAGAATTGTCAAATCCTGGATGTGAAAGTTTTTGATGATAACTTCATATTCTAACCGAGAATCAAACTTGAGATCTCGATGATGAGTCAACTGCAATAGCCTTTAGACCACATTGGTCAATTTTATTTTTTTATTTATTTATTTATTCTTTTTGCACATCATCATTACATTACAGTGTTAACAAAATAATACAATTTTTTAAAAACTAGGACGATGTGCAGTGGCGAGATTATCACTATAAAGTAATTTCTTCCATCTAACCACGACACATTGACATAAACCTAGTAAAAACTAATTTATAGTGATGTTTTATGAATATCAAATTGTTAGGGCACTGGAAAATATGGCATGTACCTGTAGACAATTCACACAGATCGAGCTAGTCCCAAAATGAGATATGGTTCTTGTATTATGGCTGCTAATACGACGATACACTTGTATACAATGCATTGAACACTTATGAATGTGACACCCAGACTCAGGACGATTTTGAAAAAGGCTATTCTTTAATTTACACTGGCCGGGAATCGAACCCGGGACCTCGTGACTCAAAGGCAAGAGCGTTACGTCCATGCCACAATGGCCGCATATAGAAAAGAGTGGGTCTATAATTTGACCCTGAATGTCTTAATTATTTTTGAGGCTATTACCTTTCTATCCCTCCCTTTGTTTCTTTCTCTTACCAACTTTGTTTAGATATTTTCTAGTATTTATTATCTTTGAATGGCTTCACATTTATTCAGACTTTATCTGACATCTGTTTTATACACAAGATACTACTCGCCTTGTGTTTTGCGTCTTGGCAAATTTAATATCAGGGCCGCACCCGACAGTGATGTAGCTAAATCTAATTTGTTTAATGTAATTGTACTGCTACAGTGGAACATTCATAATTCGAACTTTGAAAACTTGAATGTTTCAATAAGAAAATTGTTTATCCCTCGAGTAAATTTTGATTTTACTGGACAACTGTGAGCGTTTGACTGTGGATTGTTCGAGTTGTTCGCAATTATAGGAGATCACATAACCCGAATTAAAAAAATATGCCAAATAGTAATTAATTTATTACTCGAAAACCACACTTGCTCTACAACGGGTTTTGCATCTGGACTACTCAATTATTCCCAGAGGAAGGCCTGAGAAGGACCTGCTCTGAAAGGTCGGAGCAAGCTCCATCATCAGTGGGTAATTTATACTAGTATTGTGTTTATTATGAAGACCTCTGGGAATAATCATACTCACAAATGTGAAAATTAACAGTTTTTTATATATTACTTACGATTAATATGCGAATAGACGGCCGGTGTGATGCGGAGGTAACGTTCTTGCTTTTAGTCATGAGGTCCCGGGTTCGATTCCCGGCCAGGGAAAGTGAAGAATGATCTTTTTCAAATTGTCCTGCGTCTTGGTCTTACATGTATGTGCTTAGTGCATTGTTTATATGTGTATCGTCGTGTTAGTACCCGTAATGCAAAATTCATATCTTACTTTGGGACTAGCTCGATCTGTGTGAATTGTCTATGAATGTTATGTTACGTTAAATGAATTTTCACAAAGTTTCCCAACAACAAATATACAAACAGAAACTAAATTAGTTAAGATCATTTTTACTAGTTTTATATTTGAAAACAGAAGAAATTCTTTATCCATTAAGTTTTTTATCAAGTCCAAAGTTCACATTGCATAGATAATCGGTCTGAAATTTTGAAACATGATTGAAAATAAATTTTAAATTTTGGATGATGTCTCTTGTGAAACAGGTTATTGTGATTTAACTGTACCGCTCTGTATTATTTTCTTTACTACAGTGTTTTGTTATGATATATTGAGGAAACCACGAGTCAAACTTACTTCGCAGTTTGTATTTGGGTGAGGCACAGGCCAACCCTGACAAAATATCAACAGGACCGAATTGGTATTTAAGTACTACTAAGTATACTACCATGCCATACCTCACAAGAGGTGTGGTCAGTGAACTAACTACATGTAATCACCATGCTGATTGTACTCTCCGTGCATTTAAAAAATAAGACATTCAGGATGGGTGGCAAACCTCATCGCTGAGTTTAAGATGTAAGAAGTCTTTGTTTTGAAAATGTCTGCCATTTGCAGGACATTAGAAAAATTTAAGGTAAAGAGTGAGAGACCAATTCTTTGCGGGGCGCTCTATGGTGTCTAATTGTTATTATTCTAAATGTTAAATCAGTGTTTCCCAACCTTCTTTATGCCGTGCCTCACATTAATAAATAAATTAGTCTTTTCAAAAGCCAAATGGACCACCGGATTCTTTTTAATTGAACACTTGGTAAATTTTCAATAATATCTGGAAGTGCGGTACCCCATCCACCTCTGAGGCGTGATGCCCCACCGTGGAAAACATTGTGTTAAATAAATAAATAAAAAAAAAAAAATACAAATCACACATAATTATTTCACCTGCCTTTTATAGGACATAGAATTGTGACCGACCATTATGAAAAATATTCAATATGTACTTAATACAAGCACAACTTTTCCATTACATCACTGAAGATACGTTAATAATGTAATGTTGGGTAGGTCCTCTATTGTTTTATTTCAGTCTAGAGTACACCCATATTATGATAAACATAATGTTGTATTATGTGTCCACAAATAATTATATTTACTTGTAATAATTATCAATACTATAATACATACTATAGAATATACAATATGTACTTAATATAAGCACAACTTTTCCATTACATCACTGAAGATATGTTAATAATGTAATGTTGGGTAGGTCCTCCATTGTTTTATTTCAGTCTAGAGTACACCCATATTATGATAAACATAATTTTGTATTATGTGTCCACAAATAATTATATTTATAATAATTATCAATACTATAATACATACTATAGAATATACAATATGTACTTAATATAAGCACAACTTTTCCATTACATCACTGAAGATATGTTAATAATGTAATGTTGGGTAGGTCCTCTATTGTTTTATTTCAGTCTAGAGTACACCCATATTATGATAAACATAATGTTGTATTATGTGTCCACAAATAATTATGTTTACTTGTAATAATTATCAGATAAAACCATAATAACAGATACACAAATACATCATAATAGACCCGATTTAGTATTTATTTATTTAACAACAACATATACGGCACAAGGCCATTAAACATATACAAAAAATCACATTTAGTTCGATTCAATACAACAATTATTTCAAACGCAGTCACATTAAATTTACTTATCACACACACACATACACATAACTATACAATGCAGCAATATAAAACTATAGCACCCGCCAGTATACAAACTTATTTTATAACATTTACAGACTATCCACATTAAAGTAACAATGCTGCTATCCCACTCACACTTACAATCGTCCGCATAAACAGACACCGGGTACAGAGAGGGACGGCGTCACAATCATAATGTAGGCGGGCGCTTCAGCTCATCATGAATATAATAATAAAAACTGAAAATTATGTTGCCAGGTTTGACCGCAACACCCGAGCAAAACAAAATAAATATAACGCAGTGTTATGTGCTTTAACTAATAAAATATGCATGACATAATACAGAAATCTATAATAATTAATCATTTATGGAATATATAACTACTTAAAGCAATGTAAGATCAATTAAATCCACAATAAAATAAACTTGAAATATTATCTACTTAATATTATCTACCTAAATAACAATAAAATAAAATTAAATAAAACTTATGGGAATGTCAAATGTAAAATCAATTAAATTCACAAAAAATGAAATTTGAAATATTACCTAATATCACTAAAATAAAATTTGAATAAAATTTATGGGAATGTTAAATGTAAAAACAATCAAATTCATAAAAAATAAAATTTGAAATACCTATTACTTAATTACAGCAAAATAAAATTTGAATAAAATCAAATTCACAAAAAATAAAATTTTAAATATTACTTAACTACACTAAAATAAAGTATGAATAAAATTTATGGAAATGTCAAATGTAAGATCAATTAAATTCATAAAAAATTAAATTTGAAATATTACTCAATATCACTAAAATAAAATCTGAATAAAATTTATGGGAATGTCAAATGTAAAATCAAATAAATTTATCAAAAATAAAATTTGGAATATTACTTAATTACACTAAAATAAAATCTGAATAAAATTTATGGGAATGTCAAATGTAAATCAATTAAATTATTAAAAAAAATTAAATTTGAAATATTTATTAATTACACTAAAATAAAATCTGAATGAATTTATGGGAATGTCAAATGTAAAATCAATTAACTTCAACAAAAAAATTAAAAATAAAATTTGAAATATTACTCAATAACACTAAAATAAAGTATGAATAAAATTTATGGGAATGTCAAAGTATTACATGATAAACGTAATAAAATAACGTACCTAATAGACATCGCTGTTCCAAATACACATAATATACAAACAACCGTCGCAGAAAAAATACGTAAATATACAGAACTAGCAGGAGAAATAAAAAATATTTGGCATTCTAGATCCGTTTATATAATACCTTTAGTCATGTCAGCTACAGGGGTAACTCCGAAATCTTTAATAAATAATTTACAAAAATTAGATTTACCGGTTAATTTGTATATTAAAATTCAAAAATCTATTATAATAAACACTTGTAATATTGTAAAAAAGTTTTTGAACACAGATATTTCAGGCACAATGCTGGTATTTTGATCCCGCGTTTTGAGCCTAATCCTTTGATATCCTGTATATCTGGATAGGTGAATTTTTCCCGGCATTAGACTGTTAAGTTTTTGTGTGACCATGACTGATCATATGGAGACTTATCTGGTTGTATAATGCTGAGAAGTGTGGATGGCAATTCTGCCGCCGCGTAAAAAAAAATACATACTGTAGGATATACAATATGTCTGTCAGTCAATCTGAACTGTCGCAATAAGTGGGGCATTTAAAAGCATAGTGGATCTTAATCTGGTGGACTTGTCCTTCTTCTCCTTCTCCTTGAGCACTTATTAGTCCCACATAATTATAGTTTGCTAATTTACTTGGGATAGACTTTCGTAATGCTCGGATCCTGGAAACATTACAGAAAAATGTGAGGTATCCATTCTATATTTAGGACTCTAGTGGGTGTCCTATTCTATTTCTACACTCTAGGTTTAGAAACAAGCTGGAATTTGTTATTGGTACATTCATTATTCTTCATACGGTGTTGGTTTCTTGGTATACCGTAATTAAGAAATGTAAAATTCATGGTAGGTCAAGTGTTTACACATAGTGTAACTAGGTTCTGGGGGGTATATTAACCCTGTCACCCCCCATCCTAGATAATGATTAATTACACGATTATTGCCACAGGTATCAGTCCATTGATCAATTATTGAGCCCTTTACAAGAGTCAATATGAGGTTAAAATATTAGAAAAATTCCTGTTAATTTGTTATTTATTGTTAAACGGTTAAGCATGTAATTATTGACAATTTCAATTTTTCATTCACTCTTAAACTGTTTTTATGGAATACTAGGAGGAAAGAAAGTTTTTGAAATCTGTTGATATCTAACTGGACTTTTAATAACTTTTTTTTTTTCCTCCATTCTTCTGGACAGTTTCTTCTTCATCAATCATTCGCTCCACGTGCCCGAACTATCTCAATTTAGTTGTTTCAAATGTCTGTATGATAATATGATTTTATTGGCGCGCCCGAAGACAAAACACACAGTTTGTCTGCTGATTTGCAGGATAATATGCCATGATGTTTTTTTTTACAAATACTTTTTACAAAAACAACACATACAATATTATTAGCAACATTATTCTACTTACTGATAGCTAGCAAGCACATTCAATTAAAAAATTTAGAACAACACACATTAAAAAAATTAAAAATAAGAGATATTCTTCTTCTTCTTCCAAGTCGGTCCCTCAATGCTGAGGATCGTGACCACCATGACCCCAACCAAGCGACAAGCTCCTCCACCGCGCCCTGTCCTCCGCCTGCCTAAACGCCTCACACAAAAAGATATAAGGAAACAAAAAGTGAAGTGGTAATAGTAATAATATAATTGATATAAAGCAAGATTTAAATGGTGCTCCATTCTCTTTGCCTACCCCACTTGGGATTTCGTGTGAGGTTACCGTAATACGCTGAAAGACTGTCTTTCACAATACATCATTTCTACAAAGAATATTATTGTGGAGGTCGGTTGGTAATTCGGTTGGTATAAAATTGGTATTCTGAGGGATAAAAAAAATTGTTTCCTCGAGGAGTATGTTAATTTTTAATTTTTATTTCTTGGTGTAGGGTATTCCCTACTTATATATTAACATTTTACATATTTTCTTATGTAACTGAATAATATTGTTATTCACACATATAGTATAGTAGTATATACACATCTAGTTACTTATTATTAGCTATTACTACCACACCCCCTGTTCTGTAAAGGGTGTACAGCTTAGGGTAGCCGAACTGTATTAATAAATATTCATTATTATGTAGATACATGATAATGTTATTATACTACACTGGATCATGCCATAAGGCGGTAGACAGAGAGAACCAAACATATGTACAGAAGTTAGTAATTTTTAGCAAATCCTTATTATTAATACTCTATGTTATCACAGCCAGCAGATCAGCTTCATGTAATAAAAATGCGAGCTGTTCTCTCCGTGTCAACAAAAAATAAGACATTCAAGACGGGTGGCAAACCTCATTGCTGAATTTATTATGTAAAATGTCTTTATTTTTTCGAATATCTGCCTTTTACAGGACACTCGAAAACTTACGGAAAAGAGTGAGAGACCATAATTATCTCTCTTTAATTAAGGAAGACGGTGGCTTTACAGTTAGTTTTAGAAGTAAAATTCGTCCTCTTCATGTCATAAAATACAAATAATCCAGAATAGGTGACAGAAGGGGCGGTATTTACTTTATCACTTCATTTAAAGGATAGAAACATCCCTTTAATTCTGTTTCTTATCGATGATATCTTTTGTTTTATTTTTGTTTTTTGACTTGGCATTTCTTTTTTTTTTCATTTTTCCTGCTGAGATCGCCTTGGCCAAAAGCTGCTATGGTTTCAGTGCAGGGTGATATTTTTAGAAGAATAATAATAATTTATTTCATAGAGACACACAGTGAGGTTGACGAAACATATACTTATAAAAATAAAAAGAGAGATAATAATATTGATCTGACCAGGCCAACCCCTGGCCCCCCAATTAAGTGTGTTTACAGACTGAATTCAATATGTTATACTTATAAATGTGGTGTTTTACGAATACCTAACTGACGATACTGCATAGAGAGGAAGGCATATTCCCATTTCTTCCCTTCCCTTTTTGCACCAACATTTTTGGTGTGTGGCCACTAAATCTAGAGTGCTCCATCGGGGCAGCATTTCTCGCTTTAATGCGACATTAAATCCTGTTTGTGCATGTGTGTGTGTCGTTATGGAGAAACATATCTCCAGGTACGGCACGAGGTATGTGGCGGGCGCTGCCCTTTAAAAAAAAAATACCTAACTTTTACATGACACTCTAATGGCCGGTTTCAATAACCTATCTATCCGTGACTGTCGATTGAAATCTATGATTTAAAATATAGAACACAATAGATTTCAATCGACAGTAGCGGATAGATGGATTATTGAAACCGGCCATTAGTCAGTAGTTGTGTCTTTATTTCCCAGTATAGGTTGCTTTAATACTACTTTTCTTGTATTGTTATCATACTATTGTTTTATTTTTCGTTTCCGAATTTTTCTGATGCGTATTTTTTTCATATTGTAACGATTTATGAATAATATTAATTTTTCCCTGAAAATGCCTTATCTATCTGTGCCATCTAGTTTTGCTTACCATATTATTTTTTAAGGGGAAACTAAATATTCGAATTGTTGTACAAACTCGACTGTGCTCAGGACAAAGGCATAAAACCACAATTTTGGCAAAAGTGGTTTTATGTTTTAAAATCAATCATTCGTGTCTTGTACACTTTCTGGTAAAAGGATTCAATCCACAAACGTATGGTTTTTATAGAAAAAACATTTTCATTTATGCTAGGAGTTAATTGCAAATATCGAATAGAATAAAGGACTCAAACAGCATGAGTTTCATTATTAACACCAAAAAAATTCATCCAGACATAAT
Source organism: Athripsodes cinereus (assembly GCA_947579605.1). NCBI lineage: Eukaryota > Metazoa > Arthropoda > Insecta > Trichoptera > Leptoceridae > Athripsodes > Athripsodes cinereus. The sequence continues at coordinate 2,109,413 of OX388324.1, read as the reverse complement.
TTTACGGCGAAGTAAAAGGCATCAAACCGCATAATCCCAAATATGCGGCATACATATTTCTTTAACATGTTGCTAAAGTTTGTCAGGACAAAGGACTTAATCAACATTTTTTTTAAAATTTTGCTTATAACTTGATAGTTCCTGCATATTTTCTCTTCAATTTTTATGACATAGTAAAAAAAACTACATTACAATAAGATGGTAAAATAATGACAATAATTTGTCATTTTCTTTATCCTACAATTTTTAGCTTCTACAAAAATTTACTAATGTGGTTTGGAGCCTCTGTCCTGAGCACAGTCGATAGGTAAAATCTATCTATTTTTTTATTTATTTATTTTATTCTTCACTGTTCATTGGTTACAATTTTACAAAATAAAACAGTGTCATATAAATATCAGTTATACAATTCAATGTACACAGGGCGAGTTTATCGCTAAGATGCGATGTCTTCCAACTAACAATTTATCTATTCCGTCACGGTATCTTCCACAAATGGAGTAGACAACGGACTCACTATTGTATGTAATGCACATAACTACAGCAGTGGCGTGCTTTCCATATTTGCAAAAAGTATCGCATGCCAGCAAAAATAAAATTCTGGGTATTTTCTCCGAAATTGTTATACGAAGACGTGAAATATCTCAAATTCCCTTAACATATTGAAACATTGTGCCCGGTGGGTAGAAATTTGAAAAAATGTGTATTTTTTAAATTTCTTGTAATTTTGTTACATTTATAATTATTATGCTTCAGGGCTTTAGCACACCTCCGCCGCGAAATAGCGAAAGCGAAACCGCTGAGCGGAGTCGTAGTAGCGAAACCGCTTTTAGCTAGTACACTTGCGCGGAACGCGAACAGCGAAATCGTGATACCGAATAAACACTATTACGTACGCAGTAGTGTGAAATTAGTGGAACTAAATTGCATATTCCAAAGTAATTATCCGATATTGGCCGAATAATAAATATTGAACTATAATCTATCTATACCAGCACGGCTTTCCCACAAGTTTATTACATGCAGTTGGTCTACTGAGTATCCCACTTTATCTATCTATACCATCACGGCTTTCCCACAAGTTTATTACAAACAGTTGGTCTACTGACTACCCCACTATCTATCTATACCATCACGACATCTCCCACAAGCATATTACATGCAGTTGGTCAACTGACTATCCCACTTCATCTATCTATACCATCACGGCTTTCCCACAAGTTTATTACATGCAGTTGGTCTACTGAGTATCCCACTTTATCTATCTATACCATCACGGCTTTCCCACAAGTTTATTACATGCAGTTGGTGACTATGTAATAAACTTGTGGGAAAGCCGTGATGGTATAGATAGATAAAGTGAGGTAGTCAGTAGACCAACTGCATGTAATAAACTTGGGGGAAAGCCGTGATGGTATAGATAGATAAAGTGGGATAGTCAGTAGACCAACTGCATGTAATAAACTTGTGGGAAAGCCGTGATGGTATAGATAGATAAAGTGGGATAGTCAGTAGACCAACTGCATGTAATAAACTTGTGGGAAAGTCGTGATGGTATAGATAGATAAAGTGGGATAGTCAGTAGACCACTGCATGTAATAAACTTGTGGGAAAGCCGTGATGGTATAGATAGATAAAGTGGGATAGTCAGTAGACCACTGCATGTAATAAACTTGTGGGAAAGCCGTGATGGTATAGATAGATAAAGTGGGATAGTCAGTAAACCACTGCATGTAATAAACTTGTGGGAAAGCCGTGATGGTATAGATAGATAAAGTGGGATAGTCAGTAGACCACTGCATGTAATAAACTTGTGGGAAAGCCGTGATGGTATAGATAGATAAAGTGGGATAGTCAGTAGACCAACTGCATGTAATAAACTTGTGGGAAAGCCGTGATGGTATAGATAGATAAAGTGGGATAGTCAGTAGACCAACTGCATGTAATAAACTTGTGAGAGATGCCGTGATGGTATAGATAGTGTAGTAATCAGTAGAATAACGTCATGTGGATATTGGCACGGAGAGGACGACTATTATGTTTATTAGTGACTGGCCCATATGTGGGAAATTTCATGATGATATAGATAGAGAGAATCTTACTTTACTTAACCGCAGACCCACGCTATTTCGACGTTTGGTCATGGTTTCGCTCCAAAAATCTGTCGAATTGTACAAATACAAAAGCGGCACAAAAGCGAAACATCAGAGACTGCGAAAAAACAGGCGGAGATGTGAATGCTTATTTCGTAATCTATGGCGAAACGGTGCTAGAAAGACATTGACATTGAAAGAACCTCTACACACTCGGATATCTCAGGAGTCGGAGACTCCTATTTATCCGAATTTGCACACATAACTTTCATTTCCTCAGGGGCGACCCGAAGAACAGATCAACGTAAGTCGCCTCGTTGGAACAATAAACAAAAAGAAACAAAAATAGCCCATATTGGGAAAAATTAAAATAAAGTGATTTCACACAATACATGTGTGACCATAATTAACCATAATAAATTAAACCATTATTATACCCAAAAATTAAGTACAATACAATAATATACACATGTATACACACATACATACACATACATACATACACACATATACACACATACACACACATACATACATACACATACACACCCTTGTTCGCGTAATCAAGTATTGTGAGGACTTGAACTAAAATCCCGATTATGCGGACCTACCTTTCCGATCGACTTAGGCGAGTGTAAACTCATCGGCAATGTAGTGCTCTCTCTTGCTAGCATACCTGTCTATTCGAGTATTTTATACACTCGCTTGAGACAGAGATAGGGGGCTTCAAAAATCATGACAAAAATACGGCTTGTGAAGACGGTAAATATTGTGGGGACCGTCTCCATTTTAGGGAAATGGTAGACTCCAAGACACACGTGGTCCTCGTTTTATTAGAAATAAGTTTTTAATTTACACGACGTCCTCACTTTACTATACAAATCGAACGGGAAAATACACTAGGTCGAATAATAAGTGGCAACGTTGCATTTTCGGTTCTTCATTGAGTTTTGTTTCTCAATGAATTTAGATAGCGTTCGTTTTTTGAGCCTGGCGGATTGTAATAATGACTTTTGTAGATGACAGTTATAGGTAGGTATTGTAGAGAAAATAGTCTTAGGTAGGCTTTAGATGAATTTGTTTTTCAGTTTTTCGTAATTTTGTTGTATGTTTAAAAAAAATTATCGTAAAGTTACTGATGTTTTACTAGGTATTGACTAAAATAAATTTTGTTAGGTACATTTTAAAAAAAACAAATCGAAATTAATGATATGTAGTGTTTTTATTGCGTCATATTTCAATCATTTTAATCATCCAATAGGTACTGTTATCTACTAAAATAATCTAAGGTAGGCTTTAGTTGAATTTGTTCTTCAGTTTTTCGTAATTTTGTTGTAAGTTTATTAATAATTATCGTAAAGTAATCTACTGATATTTTACTTGGTATTGACTAAAATAAATATTGTTAGGTACATTTAAAAAAAAACAAATCGAAATTAATGATATGTAGTGTTTTTATTGCGTCATATTTCAATCATTTTAATCATCCAATAGGTACTTTTATCTACTAAAATAATCTAAGGTAGGCTTTAGTTGAATTTGTTCTTCAGTTTTTCGTAACTTTGTTGCATGTTTATTAATAATTATCGTAAAGTTACTGATGTTTTACTAGGTATTGACTTTAATAAATATTTTTACATTTTAAAAAGTTCAAATCGAAATTAATGATACTTGGTGTTTTTATTGCGATATATTTCAATCGTTTTAATCATCCAGTAGGCACTGTTATCTACTAAAATAGTCTTACGTAGGCTTTAGTTGAATTTGTTTTTCAAATTTTCGTAATTTTGTTCTATGTTTATTAATAATTATCGTAAAGTTACTGATATTTTACTTGGTATTGACTAAAATAAATAATTTACATTTTAAGAAGTTCAAATCGAAATTAATGATACTTGGTGTTTTTATTGTGATATATTTCAATCGTTTTAATCATCCAGTAGGTACTGTTATCTACTAAAATAGTCTTACGTAGGCTTTAGTTGAATTTGTTTTTCAGTTTTTCGTAACTTTGTTGCATGTTTTTTAATAATTATCCTAAAGTTACTGATATTTTACTTGGTATTGACTAAAATAAATATTGTTACATTTTAAAAAGTACAAATCGAAATTAATGATACTTGATGTTTTTATTGCGATTTATTTCAATCGTTTTAATCATCCAGTAGGTACTGTTATTTACTAAAATAGTCTTAGGTAGGCTTTAGTTGAATTTGTTTTACAGATTTTCGTAATATTGTTGTATGTTTATTAATAATTATCGTAAAGTTACTGATGTTTTACTAGGTATTGACTATAATAAATATTTTTACATTTTAAGAAGTTCAAATCGAAATTAATGATACTTGGTGTTTTTATTGCGTTATATTTCAATCGTTTTAATTATCCAGTAGGTACTGTTATCTACTAAAATAGTCTTAGGTAGGCTTTAGTTGAATTTGTTTTACAGATTTTCGTAATTTTGTTGTATGTTTATTAATAATTATCGTAAAGTTACTGATGTTTTACTAGGTTCTGACTATAATAAATATTTTTACATTTTAAGAAGTTCAAATCGAAATTAATGATACTTGGTGTTTTTATTGCGTTATATTTCAATCGTTTTAATTATCCAGTAGGTACTGTTATCTACTAAAATAGTCTTAGGTAGGCTTTAGTTGAATTTGTTTTTCAGTTTTTCGTAACTTTGTTGCATGTTTATTAAAAATTATCGTAAAGTTACTGATATTTTACTTGGTATTGACTAAAATAAATATTGTTACATTTTAAAAAGTACAAATCGAAATTAATTATACTTGGTGTTTTTATTGCGATATATTTCAATCGTTTTAATCATCCAGTAGGTACTGTTATTTACTAAAATAGTCTTAGGTAGGCTTTAGTTGAATTTGTTTTTCAGATTTTCGTAATTTTGTTGTATTTTTATTAATAATTATCGTAAAGTTACTGATGTTATACTTGGTATTGACTTTAATAAATAATTTATATTTTAAAAAGTTCAAATCGAAATTAATGTAATATTACTACATACTTTGTGCTTTTATTTGCATCATATTTCAGTATTTTTTATCATCTAGTAGGTACTGTTATTTACTAAAATGCTCTAAGATTTTGTTTTTTACTATTTCGTATTTTTTTTGTATGTGTATTATTATTTATTGTAATTTTATTAATGTTTTACTAGGTATAAGGAAGAATAAATACGATAACCTACAATATAATAAAATACCCTTATATATAATTGACATGATTTTTTTTCTATACTTTTAATATCTATCTGATCAACGGTGGCTAAAAGAATTACACATATTGAGTGCTTTAGGGACATATATATATTAGATCAATAAAAATTGTCATATTTCAGTAGGTTCAGTTAGTTAGTTTAATTTTTCTATCCATAATTAGATATTATATATTAGAGAAAATACAGAAAAACATTAGATGATGTGTACTGGTGAGATTATTAATATAGAAGTAATTCCTTCCATCCAAACACATTTTTGCTCAAATTATTTTTTTAAATTAATTTATTTCACAATAATGACACAATACCTTTGTTATTGCATGCTTATGTTTATAAAAGTTTTTAGTAAATTTGTTTTTTTTAAAGAATTTTTTATTTATTTATTTATTCATTCTTCACTGTAAATTGATTAAAAACAACTACATAAAAGGTATACATTCAAATTAAATACAATTAATATACAGAGGGCGAGTTTATCGCAAAGGCGCGATCTCTTCCAACTAGCTCAAAATTATTAACGTTTTATTGTTTACAATTTCTGTAATTTATATTATAAATAACAGTTCAAAAATACCAAGCAAAGCATCCGTAGTAAGATACTATCAGTAGGATAATCGATTCACCTGCACTGTTATATAGACCATGGATATCTGAATATTCACAACCTCAAACTGTATTTTGTACTTTTTAATATCAGTTTTAAAGTAAAGAAAATACACTTTTTCATTTATTTATTTATTCTTTTCATACATCATCAAATACCATAATTATAAACATAAACAAAACACACAAATTAAAGACGATATGTAATGGCGAGATTATCACTATAGAAGTGATTTCTTCCATCTAATCACGATTAGACCTTCACTTTAAAAAAATATCTATTCCCTCACGCTGTATCCCAAGTGGGGTAAGCAGAGAGAACGGAACGCCAATAAGATCTGTCCTTACATACTTCTTTCGCCTCCTCCACAATCATACAAAAAATATGATCGAAACATATTTTGAACTTCAATATTTTACTGTGAATATTATATGTATATCCATAGACAGTTAATAATATAATTATCGGATTAAAAAAATATTTTTCGATTAGGTAGGTACTTTAAAATGCTTCTGAATTAAAAGGTGAAAAAATCAGATCCTACATCATACTACGGTTACGATAATCCCTGTTCTGCGTAATCAAGAGGTACGATGCGAATATTTCTGCGACGTTGCCACGTTTCAAATGAGTGTAACATTTCAGTACCAATTCCATATAAAATGGGGACCTACCTGTGAGTCCCCGTTTTAGTGGTATTTTTCAAAAGTAATACACTCTTGGATTCGGTGGCGCCACGTGGTGGTGACACGCCTGAACTACTTTTTAACCATGTGTCAACTTTTTTAGAAAAAAATGCGGATTGTGGGTCCAAAAATAGAATCCGCCCATATTTCGGCAGTCAACCAATCACATCATGAGGATTCGAACGGTACCTTTGAGTCGGCTTTTAAATATTATGGGGACGTCCTCACAATCGCATGTGTCCTCACAATAGGGGTTTTTGTCATGTTTAGGTCCTCACTTTCCACTAGCCGCGAACACACACATACATACACACATTCATACATACATACACACATACACACACATGCATATATGTATACAGTTGGTACAGATAACAGAGATAAAGATTAAAGGTGCTAGAAAGAGATAGATGTATGGAAAACAGTATGTATTTGAGCATGCCATCTCGCTCTTGCGTACGACGCACACGAACTGACAGATTTAAGCGGAGCCGCTTTCTCGGTTCCGCCGCGGAGGTGTGCTAACGGCATCAAAAATACTACAAAAAATGAAATATACTATAACAATTATAGTATTTTTCATTTATCTCTTATTTTCTGATATTGTTGAAGGCGGAGTTTTTCGAATGGAAAATGTTAGATACCTATGTGTTAGAATCAAGCGAAAGTTTTAATAGCTAATAATAATTGTTGAAGAAGTTTTATTTCTAGATAACTAAATTCTGTTTAAAGTTGTTTAGATTTTTGTGTAGTACCTACCCAAGTAGCTTTGTTGGCCATTTTATAATCTTTAATCGAAAAGTTGATCTTGATGGTAAAGATGAAATGTGTTTCATGCCTCGCTAAAATAAAGAGTTTTCGTTTTGATTGTAATAAAACTCAACATTAATGTTTCCTTAACACTAGCATTTATTTGTTAAGTGTAAAGAAAAACGGATTTCCGGAATGAGTCGGATACCGGGTAGTAGAACGATATCCAACATCTTTTCGGATTATAATGACTACATTTTTTTATTCACTTATATATGTAGATTTATATTTTCCACTCTTTTCTGTAAGCTTACTAATGTCCTGAAAAAGGCGGAGTAAGAATAGGACTATTAACATTTACAATTCTGCGATGAGGCATGCCACCCAACTTATGAGGCATGAATGTCTTATTTTTTACTGACACGGAGAGGACAATCTGCATGTTTATTATTCCAGTTCGACTGTTGGCTGTCCCAGAGTCAAAAGATTCCACACATGGAGGTTATGGTGGTTTGGTGGTTTTTGGCCTGCCAGCCCCTCAGGCAGCCCACTATGGCGCCTCCGGTGTGGACAAAATTTGTGCAGTGTAGAATTCGGATAAATGGAAGTCCCCAGACTTCTGCGCTATCCGGGTGGTCGGTGGGTCTCCTTCAATATTGGCTGTCCCACTTGTGTGATACGCCGTGATGGTGAAATTTCTTCGTTTGAATGTTTGAAGAACATTTTCGATCGTTTGCGTGAAATACCTGCTTACCTTATTTTTCTGCAGATCTATTTATTATGCAGACATTTTTCGCTCAAAACTAAACATGATAATGTCCATATATCCAGCTGCCGGACTTCTGGCTATTTGGTTTAGAATCTCCTCGGAAATCGTGTATTTAGCCTAACCACTATTCGTTTTTTCGTTAATTATTATTATTGTTATTCTTATCGAACTTGCACGCACGCTATTTTCTTTTAAAAGCTTCGATAATAGGCTTTCACTTCAACCTTGCAAACAAATTTACACCAAGGAAAAGTTTTCACTAAGTAATAAAACTTTCTATCACTAGCGTTGGTTTTGAATTCGTTAGTTCGGGGTTATACCTAGTCGTAATCTCAAAGAAAATATATACGGAAAGTAAACACGAGTCTTGTCGATCACGCGAAATCCATGTCGCGCTCGATTTTGAGTTCAAGGCTCGGGTGTTCCTCAAGGTTCGCTATCGGGACCAGTCTAATTTTAATGACGGCAAATTTCGTTTTATCGTTAAACTTGTTACTTTTGTTGTTAACGATGACTTTTTATGATTAATTCGTCTGTTTTATTTGATTTTATCAATTTTTGCCATCTTTGTTTGCTGTTCGTGTCTTGTTTTCAGTTTTTACTCAAGTTTTAAATTTTATTATGATTAGTTTATTAGTTTCAGCACGGAAACTTCTTCATTCGAGTCTTGCTCATTTCTGGATTATTGTCAGTAGAATTTAGACGGTGTTCTATTCGACTTGTCTTTACAATACTATCTTCATATTTCGTTAATATCATTTCAATGTTACCATCGTATATTTAAATGTTTGAAGTATATTATTTGGATCTTGTGTTATTTCACGTTCGTACGTAACGTCCGGAAAATGTCCGCCAAAAAAGGAGACTTGAAAAAAGTTAAGTTTACGGAAAGTGATGACGTTAAAGTAAGTATTATACTATAACTATACCATCATGGTATGTACCACAAGCGAGGTAGCCAGCGAACTAACTGTATGTAATTAACACGCAGATTGTCCTCTCCGTGCCAATAAAAAATACGTCCAGGATGGTCGGCATGCTTCATCGCTGAGTTGTAGATGTAGATTGTCTTATACGTGAGGCTTTTACAAACACCCACCTTTTACAGAACACTCGAAAATTTACTGTAAAGAGTGGGAAAAGCCGTTTTTATGTAGAACAATTAAGAGAATGGATTGGGACGAAAATGTTTGATGATTGAAATGGAATTAAAGATACAAGTCTATAAGTTTATTTATTCTGTTAATTACTATAATTTTCTTGGTCTGGAAGACGTTGAGTAGCAATAAGTTCACCCTTTGGTCGAATTATCTAATTTTGTTTTCTTTCTGGTCAATATTTTTTCAGCTTCCACTTTTTCAGGCTGGGGACCTTTTTAACCTCCCGACTATCTGTAATTAACTGTGACATTGTTAATTTTCAATAACTTAACTACTCGAGAAAGTTAATTTTTTCGTTAACGTTATAACGATTGATTGCGTTTAAGTTTCGATTGAGGGTAGGTACTCAGCCTTGTTTGTTGGACACTGTATCACACACAGTTCTACCGCTTTGTTTTTATACTAATCTTCACCTTGATTTTTATATCCCTTTCCAATATTTTACATAACTTTTTATATTTTTTAAGGGTGGAGAAATCACAAACATAATTATTTACTACTTACGATTTGTTTTTTTTTGTATGATGTTAACCTTCGACGTATTTTATTAAAATTTGATACTTAACGATACCTTATTATTTGATTAGAATTTAGAAATATGGAAATGTAATGCCGAATTGACCTTTGAGAATTAATTTGCTACGGTCAAGCTAGATTCCCTTCCGATATAAATAGCTGTAAGGCTTAATTAAACTTGGCTTCACTCAGAGAATAGAATAATAGTTGCCATTGTAGTCTGTCAAAAAAGTTTTGGAATTCATTTTAGTTATCATAGCTGCATGAGCATGAGCCAACAAGTTCTGCTTATGTGACAGGGCTTTTTTGGTGTCGCAGGACACGTTATCTGGAATCGTCTCCCCGAGGACCTTCGTAAAAACCATTCAATAACAACGTTCAGGAGAAAATTTAAAACATCGCTCTTTCAACAAAGTTTCCCGCGCCTTTGAGATGGATGCTCCATTAAACGGCGCCGAATAAATCATCCGACATAATGTACAATTATTGTACGTATACGTGGACGAACTTAAACTTTTGCATAGATTGTGAATTCAACAAGGGCGCGTAATTATTTTTACCCGTTTTTTATTGTTTTTTTACTGTTTTTTTATTTTTCTAGGTCAATATATTGTTATAGCAATGCCTTGGTCATTATTTCTCCCCATGTTTTTTTTCTCCCCATGCGTTTTACATAATCACCCACGGTTAGTTAAGGTTCTATAGAAAGGATAGTGATTATTTATAACCCTGCACAGCCCCCTTGATCTTTAAAAACTATTTAATATGTTATACAACATGCAGTAACATACGATGATATTTGTTTATATTCATTTCGATTATTTTTACTCTGGAGTCTTCGGCAAAGAAGTAGGGTAGCCAGTAGACCAACTGCATGCAATGCATATACAAGTTTCCTCTACGTGCCAATAAATAATAAGACTTTCAGGATGGGTGGCATATCCCAGCATTTCGAATTGAATATTATGTTAATAATGTCTTACTCGTGATATAAGAGAAATTATTTTGAGAAAATACCTACTTCTCCTAGGGATGCCACCTTTCAGAATGGGTAGGCCCGGAGATATCGGAAAAATTGATATTCTTATTAAGTAAACATGAATTTTAAAACAATCTTTTTTTTCTGTTTTTTTTTTCAAATTTTTTTCGCCAAAATTTGGTCTCCTACGCTGTTCCGTAAGTTTTCGAATGTCCCGTAAAAGGCAGGTGTTAGAAAAAATAAAGACATTTACATTTAAAATTCAGCGACGAGGTTTGACACCCATCCTGAATGTCTCAAATTTTTGTTGGCACGGAAAGGACAGTTGTGAGTTTATTGGCATGCGGCTGGTCTATTGGCTACTCTATTTGTGGGATGTGCCGTGATGGGATAACTAGTTTAAGAGTGCTTAAAAGGTCATATCGTTGGTAATTGATGTTTACAATTAACTCCGACTTCGCGATGTCGACTGACCCGGAGTTATAACTGGGTTAAGGAAGGTAGGTACTGTTAATCCGTAGTCCCGGACAGTCGGATATGCACCATTTGAAACCGTAGATTATGGGTCGAACCCGGAGAGGTGGCAGTAGCCCTAATTTCTACACCATGAGTGGCAAACCTTTTCAGCAGCTGGGCCAAATTTTAGAAATGAGATTTCCTACCGGGCCGTACAACAATATACCTACTCCTTAAATGGAACATTTCGTAATTTTACTTCACCTTAAAATTTCTACCCTCCCGTCAGCAAATTTAAACAATGGTATAAAAATTTATCCCGTGGAGCACCCGGTAAAGAATTGGTCTCCCACTCTTCTGCGTAAGTTTTCGAGTGCCCTGTAAAAGGCAGGTGTTCGAAAAAAATAAGACATTTTACATCTTAAATTCAGCGATGAGGTTTGCCACCCATCCTGAATGTCTTGATTTTATATTGGCACGAAGAGGACAGTTTGCATGTTTCTTACATGCAGCTGATCTGCTGGCTACCCCACTTGTGGGATATGCCGTGATGGTATAGTATAGTATAGTATATAAAAAATTGAAATGTTTCAAGACTCCGCGGTTTTCTCGAAATACCTCTTTCAAAAAAGTAACGGGTACTTGTACCGACTGTTATTAAAAAAAAGTGTGCACATACTTCGCGGGCTGCACGCAGACACCCAACGGGCCGCGGGTTTGCCACCCTTGTTCTACACAAAATCAATTTGAGACTTGAATATATTCCAAAATGTTTTCCAGCATCGCTATTGTAACTGCAGCGGAAGTAGTTTATTGGCTGGAAGCGCATTGGCGTAGTATGGACTTATGGAGCATACTTTTATATCATACAATTTTACTCAATAACTAGTTTCTTATATAACGACTGCCCAGTCCATAACTCAACAAGTCGAAAATTTCGAAAAATAAGATTTAATTTATAACACGCACAATTTTGTTAAATAATATCTTATGACCACGGGGAAGCTTTCTCCCGAATGGTTGTCAAAGTAGGGGGGACCTGGCAAGATACGTGATTAAGGAGAAGGACCACATACTCAGTTTGACTGCTGAGGAGTTTTGAAACATTTCAAATTCCTATACTATTTTGAAAATTTGGCGACGGGGAAGTACCTACCTAGATATTTTAAGGTGAAGTAAAATTGATAAATGTTCCATATATGGAGTATATTGTTGTACGGTCCGGTAGGAAATCTCATTACTAAAATTCGGCCCGGCTGCTGAAAAGGTTGGCCACCCATAGCAATTAAAAAAAATGACATTAGTAAGTGGGAAAAATTAACTTATTTTATAAGGATCAGGCATCCTGTCCTGCTCATCACCATCGCGGGGGGCAAGACCGAAGGTGGAAATGGTAGAGGCCGACCAAGAGACGCTTATATATGGACCAACTGAAGAAGTACACATGCGTAGAACTAAAGAGACTAGCTAAAAATAGCGAGGAATGGAGAAGAAAATCCAAACTCGTAGCAGATCAATCTAATGAGTTTTTACTCACTATAATATAGTATATTGGGTATGTATATTATACATTTACTATAAGTGAGAAAGAAATAGTATAGTGTAATATCAATATCATGGAGTGAAACAGCTAATGTTTAATTTTCGTATTGTTGTATTGAGAGAATGGGGAACTTTCACAAAAAAAAAATTTCAACCCAAAAAATAGTACAGAAAATTATAAAAATTATGGTGCTTTTTTTATTTTTAAATGTGCATTTTTAAGGTTTTTATCACCATTTAAAAAAGCGATTTTCGCAATTCGCCGCAAAAAGGTCCACTCGTGGCGGAGCAGTGTTTGACAATATCAGGCGCTACAAACACTTACTAAGAGTGAAACGTGTGGCAATACAAAATAGCGCCTAGCGACGTCACACCGGACTAATTCAATAACAGAAAATATGGATTTTTAAAATGAAAATAATGAATGAAAAGTTTTATTTTATGGTTTCTTATTAGGATATTCGTGATCAGCGTATATTTATTAATATGAATTGATAACATTTATTCATATTCCTCACACATGCATGTTCCCCACTATGTTTATATAAATACGTCGATGATTGCGGTAGTGATTTTGCGTGGGATTATGGTATGGGATAGCAGTATTGTACAGGATAGGAGTATTCCAAGTAGCTCGTATAATAATAATATTATTATGATGTGATACTGTGAACTTGGTACTGAGTATGTACGTGCATACTGCATTGCGCCATTTTATTACAGATCTTCATAATAATATTATTCTACTATACCATCACATGTCCTACAAGTGGGGTAGCCAGCAGACTAGCTGCATGTAATAAACATGCAAGCTTTCTTCTCCGTGCCAACAAAAAATTAAGACATTCAGGATGGGAAGCAAACCACATCGCTGATTTTAATATCCGATTCATAATAAGTTAAGTTCTTCATATTATGTTTCATTCAAAATAATGATATAATTTTTTTCCATCAATTTATGTGCCAGCAGCTTCAAACTGTATTTTACTATATTCGTCTGTCAAATTGTTTTTTTTTTTTATCTTTTTGTTTAACATTTAAAAGGCTCTGCCGTATAAAACTGAATAAATCATAAATAATAATAATAATCACCATCATCATCATCGCCCTCGACGCTCCTCTTGGGAGGACAGGGCAGAAATCAGCCTTCTCCATTCAGGGCGTCTCTGTGCTACTCGTGTCACCTCTTCTCACGACATTCCCAGCGCTCTGATGTCGTTGTCATAGGAACGGTGTATTGTGAAAGAGGGACGCCCGGGCCGACGGAACCGTTGCGGACGGAAGAACAAGCGCTCTTTTTGGCCGACTATCATTGGTCATTCTCAGGACACGACCCAGCCAGGACTATCGTCTCTCCTGTGTCGCGGAGATTACAGATTTCTGTCGGGTGCGTCGGCGTTACTTAAATTTTAAATACCTAATAGTAAGAATGACAAAGAGGATATACTTATCTAGGTAAGAATGACAAAGAGGATATACACTGAATTGTGATCTCTATAGTATTGTGAATGAACTTGAAAATGTAGAAATAATGGAAATAAATGAACGAATATCAATATCTGAACAAATAATTTTCAAACTAAAGTGTAAAAAAATAAAAAACAACATAAATGTACAAATCAGTTTAAATCACGAGAAAACAGAACTGTCAAACGTGACCATGGATAGACCAGGAAAATATTGCGAAACGCAGAGCTCTTCTTCTTCTTTTTTATCCATCAGACTCCCAGGGTATACAACGAGAGAAGGTCAAGACTCACCATAGCGCATCAGAACGTCCAGGGCTTGAGAAACAAAAATCACGAGATGCACCTATCCATTAATATGACTGATGTCGATATACTTGCGATAACCGAATCGTGGATGAATGATGGCGAAATTATGAACTTTACAATAAATAATTTTAAAATAGCCAGTAGTTTTAGCAGAAAGCATTCATTAAGGGGCGGTTGCTTGATTATGGCAAAATCTCAATAATATAATGTAAAAAATAGAGTCGATATTGTGAATATGTCAATAGAGAAAACATGTGAAGTTAGCTGCATGGAAATTGAAAATATTGTTGTCATTTGCCTGTACAGAGCTCCATCATCTAGCATTCATGATTTCTTTACCACTCTAGAACACATATTAAATAAATTGACTAAAAATAATAATAAAAAGATTGTCGTATGTGGAGATTTTAACATAGATTTAAATGCCAACAGTAATAATTGCAAAAATTTTCTAGACTTGATGAATGGTTTCTCACTGACACGTAGTATCTATTTTGCTACTCGAAAAACATCTAACACAGCCACATGTATCGATAACATTTTTACAAACTTGACACTTAATCACACCTCTCCTATAAAATTTGTAAAATCAGACCATGACGGCCAGTTAGTGGAAGTATTGCTTGAGCAGCCTCCTAAAGACAATAGCTCAAATGTACAAAGAACAAACCTTAGATATATTAATGACGAAAATACTTATAATCTTATTTGCTACCTTAATTCATTGTACACTCCTGACTACAACCATGACAATTCTACCGATGCTTTCTATGATTTTTTTAAATATTTTATTCTTGGACTTGACCAGTACATGCCTGTTAAATGCATAAAAAATAAACCAAAGAAAACTTTTAACGACTGGGCTACTAAGGGTATAAAAGTTTCGCGTATTCGACTATTTGAACTTTATAACCTAAGAAGCATAAACAATAGCAATTCATTTAGAAAGCATGTGTCGAACTATAGCAGAATCTTTAAAAGGGTCTGTAGTGATGCTAAACGTATATATCTTAGCAATAAAATATCAAATTCTAAGAACCCAATTAAAACAACTTGGAATGTCATCAAATCGGAAACGGGAAGGTCGGTTGAAAACTCCCAACTGACTATCATGAGTGACTTCATTGCAATAGATAATAACAATGCTAATAAAAAAAATATTGTGAATAACTTTAATCGTTTCTTCACAGACATATCTAAGCTTTTGACGCAACAAATCGATGTAACTGAACATGATGCAATGAAACACATGGTAAATCTACCTATATGTGTTAATACTTTTAAATTTAAGACCATCAACGAAAATGATATTATCAAAGTAACTAGATGTATTAAATCCAAATCGTCACAAGACCTATGGTATCTCTCTATTAAATTTATAAAAACAATCATAGCTGATATAGCACCACATCTAGCCAAAATATTCAACACTTGTCTTAGAAAAGGTTACTTCCCAGATCTGTTGAAAATTGCAAGAGTCACTCCGATATACAAGAAAGGAGAAAAAACTGACTTTAGCAACTACAGACCCATTTCGATTCTGCCTGTGTTCAGTAAAATCCTAGAAAAAATTGTCACCGAGCAGCTTGCACAATTTCTTAGCAATAACAGCATACTTCACCCACAACAATATGGATTCCAAAAGGGTAAAAATACCTGTGACGCTGTATCACAACTGCTAGGTTATGTTATGGAATCCTTTGAGAACGGACAGGATACTTTTGGCATTTTTTGCGATCTATCAAAGGCGTTCGATTGTGTCCAACATGACGTGCTACTTGCTAAATTAGACCATTATGGAATTCGTGGAGTTGAAAAATCTTTTTTAAAATCCTATTTGAGAGATAGAAAACAGATAACAGTGATTGACAATATAAAATCAGATATTTGTGACATAAACTGTGGTGTGCCCCAGGGATCTATTTTGGGACCATTACTTTTCTTAATATATATCAATGATCTGCCTAGTCAAATCAGTGATAATAATAAAATCATAGTGTTTGCAGATGACACATCCATACTTATAAGAGACTTGGATAATTTACAGTATACTAAAGATATAGTAACACAAACCCTTGAAAATGTAAAGAGTTGGTTTGGTGACAATAAATTATTTCTAAATATGACGAAAACGAATGCTCTTCGCTTCTCCTTACGGCGTGAACACGAAGTTCCTGTAAAAGAAATCTTGAGCAACCAATCATTGAACATAGTAAACAATTGTAAATTCCTAGGGTTGGTTGTAGACAGCAAACTTCAGTGGTCCCCACAGATTGATCAGCTTTGCACAAGACTCAGTTCTGCGATCTTTGCAATAAGAAAAGTTAAAGAGGTTTGCGGGTTTGATGCTGCAAGATGTGTGTACTTCGCGTACTTTCATAGTATAATGTCATATGGTATAATGTTCTGGGGGAAGAGTGCCGAATCAGGCAGAGTCTTTATACTGCAAAAGAGAGCCATAAGGACCATTTTAGGATTGCGCCCGAGAGATTCCTGCCGTGATCACTTTAAAAAACTGGGCATACTCACACTTGCTGGCGCGTATATCCAGGAGTGCCTTATGTATGCTCGAAAAAATATAGAGAACACACCTCTAAACGCAGACTACCATAGCTATCCAACGCGAAGTGCAGGCAGCATCAGAACCGTAAAATGCAGACTAGCAAAGGTTGCGGATAGTTTCGTGGGTTTAAGTGTGAAGCTGTACAACAAACTGTCACTGCATATCAAAACATTGGAGGATGATCGCTTTAAGGAAGGGGTGAGGAAGTATTTGTTAGAAAAATCATTTTATTCAGTTAACGAAATGTTATTGGAAAAAGATTCTAGTAACATGGATGCAGAAACATAATGTAGTTTGATATCACATCTGACGACATAATCACTGGGCCCTTTACACCCAGGGATTATCGATCACCATTGATATTAATATATTGTTGTACGCCTTGTCTCTTTTAATTAAATTATATGTTTTTAAAATGTACTCTGGATTGACACCCCCAAGTGCCCATTGCGGAGCCTATGGAGGTCGAATAAAAACTAACTATAACTATAAAGAGGATATACTTATCTGAAAGAAAGGGTGTGAGGAAACGCGGGCGCCCGAGAACCACGTGGCTTGATCATGTGGATCAAATTCTCAAGGACGGCCGCGTGTTGAGTAAGAGGAACCGACGTGCGTGTATGAGGAACTGTATGAATGTGGAGGAAGCGAAGGAAGTGTGTAAAGATAGATCTGTTTGGCGTTCCGTTCTCTCTGCCTACCCCACTTGGGACATGGCGTGAGGGTATAGTATAGTATAGTTCTTCATTCTTTGTACGTGATTGTTTTTTTTTCTTGTTGAATGCGCATTAAGTATATTCATGTAGGTACTGTTGGGTATGACCGATCTTTCCAGAAGATTTTTATAAGCCGTAGAAACAATGTTGTATCTTTATCAGTGGCGTAGTACGATCGTATTACATTTATTCTTATCGTAATTAATACGTATTATGTAGATCAGTGTTGTCGGGAGACTTATGAATTTTTATAGAGCACAGGGGCGGCCCGTGCGTTCGATGCGGAAAATGATATTTTATGCATTTTTTACTAGCAAAAGTGTAGTTGTTAAATTTGATATAGGTATCGCGTGTAAGACATTTTGTATTTTTAATGAGGTATTCTAGCATTGATTCATTGATGAGGTATTCTAATCAATCTGAAAATCTTCTTTCTTATGGAAGACCTAAAGGACGACCTCTATGTTCTTTACAATATATAGTGTGATCACCAGCACTTACCCCTGGGAATATTTTTCGTTTAGTTGCTTTCAAAAGGGTAAAACTGAAATACAAAAATGTGTCATAAATATCTTTTCTCCTTCGGGCATGTAGCCGCGTGGATTTTAGGTTTTAATCCGACGTATTGGTCTGATGATATGATGGTCCTAACATGTGGACCGAAATGTCGGATTAAAATCTAAAATCCTCTTGGCTGCATACCCGAAGGAGAAGAAGTCGTTATAACAAAATACCTCTGAACTATGTCTCGTCAACGAAACTCTGAGGCGACCACTGCGCTCAGCTTCCACCGCTATCAACAAACTCGTAGAGCCCAACAAGATAAGCACTTTCAAATTTGCAGAGAGGAGCTTCAGCGTCGCAGGGCCAAATGCCTGGAACATATTAACATATGAACATTTAAAAGAAGCATACGTGATACCTATATTCAAGAACGGCAACCGGGAGGAACCAAAGAATTATCGTCCAATTGCTCTTTTGAATACTATATCTAAGGTATACGAAAAAGCCATCAATATGCAATTGACCAGATATCTCGAGGAGAATAAATTATTACCTGAACAGCAGTATGGGTTTCGTGCGGGAGTTGGAGTCCAGGATGCTATTTTAACTGTCACTGATTTTATTACAAAGGCACTTGACTCAGGAGACACTTGTATCGGAATATATCTAGATCTTGCTAAGGCTTTTGACACCGTTTCACATAAAATACTCATACAGAAAATGCATAAAATGGGTTTTAATGAAAATTCAATTACATGGTTTAAATCATACCTCGGTAATAGAAGGCAGGCTGTCAGACTGGGAGAAAAAATTAGTCCGTACCTTCCAGTTACACATGGAGTTCCGCAGGGTAGTGTCTTGGGTCCTACTCTTTTTCTAGTATACATAGCTGAAATGAGCAAACTGGGAGTTGAGGGGTCTATAGTTACATTTGCAGACGATACAGTGCTACTTTTTCGTGCTAAAAGTTGGGATCAAGTATATATCAAAGCAGAGATGGGGATGAATATTGTACAGAAATGGCTAGTTCAAAATTTGTTAACATTGAATGTCGGAAAAACTAAATACATGACATACAGCATAGACATTAGAAATCAACCGACTTCAACTGATACATCAATTAAGGTGCACAGTTGTAACTCATGGCCCTGCTCGTGTCCAGCATTGACTCGCGTGACAACTTATAAATACCTTGGTTTGACTGTGGACAGTCACTTGAGATGGACTGGTCATATAAATGAAATTTCAAATAAAGTAAGACAGCTTGTTTACGTTTTTCGTAACATTAGAAATATGTTTAGCCAATTTATCTTAAAAAATATATACTATGCAATAGGTCAATCTGTATTTTCGTATGGTGTCATGGGTTGGGGAGGAATGGCTAAAACAAATTTATATCCCTTGACGATTGCTCAAAAATCTATTTTAAGAGTCATTTCCCGCAGGCCATACAGATACCCCTCAGACCAATTATTTTCTGATTTTGGTGTTTTGGATGTAAGACAGATATACATGAGAACCATTATTAAATACTTAAATAGAGACACAACAGCTTTTCGTCCACAATATGTCTTAACTCATAATACTAGAAATGCCCAAGTACTTCAGCCCGTGGCGGTACGCACCACTTTCGCCCAGCGACACTACTCATTTCTAGCTCCAAGACTTTACAATAAAATTATGCAAGATATCCAGGCGAATTGTGTGCGTGGAGGAGGTGTGAACTTGGAGAGGTTTGTGACGGGGTGGTTGTGTGAATTGGGAAGGAAGGAGTGTGAGAGGCTATTATTGCAGGTGTTACAGTGATGAGAGGGACGAGAGAGAGGAGGAGATGGAAGGATGGAACAGGGGGGAGAAACTGGCATCATTCTTGTTCTTTTTATTTTTTTTAAATCTACATACTGATTGTCCATTTTTTTCTTATTGTTGTTATTTTTGTTTCGTATTTTACACACGGTGATTACAAGAACTGACTAGAATAATTTAGAAGATGTATACATATATAGATACTGCCTCAGAACAGACTCAAGTCTAGTGAGGCAGTAAATTCCATTTTTCTATTGTCAAAAGAATGTGTTTAAGATATGATGTTTAGTTAGTAGAAAATTATTTTTTGTAGTAGTTAGTTGTTTTATTGTTATATTTATGGAAAATAAAGTAAAAAAAAAAAAAAATATTTCCAGCAGACCTAAGACAGAACCAACCTACTAGCCCATTTAGGAGATAGCTGAAAACATATCTGTTCAGGAGAAGTCACGGCGCCCTTGAGATGGTCACGGATCATTGAACGGCGCCATGTATAAATCTTCCATAATATTTTTATTATTTTAGAAAGACACATTTTATAATAATTATTGTCGTCGGTTACAATTATTATCTGTGATTTATCGTATCATAAAACGGCTCTGCAGTATCGTAAAGTAAGATTTATCATAATATTGTAACAATTATCCATCTCATAAGTATAAATAATACGCTCCATGTATACCCACTAACAATAGCTTAATAATAATATAAAATAATACATTATCATGTATGTATGTATGTATGTCTTGTCTGTCTGTTCTATACCCGTAGCACGTGCTCTTAGGTACAGGCTGTCCCGATAAACACACCTATATTCTATATTTTATTTTCTGTAAAAAATATTTATGAATCTATCTTGAATGTTTACCTTTTATGTATTTGTTTGTAATCAATGTACAGTAAAGAATTGAATAAATAACAATAATAGGAAACTCATATACTGCAAATTTAATATCTTGTTTGATAATTATATAGAAAGATTTACTCAATTTTAGTTTAAATGTGTAATACATAAAAATCTGCATTATTTGTACTAGGTTTAGTTTGATAAAGACATCGGATATCGAAACCCGGGTCACCTTAATAAAGTGCTAATCAAAACTAAAAAGTGTATTTGTTTTATTCTTCATTGTACATTGGTTACAATATTTCAAATCGATACAAAGTGCCATGAAAATATCAGTTATACAATTCAATGTACAAAGATTATCGCTAGAATGCGATGTCTTCCAACTAACTCGTAGTATTAATAATATTATTCTGATATGTTTTACGAATATTAGCCTTTTGCAGTAGGACATTGGAAAAACTTACCGAAAAGAGTGGGAGATCTGTTGTGTTTTGTAGTCGGGGAATAAATAATATTTTTTTATTATTATTGGAACAATCTGTAGATAGATCTGTCTGCACCCAAGATGTTTGTGGGTACACATAGAATTGTTTAATATATTATTATTCTATTATCTATATTCCATAATGCGCGACGCTTGGTTGACTTTTTAGTTTACAACATTTACCGTACTGTATGTACCTCTCTACCATCTGACTGTTGTTGATCAAAAAGAGCACTCTCATTGCCTTCACTATGTTTCTGACTCCCTGGACGATCCTCAATGGATGCGGCCAGATAGTAGGATGCGAACGTCAATCAATCATCAATCATTCGGTGACAATAATTCGGAGTATTCTCCGAAGAAATATTCGAATGAGTGCCTTCGTAACCCGTATAAGGACTGGAAACGAAGGCATTTATTGTGATTCGATTCGCTTGAATTATTTTGAACGTAGAAGGCTCGTTACTATCTTGTGCTCCTGAAGGAGATGCATCTACTTGATGACGGCTTCTCTATCCTCTGCTCAGAGATACCTGCCTCTGCTAGATGACAACAATTTATCAACTTTTTATATTGCAGTCTTTTTCAAATATTTTTATACGAATCATTTCCTTCCGTCCTGCGCATCACCTGTTACCCCCCTTTTTTCTCTTTTTTTTTTTAAAGATATATGTGGGTTTTGTTATAAACCCAAATACAGTATAACTTTATACACCTTTCACAGTAAGCTAAAACCTTGTGTCGTGAAAGGGGAGTTTGCTGGAACCTTTTGTCTCATATATGTAGCAGAATGTGTTTTCCGATGCGCAAGTCGTGCCCCAAATAAGTCCACTTAGTTTGTTTTCCTTATCTGTAAATAATAAGAGCTATTTTTAATTTCGCTATGTAATCAGTTTTATAATGGGTAGGTATAGATAATTTTATCTAGAATCGCGTGTACGACGCCACACGGGCCACACCACGCAGTGACTTACCCCTTGTGGAGTTTTCACGGTAGGTACATGTTAAAGTATAATATCGGGTTATCTATAATTATTATAATATAATGCAACACGTTAACGGTGGCCCTGCCTTTTAATATTACAAAGTGTATGATTTTTGTTAATTTTTTTACCCTTTACCCAGCTAAGGACGTAATTTTCATATAGAATAGTAATTTTTTATGGACTCATCCATGTTTTTATAATGTTTTTACCAATTTTCCTGCAAAATTCGCAGTTTTAACGCGAAACTGTAATTTTAATGGACCTGTCCATGTTTTTGATAATTTACCCTGTTTAATTTATTTTTTAACGCTGAAGTGTGTGATTTTTACTAAGTGTCTGCTAAGTTAACCCATTTACCCACAACTTGAACAAAAAAAAAATGTAAATCTCTCATACATAACGTTCTGCGAAATGGTTTTTGCTGGTTGCGTTTTACACTTTAGGGACACAGGATTGACAAAGTGTAGGAAACCTATTCTTTGTCTTGGACTCGACGGAACAAATACCTAATTGTTGTTGCTGATAATATCTACCTAATCAGCTGGTACTAGAAGTTACAGACTTTGAGAACCCATACCAAGCATGCAAACAAACATACATACAAACGTACAATATTTATAATATTATAACAAGCTTGCTTTAGCGAATACCATATCGGAAAATGAAAACTGTATCGGGCAGTCGTCGCGCGACCACGTGCATATCCGCACTACTGTTACTACTTTTATTTCTCGCCACGTAACGCCACTGGACTATTATTATTATTTTACGTTCGAATCTGTTTTTAAAATTCGAGTCTATTCCGTTTTCGTTCTCGTTACGTAAATTTTGAAATTTTGAATTCGTTCTAGTTCCTTTCAGTGTTGCTTTTATTTTATTAAAATGTTTTGATTTTGAAATTATTGTTCTATATAGGTTGTTCTCTAGAGTGTTGCCGTTATTTTAAAATTAATAATATTTATTTAAATTAGGTGAGGTAGGTTCTAATAATTATTATTTTTAATATTTTTCTACCCACTATTTTTCTATTTGTGAATGTTACATTGCGTATTCTTTTCGCACAATTTTCGACGTGTCTGAAAATTTGCATCAGTGCATCTTCGTTCTTCCTGCGATCAGTAAGTGCCATGGATTGAGGTCCCGAATAATATAAAGAGCCGTACAGGTTCTTTTGAGTTGTTTCGAGCCATCTAAAATAATAAGGTAGGTACCTATTTATTTGTTATTTTGTTTGTTTCAATTTATTTTATTTTCTTTCTAATTTTTAATTAAAAAATAATAGAAATATTATCTTTATGCGCGTAAATATTTCACAGTAAAAGAAATGTTTTTAGTTCTCGATTAATACTAAAGGTTGTTTTTTTTTTTCAAATTCATATTCAGAAATGTTTTTGTTTCAATGAGGTAGTCGGAATTTTTTTTTTCCGGCTACCTCAAGCCTTTGCCATAAACTTGCCCATTGTATATTATTATCTATCTATCTATCTATACCATCACGGCATATCCCACAAGTGGGGTAGCCAGCAGACCAGCTGCATATAAAATATGCAAGCTGTCTTCTCCGTGCCAATATAAAATCAAGACATTCAGGATGGGTGGCAAACCTCATCGCTGAATTTAAGATGTAAAATGTCTTATTTTTTCGAACACCTGCCTTTTACAGGACACTCGAAAACTTATGGAGAAGAGTGGGAGACCAATTCTTTACCGGGTTCTCCACGGGATATTATTAATTGATGAAAAATCGTCTTTTACATATCCGAGTGGCACGGAGAGGACAGCTTGCATGTTTATATTATATGCGGCTTGTCTGCTGGCTACCCCACTTGTGGGATATGCCGTGATGGTATAGTTTAGTAGTAGCATATCCTAGTGGTTCCCTACTTTTTACTTGGGACTTTGTTTTAATTATAGAAAAGGAAGACACAACAATAAACTCGCCCTCTGTACATTGAATTGTATCAGTGATATTTTTATGATTATTAAATAAAAAAATTAAAATTGAATTGATTGGGGACCACTGATAATATATCCCAACTAAATGACGATTTTTCAATAGTAATCCGTCGGAATATGCTAAATAATAAATAAATAAATGTTGGCTGGAAGAAATCGCTAGGGCGATAAGGCTTTCTGCTCTTATTATTTATCATAATTATTTACCTACCTACCTACTTCTACTATTACTGCTACTATTGCTACTACTAATACGCCATCACCTAATTGCAAATCCCACTAGTGGGGTAGCCAGCAAAGCAGCTGCGTGTAATAAACAAGCAAGCCATTCTCTCCGTACCAACGCTAAATCAAGATTTTCAGGATGGGTGCCACATCTCATTCCTGAATTTAAGATATAAAATATCTTTATTATTTCGAACACCTGTATTTTGCAGGACACTAGAAAACTTGCGGAAAAGAGTGAGAGAGCAGTTCTTTGTCGGGTGCTTCATGAAACCTTTACCTACCTACGTATAAAAATCGAAAAAATAATACTTTTCGAGATTCTATCATAATTAATTTTGTTCGTAGTTTTTATATGTCTAAGGCTCTGTGGAGTCTACAATTTTCTCTTTGCATGTGAAGACTTCTGAGTCAAGGACTCCCATTTTTTCACGCCCATCTCAATATAATATGTAGCAGAAGTACACCGCCGGGGTTTACAATAGACATCCTATGGAGGGGTAATCTATGACGATGTAATTGGTAGGTACTCCTGAATAATTTCTAAATGAGAGTATTGTTTTCGCCCACTTTGTTCTGAAGAAGGATGTGAAAGGCGAATATAGATAAAAAAAAAAAGTCACGTCAAGTCAGTCAAGTTACGATGGTTTGGGCATGTTGAGCGAATGCAAGATAAATGAATGACGAAGAGGATTTATTTATCTGAAAGGGAGGCTGTGAAAAAGCGCGGACGTCCAAGAACTACGTGGTTTGATCAAGTGTAGTATCAAATTCTAAAGGACAACCGCGTATTGAGTAAAAGAAATCAGCGTGCATATATGAGAAACTGCTGGATGAATGTGGAGGAAGCGAAAGAAGTATGTAAAGATAGATCTATGTGGCGTTCCGTTCTCTCTGCTTACTCCTCTTGGGACACGGCGTAAAGGTATAGATAGATATCGGTTGATTGAAAGAAATCGACGACAAAACATACCTACGTGGTCGTTGACAACAAAACCATTTCTTACGACAACTTGATGGGTGAAAATTAGTGATAGTTTTTTTATTCTGATTAAATTGATAATGCACAAGTAAAAAGTAAGTATGTAATTTTGCACTTGTCAGTCAGTGGCTGGTGATTATCATTATTCAGTGATTCTTACAATAATATGCTGGTGGGCGGCAGCTGGGCGGGTAGCCGGTAATTAATTCGTAGCAATTAGCAAATTAATTACTTACCAACAATTTAATATATAGAAAAATGTACAACATTGTATGCTTTTCGTAATTGAATCTTATTTATCGGGAACTTATTTAACCCTTTAAAGTTATCGGAGAAATACTCTACACCCAAAAAATAATTCTGATTTTTAGAGGATTTAATTTTTTTACAAAGATGTATCTGGATTTTTGTTATAAACCCAAACACAACCATATACACCTTTCACAGTAAGCTAAAAGCTTGTGTCGTGTAAGGGGAGTTTATTATTCGTTTTTTGCCATAATATGACAATGTTAAGTACAATTCGTCATATTTTTTGTAATCTTCCTGATATTTATTGGCCCGAAATTTAAAATATTTACTCGAAAAATTTAGGATATGAAATCGATTTTTTTATGATACCTAAGTATTGCAGTTTTTTACTTTTATTTTTCCCATTTTGCATTAAAAAACATCAAACTATTGATAAACTTGTTAATTTAACATTTTAACAATCTACAGATCCTTAATACTGTTGTTAAATTTAGTATTGTTAACATTTTAACAATTTACAGGTCCTTTGTACTGTTATTAAAACTAATATTATTTGTGTTATGAGCCCTTTTATAACCAAAGTAAATGTTTTTAGGATATATTTTTGGAAAACCATAATAATTCATGTCACTTCAATATATTTTTAAATGATTTTTATCTGTTTACTCCTCATCACATACAAAACATTTATTCATTCGGGTTGTCAGTGTTGTCGACCGACGACGGTACGTGGTGGAAGATCACGTTCAATTATTAGAAATAAAGCACTTTTGTTTGGTAGGTACTTCAACGGTGCCTTTATTGATCGGTACTTGACGCTAGCCTGATCATGACCTATTATATTGTTATTTGCATCGACACAAGTTCTATGATGTAGTCCCCGGTAAAGAATAGCTCTTTTCGGAATTTATCAAGTTTATGTGAACGCATCTAAACTTCGATTATTTTCAATTATTTTTATGTAGATTTATAATATTTTATCTGGAGGATAACGATTCGGTGTAATTTTGTGTTTTTTTTTAAGCACAAAATTAATTATTTGCATTTTTCGTACCGTTTGACATGTCACAAGTATTTAAATTTTTACGTTGGACTGATTGTAGGTTAGGTTGGATTTAGTCTGGTGTTACTTTATGCTGCAGCATATTTATTGACAATCATTTCATTATCATATCATTTCTTGGGTGAAAAACTATAATTACGTGAAGAAATTTTTTATTCATTTATTTATTTTATTCTTCACTGTAACAATAATAGAAATTAAAACAGTATCATAGAAAAAATCAGTTATACAATTCAATGTAGGTACAGAGGGCGAGTTTATCGCTAAAATGAGATATCTTCCAAATAACCCGAAAATTTATTTATTTATTTATTCTTTTTGCACATCATCATTAGGTACATATTAGTGTTAACAAAATAATATAAAATTTTAAAAACTAGGACGATGTGCAGTGGCGAGATTATCACTATAAAGTGATTTCTTCCATCTAACCACTAATTCTTCTTTTTTTGAAAAGTTTACCTCTCCCTAATATTTACTGCTCTTTTCTTTAAGTTTCCAATATTTTACCACGAAAGGTGGAAAGGTATTTAACGTCTTTCTAATTCAGCAGTGGTGAAGTGTGCCACCCATCCTGAATGTCTTATTTTTTTTTTTATTGGCTTGGAGGGGATATCTTGCTTGTTCATTACATGCAGAGTTTGTCTGCTGGCTGCTCCGTTTGGGGAATATTATGCCCATTATAAATAAATATACAACTGCACTGTTGATTTCGTTATAATTATGAATGATGATGTGCAAGAAGAATAAAATAAATAAATAAAAAAAAATATCTTTGCCAATATAGTACGTACCTTTTATTCATCTATATTTATAATATGACGTGGATTTAATGTTCTAGAATTGATTAATTGTACAGTGTTCTTGAGGTGCTTTGGCACATAAACGACACTTTAATATTGTCCAATAATAATACCTTCCTATTTCTTTTCGCGAGTGTTTTTGTATTGCAAGTAGTTATGTTATATGAAATAATAATTAATTGCGTTACGGAATTTATTATCAATGTTCTTTTCTTTGTTTTCTTATGAGCTATATAGAGAATTATTGGAACTGATGATATTGTGCAAAATGAATGAGATAAATAACTCGTCGGTAGCCTGGAGGTAGAGTCTCGGCCTCGTGAACATGGGGTCCGTGGTTCGATACCAGGTGCCGGCAAACTCCCCTTTCACGACACAAGCTTTTAGTAGCTTACTGTGAAAGGTGTATAAAGTTGTATTTGGGTTTATAACAAAAACCCAGATATATCTTTTTAAAAAAAAAAAAATAACTCGATGAATTATTAGAATGTTACCTATTGTTTTTGTAGTTTGTAAATTGCTTTTTGATTGAATGAGATTTTTAATTTTTTTTTCATTAAGTATGTTAAGAATGATTTTATGTAAAAGGCATTAGTCTAGATTAAATAAAATTAAAAAAATTGAAACAAATATCGATTTTCAGAAGTCCGTCTTTTTGTGGGTACGTTTAAATGGGAATCTATTGTCTTTTGCACGGTCGCAGTGTAGTGATTGGAAATTGAATTATGTATATACATGCTAATATTACAGTAATAATGCAGCTGATTTGCAGGTATAACCAGAGCAACTAGATAAGATATATAGCATGGGTGGCCAACCTTTTTAGCAGGCGGGCCAAATTTCAGAATGAGATTTCCTACCGGGCCGCACTACAATATACTCCATATATGGAACATTTGATAATTTTACTTCACCTTAAAATTTCTACCCCCTGTCGCCAAATTTTCAAAATGGTGTAGGAATTTGAAATGTTTCAAAACTCCTCGGTTTTCTTTAAGAATACTTTCTCAAAATACCTCTTTCTAAAAAAGTAGCGGGTACTTGTACCGACTATTATTAAAAAAAAAAGTGCATATGCTTCGAGGGCGGCCGCACGTAGACACCCAACGGGACGCATGTGACCCGCGTGTTGGCCACCCTTGATATATAGTATTGTTACCAAGTACAGTACTAAGAGATTCTTGAGCATCAGACATCGGTTTATTTAATTTTATTGAATGAAATAAATAAATTTTCATTTAACTTCCAAAATGTAATAACTTACTCTAGATTAATCATTCCAATCAAATCAAATCCGGAAACGATCAGAAACATTACATCGATTCATAAGAGTTGAAACTCTGTATCATAGATTCCTAAATGAGGATTAGTGATGTGAGAAGAGAAAATTCTCCAGAGAAATTCTCTCTTAGAAATTCTCTCCATAATTCTTCTTAGTTGTATTATTACCTTTCGCCCAGTATACTTCGCAGCCAACCTGATTGATCCAAAAATTTGTGGGGCTGATTAAGGCCCAAATCAGAGGTTATTAACACTTTTTTCCATGTAAGTACCTGCAATTTTTTTTAAACTTAAATATGGGCATGTGGAGTGTCAACCATCAAGATTTTTTATCAGTTGTAAGCACTTTTTTTATGTAGGTACTTAACATTTTTTTGTTTACATAATTAATTGTAGCTATATTGGTGATAAATTGTCTCAACATTTGTACATTGTTACTGATTGATTGAATAAAGTGTTTATTATTATTATACTGTTGAATAAAAAATAAAAAAAATTCTCGGAAAATTCTCTACTTCGAGAAATTTACCGAGAAATTTCTCGGTAAATTTCTCGAATAATTATTTCTTGAGAATTCCACAACACTAATGAAGATCACATTCGCGGGTATAATAAGATCCATCGAAACTACATTTAAATCATTTCATCACCATCATCAGAAATATTATTTTTAATCATGGTGTTGCCAGGTTTATTTTTTATTTTTTTTCTCAATTTCTTAGGAAAGTAATTATGCTAATCTACAAGAGTTAATTAATTTGTCAATTTGATATTTATTTTGTGATCGTAGCTGAGTGAGACGACACTAGTATAAAACAATGGTTTAAAGAGTGCCTGCCTGCCATCATAAACCTGCCTGCCCTGAACAGGTCATCCACCGTCCTCATTCCGGTCCACTCTCTAATGTTGGACAAAGAATGAGAAGATGTTGAAACCGATCTTGATTCTTAAAAAGCACATTTCCATCAAGGATATCTTCTGAACTCATTTTAAATTAGTTAATTGAGAATGTCAAACTTTGAAAACCTGTTTCCTCTAAACTACCAAATGAGGACATGACGTGTCTTCTGTGCTTTAAACGTTTAAACCATCGAAAATAAATTAAACAAATAGGAAGAACAAAACCTAACCCATTTCCTCAGAATTAAAGATGTTATAATGTCTTTATATCGAACCCACAAGACAGACATTCCGAGAAAAACGGTGTTGAAGTTACGCTGTCACATCCGAAAATACTAATCTGACAATAACTAAGTTATTTTTGCATGGATTTCGCTAAAATTTTGAAACAATATTCCTGATCACATATTCCACTAATATAAATAACAAAATATTAAAGAATATTTATATTTTAGAAGTAAACACGAATTTATCACTTGGGTTATTTCACCACTGTAGCTGAGAAAGATCCAGCTGTAAAAAAGTTGTTGGAAAGTTAGGCGCTATGCGGCTTGGATCTTTTCACTTCTATAATTTGATTGAGATGGTTGTTCCTATATGCGTTAGTGAAATGCTCTAACACACACTTGAAATGATGTAAAAATACTTGACATCTCTTTAAAATCTTCCAAAAATGCCCTTTAAGAATATCAAATCACTTATTTCTCTTCACCACTATGTTCTCCGTGGTTTTCTGAACAAAACTGCATAAACTCATTTTTCAAAAAAGTGTGGCTTGGATCACTTCACCTCCACGGCAACGATATGTAGTTCTGTATGCATTATGGCAAAATTTGCATTGTACATAATAATTATAATATTTGCATGTCGCATATAGAATGGAAAGCATTATTGCTTCCTACCAAACCCATCAAGGAAATTATGCACTTATTATTTGGCTATTTACCGTAACATGATTATATAACAATTAATATAAATTACATATTTCTTGAATGCATCATCAAGTTCCTGAGTGGTTTTGTTGATATAATTAATACTTGGCTTCCACACCAAAACAAAAACGTGTTATAAGTAGAAACATTCCTAGAAAAGAATATGTCTCATACTCTTTTATGCAAGTTTTCCAGCGTCCTGATGCTGTAAAAGGCGGGTGTTTCTAAGGCATCACGTATTAAGGAATTTTTCCAGATTAGGTGAACGTATCTATACGTAGATTATTTTGAACTATTTTAATGTAGATATTTATAGTATCATTTGTAGGTACTACAATCATTGAGGGTCGTGCCCTCGCAGTCATCCAGCTCAACAAAGTGCTAAATATTTTTTGTTTTTTTTTTTAATTGTTATTAATTTCTTTCTGTATTGGTAAATGAATGTTATTATTTTTTTATTAGTTGTGTGAACATGTCAGATTATGGAGTTTGGACTCCTTTGACTTCGCCATTGCTTTGTTCAAAAACACCCCCACCTAACATGTCAGATTATTTTTGTACTTGTCCATGGACATTCATATCATAAATTGCTTATTTTATTTGAAAGTAAATTGTACTAATTATTATTATTATTTGTATTGTAGCACCTATTCACTTTATAGAGAATCATTGTCTTGTAATGTGGCTCCAAGCTATGTAGCTGTGGGCGAAGTTGACCACAGGAGCTCACGTTAATCACATTAATAACATTGTCTTTTATATCCAACAAACTTTAACCAAAATCAATTTTCAAAATATATAAAATTGATACTCAGTGATGTATTCCGGCATTTAGGGATTTGTACTATTTTAACTTAAATTGTTTTTATCAAAATAGGATGATATGATCAAACAAACTTTATAATTATGACAATACTTAATTTTGGGAAATGTGTGGTCACCTTATCTGTCCCTTGCATTTTAATGTAGTAAACCTCTGTGATAGGTTGAAGTTTACCCGATAAAAAGACAAAAATAATCAGTGTTCTAGTTAAATTTAGGATAAGAAGACATTAAAATAGCGGCCTTTAAAAATTCGCCGACCTCTTGAATGGGTAAAATTTGTTTTGACAAGTTTTTTAAGAATGACTGAGTGATATTTTTTGTTGTTTTTTTTCCAGATCTATCCATCTGATATTGAGGATGATGTGGCTACCAGCACTACTGGCAGTACAGCCACTACTGCTGGACTTCTGGAAACTGTATCCAGTCGGAATAAAATCAACGGCAGTGATGGTGATGTAGGAAGATGCGGCAGCAGTGAGAGTCTCGCAGCGAGATCTACCTCCGACGACATAAGGAAGTACTGCTTGAATGTAAGTAGAGTACCTACACTATTACTACATGTGGACAGAATGAATGATGAAATGTATTACAAGGGAAACTATATTCGTAATTTTTTTTTCTATATTTGAATCTGAATTTGGATTAAACCCAAATACATCCCATAAATATTTGACTTGGGAGACTTGCGACTTGAACCCACGTTTCTTTAGTCTAATTGTTTTGTGTCTTTTTTGTAACAGATCTTTCCTTTGTTTACATGTTTTGTATGTATACAGAGGTTTAACATGTTAAAGGCTTTGGCCGTGAATATTTGTAAATAAAAAAATAAATAAATAAATAAATAAATATGTTCTCACAGTAAACAATAGGTGTGTGTTGTGAAGGTAGAGTAAGAATCGAGCGCGGGTCTTCCGGTGAAAGTCCGGAGACTCTACCATAAGGCCACCGACCACCCGTATTTATGAATTTGTCTGCCAGGTTTATCTTGAACAATATACACATTTGACATCTTAAATTCAGCGATGAGGCTAGCCACCCATTCCATATGTCGTGATTTTATACTGGTACCGAGAGGACAGTTTACATGTTTATAATATGCAGCTGGTATGCTGGCTACCCCATTTGTATTGATTTTTTAATAATTTTGTAGTGCTTAGGATAAGTTAGTAAAAGTTCATTTAATAGAATTCAAGTAAATTAAAAATAAAACACTGTACTTATTACTTACCCGAAAGTCTCCCAAGTCAAATATTTTTCATAATGAAAGAAATAGTGTTTCAGTTTTCATCTATTTTTTTTATTTACCTATTTTAATTCTATCTTAATTTTTTGTTGGCATGGAGAGGATGTTTATTACATATAGCTGATCTGCTGGCTACCCCACTTGTGGGATATGCCGTGACGGTGTGTGTAGTTCTAGTAGTAGTAATATTAATTTAATAATCATATTATGTAAAATATGTCCTATTTGTAGGACAAATATAACATTGGCATTGAATGTAATTGTTACAAGCATATCCTGTATTTAAGATGACTAGAAATATACACAGTTCTGTATTACTTCCAAGTAATATATGTAGCAGGAGGCCACATAGATATCAGTGGTGGGACTATTGACTGTATAGACTGGTAACACAGCACAAATATTCTCAGAAACTATATGCCAAAACAAATAATAATGCCACGTCGTCTGGTGTGGCGCAGAGGTAACGCGCTTGCCTTTGAGTCACGAGGTCCCGGGTTCGATTCCCGGCCAGGGCAAAATGATAATGACCTTTTTCAAATTGTCCTGGGTTTGGTTGTTGCATGTATATGTGTTTAGTGCATTGTATATATGTGTATCGTCGTCATAGTAGGGGAGCACGGGTAGGAGTGAACCACTTTTTTTTTAAATCGTTGTTCTGGGGAAAGGGAACAAGATAAACCAGCACAGTAAGTCTCTAATGTTAGCTATGTTTATTGCATTTGTAAAGATAATAAATAAAATTTTGTGATATGTTTTAGTTCTTTATTATTTTAGTAAATATAGCAAGACAGCTACTGGCTCACTTCTACCCGTGTATGGGTAGGATTGAACCAAGTAGTGGGTAGAATTGAACCATTTACATAATGATGGTATTATTAAAATAAACCAGCTAAAAGTCTAACAATATTTAAAGAAAATAATAATTACAATTAAAGTAATATAAAAATAATGTAATCAAAAGTAAAAATGAAAAGAAATAAGTATATAGATACAAATAACAAAGATAAAAAATCAACGAACATTAATACAATCAAATTGAACCGGAAATTTGTAATGGCAGTGTTGTCTTTTTGTTGTGCCTGAATACTTTGGCTGAGGAAGTGTTAATCTAACATCATTTAGAGCCACAGTAGAAATGTCTGGAATATCTGGCATTATAAAAAAAATACCCTTTTTACGGAGAAAACTAATGGTAATCTCTTGTCTTACATTATCAAAACTTAATACCTTTCCAACATAATAAACATCAGACTTTTTAGCAATTGTAAATTTAATCAAGACGAAGCTCCCTTCACTTGGATCTCCATTGAAATCATTCTTTAAATCTTCCTCTTGAATAATTAAATCTTCAAATTCACCATCTGAATCTGATGAATCCTGCAATACTGGTTCCTCTTCTGATTCATTTTCGCTCATTATTAAGTCTTGTATATTTCTGAGTTTTTTATTACAAGACCTGTTCATAATTTCCTCCTTTTCAGGAGTATCCGTGGCAATCATTGATCGCCCCTTTTTCCTTCCCTTTCTTTGGTTACTCCTTTTTCCTGCCTTTGGAAAGCCTTTAAAATTTTGAGGGCTGACAAACATATCAGATGATGTTGATGGCTGATCAGCTATGTTATCTATTAAGTCCCCAATATCATTAATGTTAACCGAGTTTTCGGACACATTTTGGGTGATGTGATGAGTCATGGAAGAGTCTAACTCTTCGATATCCATAGGTCTGTCTGTGACAGAGCTACACAAGAAATCTGCTTCTGTGAAAACATTTCTATCGTATGGAAATATTCCCGTTTTTTTAAATGCAGCTATTATATTAGCAGGAGTCATAGCTTTTTGATAAGCAATTCCAACACATGATGCTACATTGTAAATTTGGAACGTTTTACCAGGATTGTGAAGGATCCACGAATCTATAGCTGCATTGTATGCTGTTTTAAAAGGTCCCAAAACCCCCACATCAAGTGGCTGTAACTTATTTGTCGAGTGAGGAGGTACGGTCAAAATAGTAACTCCATGTTCTTTTGCCTCATTGATTACTGCTATGGACAAGTGCGCTTCGTAATTATCATATATTAGCAACGATGGGTTTTCTTTGCTGCTGGAAGTACATTTTATAAAATGCTTCATCACTTGAAAAAAAAGTTCACTATTCATCCAGCCCGTTTTAGTTGCCAGGCCCAGAGACCCCGTAGGAGCTCCTGCCAACATATGATCATGAAAATGTACCCTAGGGAAGATAAGTGCTGGTGGAAGAAACTGTCCTGAAGCACTGATTATTGCACAAGTTGTAACTAGTGTTCCTCTCTCTGCACTTGTAACTTTGCAGACACTCTTGATCCCTTTCTCTGCCATAACCTAAAATTTATAAAAATATGAATATTGTTTGTTACATCATAGGTAAATGAATAAATAAAAAAATCCTGTTTGGAAAGATAAGTTGTAAAGATTCACGCTCACCTTTTGCGGGATCTGTACAGTAAGAGTTCCGGTTTCATCAAGATTAAAAATGCGGGTGCCATTAGCAAATGCTGGTGATCTTAAAAGAGCCTCCTTTAACTTGTCAAAAAATATATTGACATTGTGGCTATTGAATGAAGTTGCCCTAGAAAGTGAACAGGCTTCAGGTGTTCGAAGAGATAAAACAGGGTGACGTCTCCTAAAATTTGTCATCCATTCGAGGCCTCCCATTTTCTCCTTATGCCAATTTTGTGGAATATCGATTTTATTAATAACTGCCATTTCGTAAGCAAGACGACGACATTCATTCATTGGTAAACCATAAAACATTCTTGAACTGGTTATAATATACTCTTTCAGTGCGACTTCCTGCTCATCTGTGAATATTCTCTTAACATAGTAGTTTGGCGTCAAGCGTATGTTCTCACCACCAATCTGCAACTTCTTCCAGTAACGACGGAGAGTCGGATACGGAATATGAGATATTTTCGCTGCTTCTCTTATACTTTTTCCTGCCTTTATTTTATTCAGTGCATTTTTCATATCACTTTCGGTAGTCCTTGCATTTTCTGTTTTTCTTATATAAATTCGAGGCATTGTTGTTACCTGCACACGAAGAAGAAAAATTAAGTAAAAAGTAACTGCGGGGTAGGAATGAACCATGGTTCAATCCTCCCCAATCAAAGTCGGTTCAGTCCTCCCCAAGTACCCAAAATAAGTTAAATAATTTCCAAAAAAAATGTTATATGTAATATTCACCACAAACACACAGTTATAGATACTACATAGTTTAATACTTACTTTCGGATCACTTTCCGTTCTTGAGAACAAATTAGATAGGTGTCAAACACTGTATAAAAAGTAAGTCAATTTTACTATGACGTCGAAAATCGCGAGCAACACTGTCAGCACGTAAAGCCGCGACGAGATTCGGATAGCAACTGAATGTACTGGACGAACACAAGAAAGCAACATGTCGGTTCAAGTTTGAACATGTTTCGAATTGTATTTCATAGAAATATGGTAAATGATTCACTCCTCCCCATGGCTCACTTCTACCCGTGCTCCCCTACCCATAATACGAGATTCATCTTATTTTGGGACTAGCTCGATCTGTGTGAATTGTCTGTAAAAAAAATGTTTTGCTGTTTCGCTCTGTAACATTAAGATGGTAATGCTCTCTTTTTTGCTCATATTTAAATATCACACATCTATAGGTATACCTGACAAAATAATAAAAAGACCTTTAAAATAAAAAAAAAAACAATAAGTGTCACCGATGAGGTTTGCCACCCATCCTGATTGTCTTAACTTTTATTGACATGAAGAGGATAACTTGCACGTTCATTGCATGCAGTTACTTCACTGGCTACCCCACTTGTGGGAAATATTGTGATATAATCTATGTGTAATTGTCTACGTATGCGAGTGAAAATATGAAGATTTTTTGGAAGGAAGTAAAACGAAAGAGGACGGGTTCAAGTGTGAACAGTATGAAAGGGATAAAAGACAAGGATGGTTGTGTGTTAGTGAATGATGAATGTGTGTTACGGAGATGGAAGGAATATTTCGAAGATCTGTTTGAATGTGATGGTACAAATGCAAATGAGTATGACGACAGTGAAAGCAGTGTGAATGAAAACGATATGATAGACATGAATGAGATTATGAATGCATTAAAAAGAGCGAAGTGCGGGTATGATTGTGTTGCCGTTGAGCTCATCAAGTCTGGTGGACCGGGGGTTCTCGCGTGGTGTTTGGAGCTTTTCAACGATTGTTGGAGAGAAGGTGTTACTCCAGAGGATTGGAGGAGGGCTATCATCTGCCCCCTGTACAAAGGGAAAGGCTCTAGACTTGAATGCGGGAGTTATCGGGCTATTAGCTTGCTGAGCTCAATAGGGAAACTGTATGGTAGAATTTTGATTGAGAGAGTACGAAAGATAACTGAGTGTAAGATATGGGATGCGCAAGGAGCTTTTTTGAATGGCAGAGGGTGCACCGATCAGATCTTCTCCCTGCGAATGGTTATAGAGAAGTTTCTGGGTAAACACCAGAGGCTTTTTTGTGCGTTCGTGGATCTGGAGAAAGCATATGATCGAGTGGACCGTGAAAGGTTGTGGCGCGTGTTGTCGGAGTATGGGGTGAGCAGCCGGTTGATCCGCGCAATATCTTCACTTTACGTGGGAAGCTCCGCTTGCGTGAGGGTGAATAACACTCTCTCGGAGTGGTTTGTCCTCACCAAAGGAGTGAAGCAAGGTTGTGTCATGTCTCCGTGGCTGTTCAACCTATTCTTCGACTATTGTATGCGACCTGTGAAAGAGATGGATGTTGGTGTCGAGCTGAATGGGTTTCGGGTGAATGCATTGATGTACGCAGACGATTTGGTGTTAATGGCTGAGAGTGAAAGGGACTTACAAGAGATTGTTACGTGTGTGTATGATAGTTGCAATTTGAATGGTTTGAAAATGAATGTTATGAAGACGAAAGTTCTTGTTTTTGAAAGAGAGAATGAAAAAACGATTTGCGAGATTAAAGTTGGTGACGAATGTTTGGAGCAAGTAAGTGAGTATGTATATTTGGGAAGTATGTTTATGAGGGATGGAAGATGCGATGGGGACATTGAAAGAAGGAAAGTGGCCGGTGCTAGAGTAAACGGTGCACTTCGACCCATTGTCAGCAATGACAATGTGTCGAACATGGCTAAAATGCTGGTGCAAAATACCATTCTGGTACCGTCACTTACGTATGCAAGCGAGACATGGACGTGGTTGAAGAAGGACGAAAGTGGAATAAATGCAGTAGAGATGCGATCGTTGAGAAGAATGGTTGGTAAAACGCTGCGTGATAGAGTGAAGAATGAGGATATTAGAAGAATGAGCGGATGCAAGAAGAGTGTTGTGGACAGAATGCGCGTGAATAAACTACGGTGGTTTGGGCATGTTGAACGAATGAACGAGGTAAGAATGACAAAGAGGATATACTTATCTGAAAGAAAGGGTGTGAGGAAACGCGGGCGTCCGAGAACCACGTGGCTTGATCACGTGGATCAAATTCTCAAGGACGGCCGCGTGTTGAGTAAGAGGAACCGACGTGCGTGTATGAGGAACTGTATGAATGTGGAGGAAGCGAAGGAAGTGTGTAAAGATAGATCTGTTTGGCGTTCCGTTCTCTCTGCCTACCCCACTTGGGACATGGCGTGAGGGTATAGTATAGTATAATCTATGTGTGTCAAATTTATTTAGCATGTATGAAATGCACACCATTGTAGGCATGTAGTGTTTTTTTTTTTACATGTATGGAAACTATGCCACTGTTAGATTTTATTGTTATTATTAGCAAAAATAGGATGCTGTGCCATAAATCTCAATTAATTAAAATATGTAATAAACCAGTCAGCTCTTCATATTATGTACTGTTAATGATAATTTAGCAATGCTTATTACTGTGTTGTGTGGGTAGGCGCTGGAATTCTTCTTATAACAAGGCCACAATAAATGTGGCTGATGCTGCGTTGTTATTGGCCATGTGTAAAGAATGAGGTGTAATAGAATGATAAAGTATGATATTTATTTGGGACCGGGGGAGAACCGCTAGACTTGTCTACGATTTTCTTCCGGATGTAAGAGAGAGGATTAAAAGGCGCTTCCTGTCCTTCAATCACTTTGCCGTGCAGTTGGTGACGGGACACGGGGAGTTTAAAGCCAAGCTCTTTGAGTTAGGGCTGACGGACGACCCGTGGTGTGTTTGTGGGACGGGAGCTCAGTTTGCGGGGCATATCTTGTGGGAGTGCCCAATGATGACGGATGCGAGGGATGTAATGATTGATAGTTTGAGTGATGATACTCCGAGACCCGTTTGGTCTGGGGAATTAATGATTAGTCCGAGAAATTTCAGGGCCTTCTTGGAATTTACGGATGTCTGGGTGTCTCGGTGGGACCTTCTGCGTGAGCCGGGCTTACCCCCGGCTTACCTGGATGAGCTTGATGGTTGATTTTGCCTTGTGTGATCGTGGCTGTCGCGAGCGAACTCGTTTCTTCGTCTTTTGTGCTGTCCTGTCTCCCTTGGTGGAGAGTCTTAGGTCTGGGAGGGATGTCCCTTGGGGAGGGAAGCGTGTCTGTGAAGACTCCGGTATCAGCGACCCTCGGGTTCACCGGCATGAATACCTAAAGAAGTTTCCGGACACCTCAACTCGGCTCTCTGCTCATTTTTTATTTCTTTTAATTTTTATTTCTATTATTTTGTTTTAAGTATTGATTTGTTATCTAGGTTAAGGAAATGCCTTTATAAATATATTGTTAGTTTTAAATATATTATGAATGTATTTGCTTCTCTCGGCTAGAGGGACATCGAAGGAGTGTAGTCAAAAGATTCCACACACGGGGTTGTTTTTGGTCGGCCAGCCCCTCAGGCTGCCCACTATGGCGCCTCCGGTGTGGACAAACTTTGTGCAGTGTAGAATTCGGATAAATGGAAGTCCCCAGACTTCTGCGCTATCCGGGTGGTCGGTGGGTCTCCTTCAGTTGTCTTTTGATTATTAAAATTACCTACTTAAAATGTTTTTAACTTATTATGTGAGAATGTAAATTTAGTTGTGTGAAAATATAACTTCTTTATTTCTGTTAAACAAAATGATTTTTTAATATTTTAGTTACAACAATTTTGGGGGGTTTTGGTACTAGACTCAACATACATAATATAAGGAGTACATGGATGGAACAGGTGTACTTAGTAGTCAATAGTTTTGGGATAAACAACATTTTAGTTTGTCACCCATCCCGAACGTCTAAATCTTTTGTTGGCACCGAGAGGATGTTTTGTATGATTATTACATCTGTTGCTGGTTTGCTGGCTACTCCACTTGTGGGATATGCCGTGATGTATATAGTAGTAATAAATAGTTCACGAACACCATAGACAATATTATGTTTTAACAATGATCAGCATATTTACCACTATTTATATATTACTACTACTATACCATCCCATAAGTGGGGTAGCCAGCAAACTGATTGTATGTATTTAAGATGCCGATTGTCCTCATCGTGCCTATAAGACCAATAAGACATTCAGGATGGGTGACACACCTCATCGCTGAATTATTGATGTTTATTGCCTTATACATGAGTTTTTATACACTTGATTTTTACAGGACACTAAAAAATTGTTCCATTCGACAGAAAAGAGTGGGAGAACTATTCTCTGCTGAATGCTCCATGGACCAATGTTCTGTAGATGGTAAAGCATTAGAAAAAGAAAATAGTTTTGTGATAATGAGAAAATTTTTATATGATGATTTGTGTTTATTGCAGAAATTAGGCGGCATGCTTCGCACGGGTGAATTCTCCCCCAACCACCCCGAGATGGGGTTGGCCGGGGCTGCCCGGAGTCGAGGTGACGTGTTTGTGGGGCTGGGACTATACGAGGAGAGACGTAGAGAGCTCATGGCACGCAGGAAGAGGGAGTATAGAGAATATTTGGCAAAGGTATACACATTTTTGTTTGTCGTAATATTTTTTATTTATCCGTCTTCTCTTTAATTTTATAGCAAAGCACTAGAAATTAATTGAATTAAGATCTTGATGTATTAATTTTTTTTGTTTTAAAGTACACCTAGAATGTCATACAATACACAATTATGATTTTGGGTTAGTTGGAAGAAATTGCGTCTCTGCGATAAACTCACTCGTCCTCTATATATATTGATAATATCTCATTTGAATTCATTTTTCTATGAATTGTAATCAATTAAGAATGATTAAATAAATAAAAATTGGTCTCTCAGTACCTTCATTAAGTTTTCAAGTGTCCATTAAGTTTTCAAGGTAGGATTTGAGAAAATAAGGCCATTTTATACCCACTTTTTTATAATTTTTTTAAGTGTCAGCTGTAAAAAGCAGTTTTTGGATATTTACACCTTAAATTCAGCTATGAGGTTTG
This sequence comes from Athripsodes cinereus, assembly GCA_947579605.1. Taxonomy (NCBI): domain Eukaryota; kingdom Metazoa; phylum Arthropoda; class Insecta; order Trichoptera; family Leptoceridae; genus Athripsodes; species Athripsodes cinereus. The sequence goes on along the minus strand of OX388324.1, from coordinate 2,068,068 downwards.
CCACCCATCCTGAATGTCTTAATTTATTGTTGGAGAGGTGAGGACAGCTTGCATGTTTGTTACATGCAGCTATGCCGTGATGGTATAGTATTAGTAGCTAATTTATTAATTTTCGAGATGTGCGCATGAAGACATAATTTTTTGTCATTCATTCGTCACTGTTCTCTGTATGTGTCACGTCATATAAAATTATAAAAAAATGTTTTTTGTTTCAGCAAAAAAGTCTCAACGCCCTTGCAAAGGAGAAAGAACGTCTGGCGATGGAGAAAGATAACAACTACTACGATAATCAGCAGCAAAACTGGAACCGATTTCAAAATTACAGTAGCAATGATGAAAACAACAGCATTCAAAAGAATAACAATCCAGTAATGGCTAGTGAACAGAATCAGTTTGAGTTAAACCAGAATCAGAATCCAAATAGGTACAATCAGAATCAGAATTTGGATCAGTACAGTCAGAATCAGAATCTGTATCTAGGAAGCAACAGACAACACTTGCAGTCGTTCCTCAGTCCTGCTGGCGGGTGGAAGGGTGAGGATATTAGAAATGCGAGGCCGAGAAGGCCTTCTTCTATAGCTGTCCAAACTGAAGATGATTTGGTAAGTTAATTTTAATTTAATATCATTTTATAAATGCTAATTACAAGATTGTGTATGTGATAATTTCGGCAAAGAATCAATTTCCATTCTCTTTTCTTTAAGTTTTCCAGCAACCTGTAAGAAGTAAAATGTCTTGTAAAATATTTCACATATTCAGTACAGTAGCGATTCATTGTAGGTATTTGGTTTGCAGGTAGGTAGGTAGGCACATCATCATATGAGTAAAAAATAAAAACAAGATTATTAAAAAAAACATCTTTTCATAGAACGCATGATAAATAAGCATGATACAGAGAAATTGGGAATGTTGCCCGGGCTTTAAGAGAATTCTTAATCATGACTCTAGTCGATTTATGAGCCTCAAAACTCTGTACCATGCATTCCTAAAGAAAGTTAACGTATGTATGTGTACCATGTACATCATATCCACCTAGTTGATGCCTATTCAAATAGGATGATTAGTGGTCTTTACACTCGCCTTGTAAGCAAGGGATGGTGGGTTTGATTCTCGGAGTGAGCAGATTTGATTGAAATGATTAATCTTAAGTAGTTTAAAATAAAAAATATGATTAACTTTTACACTTCTTAGTAAAAGCAGTCTCCAGCACCCGATTGTGTAAAAATTTCAATAAACAATAATAAAAAAAGACATTTATAATAGTGAAAGAGTAAGCAATGTAATGTTGTATTTAAATCTAAAATATTTTAATAAATAAATTTCTCTTTCATTTTCCAGTTACTTCTAGAGCAGAGACAATCCAACAATTACCTCACGCAAGCCGAAAGGGAACTATCGCCCCGTCCGCCGTACAATAATCTCGTCAAAAAGTCTTCCAATCAACAATCATTACAGCAAGTGACTCAGAATCCGGGTGGTGGTGGCGGGGGGCAGAATCCCAACTCCGACTGGAGGATGCTTGTTGAGAAGGTGAATATTGGGACGCAGAATAACCTTATTATGCCACCTGGACAGCGGGATGTTCCAGGAAAGTTCCTGTCGCCTCGTGGAGACTATGATGAAGAGAGAGAGTATTTTGATTCTATAAACGGTAAGGAAATTTATATTTATTATGTCGTTATTGCATTTTCGGTATGGGCCATGTGATGTCCATAAAAATATGTTTAGATCAAAATATTCTATAATTCTAAAATTTATACGGATGATATTTTATTTTAATTACACAACACAGCTAATTTTTCACTTAGTTTTATTTAAAATCTCGAGGGCTTTCGTCAATGTAGATATATTGACATTTTCAAGAGTTCTCTTGTTCTCTTCTCAAGAGTTCAACTCTCATATATTGACGAAAGTGCTCGAGATTTTAAATAAATCTAAGATTTTAAATAAATCAACTGTGTTGTGTAATTAAAATGAAATATCATCAAAATATTTTTTCATTACAACATCGTTTGTGACTGAATGCAAGACGAGTTATGTCAGTTGATAAAATGTTTGTTAATAAGTTGAAATTCTTTAGACATGAATAACTTTGTGAAAGTTCCTTTTAATAGAAATATGTAAAATAAAACACTGTGTTACTATCACTATGAACAATATTTGATGATGGGTGTCTACACGAAAGGCCTCTGGGTCAAATATTGTTCATAGTGAAAGTCATACAGTGTTTTTTTTTTGTTTGATATGATTAATTTAATTTATCAAATTGTTATTTTATACATTGCAGGTATGAACAGCAAAACATTATTTGGTAAAGACAGTCCCAGAGCAAGACTTCTACAAGATCTACGTCACACCTATATGCCTTCGCTCTTTGATGAGGAAGCCATACAACAGAGGAATATAGATATTGAGAAGGTAATATTCATTTTCAATGTTGTCGGTATACCTAATGTGATAATTACGGCACATGATTATACAAAGATTATTATTCCGAATCTGATGATGTTGCCAATCTTATTTATTTATTTATTTATATAAATATATACGGCAAGAAGCCTTTTACATGTTTACATAAATTTAAAAAAATACAATGACATAACAATGGATATAAAAATACTTAGTGTCGAAAAATCAAACAGTAACCAGAGAAATGTATTAAGAATAAATAACTAGTACAATACACACATAAATCAATAACATCTACACAATCACATTATCAATATCAAATAATAGGTAATACAATAAATAAGAGTAAAAAGTAAGAGAATATTATCCTATAAATGTCAGAATCAGTTAAATCTGTCATATATTACAAACGAAATTGGTTAAATCCATGCTGAATAAGGATTGTATGGAGCATTAGCCTTATATAGTTTTGCTGCGAAGCAGAGCAGTATTCTTAATAATTGTTTGATCTCTATTGACATTTTAGTACAAAAGGATTTATCAAATTTCAATACGAAACCACTCAAACAAAGGTGTGTAATTGTTTTTGATTGTGTGATTATTTACAGGAGGCTGCTGCCAAGAGGCTATCATACCAACAGGAGCTTAAGCAGCAGATAGACGAGCAGCATAGACTACGCGAAGAAAGGAAAGCCAGAGAGAAGTATGGAAACATATAATGCATGTAGATTTTAAAATTTTTCTGTTTTTTGTTTTCTATTATTCTACCCTGTGGAATCCCTGGTAAATAATATAGGTTTCCCACTCTGATGAAATTAAAAAATAAATATTTTTTCTACTATATGTTTATTGAGATTTATTGAGCAAGACGTTTTTCTTCTTGTAAGGACTTTGCCAATCTGTTCCCACAATATGCTCCCATTGGCAATCTGTCTCCCACTCTTTTCTATAAGTTTTAGAGTGTCCTGTAAAAGGCAAGTGTTGTAAAATTATTGAACATTCGTAATAATATTTAGAAGTTTCCGCAAGGTTATGGCCCAAACAATAAACAATTAATGAATTTTGTGCTATTTTCAGATTGCTGGAGGAAGCTGAGACTCGTAGATTAGAAGAACAGTTAAAGCTATTGAAGTTGGCTCATGAGGCTGAAATGGAGAAACAGAAGCAAATGGCCATTAGAGTGAGTATCTGTTAAATTAATTTTTTGTAGGATAGAGGAGAGAATTGAATACCAATTACTCGTGTCTTTGTGACAGTGATGCTATGCAACATTGATCTATTCCCTGATATTGCATCCCTCGCGGGTTAGATAGAACACCAAACCATCCTATTCTTACACATATTTTTTGCTTTCAAAATATTCACGCAGTTCCTAATGTGAAATGCTCTCCTATACAATGTATCCATCTTCAAGAATCTGGAACGTTAAACTTACTTGTCTTGTCAGGATTTTTTCCTCTGGTTCCTCTTACTTAACACATAGCCCTGTTTGAAAATTTGATCCATTCATTCAACATTTGCATTTTCTTCAATCCCTCTTTTAGACATGTGGCGACATATACTCTATTTCAATATTAATGAAATGAAATGAAAAGTTTTTTATTTCCCTCCTTTACATGTACATCAACATTAAACAATAACAATGATCACAGTTAAATATGTTATTATGGATATCATGTATGGTCTTAACACTTTCTCATTAACACACCCTATCATGGGCTCCCAACAATGATCCCTAACGAGGGAGCCGGGACCAACCCCCACAGGAATCCAACAATGGATAGATTATGGTTGTCTTTGTAAAAGTAGAATCCTATATGGGGTCGCCCCCGTGCGACTGTGCAAATCACAAATTAACCTACACTAGACAGGGAAATTACACCGTCCCACTAGATTGCTCTGTTCTGAAATGGTGAATACATTCGTTACATGCAATGTTTTTTTTTTAATGTCACTTATATTTGTATCTTTTTGAAATACAGTCATCTTTCTTATAAAATGTTAATAATTTGTTATACACGGAGTAGCCTTAAAATGAATTCTTTTTCAGATCAAAAAGGACTCATCTGAATTGGAGCGTCAACGCCTCAAGCTTCAACAGGATATCGAGAAGGAGAAGAAAGCATTACATCAGTCTAAGATGAAGAGAAACAACAGGGATGATGATGATGACATCAATGAAACTGAAGGAGTTCCGTTACGGAATATGAATCGTTCCGAATCTGCTCAACTGTTTGGGAATCAAGACAGAAACATAGAGAAACATTCTAATCTTCCATTTTATTATTCATCTCCAGCGAACGTCGAAGAAATTCCTGATGTTGATAATGATATAATGAGTTATAATTTAAGACAAAATAATAGACATTTAGGACAAGATCCACCTCCGAAACGAGTGCCTTTTTCGACGAATATCCCTGATTTTACGACGTTTACGGAGTCGATACCCGTCAAAAATTATAATACAAATGATGTAGAGTTTATACCTAATTATTCGCCGGTGCAAAAAGATTCGGGAAAGTTGGTTTATGCAGAAAATACGTTACCAAAGAAATCGAAATACGATACTAGTAAAAATCAGCCTCAAACCAAAGTTGTAATTAGTCGTAATAATTGGACTAATCGTAGTAACAATCAGTCAAAACCCGGTTACGAACCATCGTTTTTGAATAAGAGTATAACTGAAATGATTGATACGAGAAACTTAGTTAAAAATAATGTTAATAAAAATTGTGATGTGTACGAAGATTCTCTTCCAATTCCCATTTTAAAAGAACCAGAACGTGATAAGTTGAATAATGAAGTCGTTACCGATGATTCCAGTTCGAAATATAGCGATGCAATGAGAAACGTTGAAGATAAATGGAAGGTTCCGGCAGTGCAGAGGAATATTTTGAAAAATACGTACACGGAAGACGGAAAACAGGAGAACATCCTGACGCAGCTCGGATCTATACGGAGACAATTGCAGTTGGAACAGTTGAAGTTGGATCAATCACAAATGTTACCAGCGAGAATGGTGAAATGATCTATGATCTTTCTCGTGTATTGTTTGTTTATTTATTTCTGTATGTCGGAACGAAATTATTACACTGTGTCAAATTTTAGCCAAAGTGAGTTTTTTTACATACTCTTTTACTCGTCTTTGTGCTCCTTTTGATGGTGTATTCACCTATCTTGAAAACACACTATATTTAGTAATTTTTGGAATGTTTCGTGATTAACACTGTGGAATTCAATATTTATTATTAATTTAAAAAATAAAAGAAACTTTGTACTTTCCACTAGAATAACTTTATTCAGTTAAAACGTTTTCGGAACTACTTGTTCCATCATCAGTAACAATACAAAACCTAAATTGTTTTCAAGGACACAGATTAAGTGATATTCATAATTATAAAAAAATTATAATAAATTTTTATTGGCTACCTTGGCTATTGGCTACCCCATTTTTATTGGCTACCTTGGCTATTGGCTACCCCACTTGTGGGATATGCCGTGATGGTATAGTATAGTATAGTATAGTATAATAAATTTTGCTTATCAAAAACACCATTTTTACTTAATGATGTGTTTTAAGTTTTAAAAAAATGAGAGCAATAGCTAGTAACTTAATGTTAATAAACAAGTGACAAGCAGCATAAATAATTTTGTTTGAAAGCCCTTACCAATTGCTTAGTGATGTTTAGGGCTATAGTGTATTTTCGCTCCCACATACTGAATTTAGTTACCATACATTGCTATTTAATTATGTTTTACTATTTTTTTTAATACTCTCAAGAATTTTTATCTCAACACTGAACTTTCGAAATGCGTTTATTAGGGGTCTAACTTAGTCCAAACAGTTATTCGTTATTTGAATAGCGTTTAAGTATATTACCCATTTAAAATTACTCAGAAAAACTTGTAATAAACCATTCAATGTATTTTGAGAACATTATATCAAACTTCGTGTATGGAGCATTGCCTGAGTCAATTTAGATGGAACATGTGGATTCAAGGTTTTCATAGCGATCTCTCATAGCTGGTTGTTATTTTTTCTGGTGCGCCATGTCTCGTTAATATTGTAACAAAGTTTCTGCACTCATACCTTCAAAATGACGCCAGGATGCGAGCAGAAATATCAATACAATAAAACAAGATATGGCCTACCTGAAAAACAACCAGCTATAGATGGAACATTTCCATAAACTTTACTCGGATATGCCGTATGTAATATGATCTTTAGTATTGTAGTAGAATTTTATCAATTTATGCTTTTTTCTGTCAACATTTTCCAGTGTTGATTTTTTTATAATTATTATTATTATGGATATGAAGCAGGCAGCAAAGCTGATATGCTTGAATGAGTCCATGATGTTACAGCAATCTGTCAAGTCCATTCTTAAAAAGAATTTACACTCCCAGCAACAACCAAATCTCCAGATTTTTCTTACATAAATTTCTTTGTTTTAAAGTTATTACAAGCGTGCTGCTTCTCTCGTGGCTAAAATACAAACAAAAAAAAATAGCTAAAATTCGAATGAGAACTTTGTGAAAGGTAATTTTTATACATATTAACTATGTAAAAATAATTTAATTAATTCTCTTTTTATAAACGTTTTAGAACATTTCGTTTTCTTCAATCATCAAATTTTAAATATTCTGATAAATTAGATTCCGATCTTCATTTTTCCTTTTTATCGTTAAGTTGTAACTTAACGTAACAAACATTCAAAATAGCGCACAATGTATAAATATTACGCCCGCTCGTTTTGAATAATCCTGTTTGCAGTAGATTTGATGATTTCGCTGCTAGAAAGAGCAGAGCCAAGTTTAACTTAAAGCTGGCCGCATGTCTCTCCATTCTTTAGTTTTCTTTTTTCATTTAATTCTATAGAAGTTCCTGTAGAAATTTGAAAAAAGAGTTTCAAACACTTTTTATATTTTGTCGTGTCGTGGGACACACACGTTTCGATACTTTTGTATCATCAACGTGCCAATTTCTTATAAAATTTCTAGTTGAAACGATTTTTATCATGTATCTGACTCTGTTACTTTCGTTGCGGGCTAGTCAGAATCTGTTTGATTCTCAGGCAGCTACTTCTCGGAGCGAACGTAGAAAACACAAAAAACTATAAGTATTTGTTTCTTTTTTCAAGAACTTTTTTACCTAAGTTTCGACATGTCATGTCGCCATTGTCAAACTAAATCTTTTACAAAAAGGGTGTTCCTTTTATATTATTACAGTTCAACAATCAAACAAAATGTTTTTTTTATTAATAAGTCAATCTCTGCATTTACTTAACAATGCAGTTTTAAGTATTGATTTTGTAGTTATGACAATGATTTCTCTGTAAATTTGATAAAGTTAATATTCTCGACTATGTTGAATGTTGAATATTTTTTAAATACTTCTGCAAGACTTTAAATGTCATGAACGAACAGTAGTGAACTTCCACTCTCATCGTCCAACTATCATAAAGTGAGAATTTTGTATTTTGGCTGTTTCTAATACATAAAACTTGGTATTTCTCGTATTCACTTTCTTAGTCAAAAAAATTCCATTTAAGGACTCCACCTTCGATCCCAAATCATTCATATATGAATTTTATTTTTTACGTAAAAATTTCTGCAAGACTTTAGGTCATGGACAAATAATAAGGAACTTCCACTCTCATCATCCGGACAGAAGTATTATACTTCTGAATATAGTCAATTATTTTGGTGGTAACTTTATTAAAGTTCATTTTTACTTATATTAAAACGATTTAGTTAAAAACACTGTAACTTTCACTATATATATCTTATTTTTGGCAGAGGCCTTTCGGATCACACTGAAGATGGACTAGGTCTGAAATGCCTCTGCCAAAAATAAAATTTATATAGTGAAAGTTATAGTGTTTTTAGCTAAATCATTTTATTATAAGTATTTATATTAACTGCTGATTATAAATTAGTAATTTTTAAATAAGGAACTGTTAAATTGGTTCAGTTTTTTTTGTGCGTTGGTCGCATTATTCCATATATCATTTGGTCAACATTTATTTTGTAAAACTCATTTTGACAATCTAATGTTTAAAACTTCTAATGTGTCTCAATGTTCTTAAAATGGAATATATGTCACTCGCTCAGTTTCAATAAACATTTTAGCATATAAAGTTTTTGTTTATAATGCGAATTACAATGGTATGCTGTTTTATCCCTTGCGGAGTAGGAAACAAGGACTGAACGGCAGTTTGAGCTAGACATTGTATCTTATTTATGTTTATTTTTTAAAACTCCATAATATTTAATTGTAAATGAAACAATTATTTGTAGAGTTACGTAAACATGTTGTGATTATATGATTTATCTGCTCGTTTTTTAATAATCCTGTTTGCAGAAGATCTGATGTTTCTGCAATTTTTTTTCTTAAATATTTCGATCCTGTTTTTTCATCTTGAAGGAAAAACAGTTTACGTTGTTAAACATATGTATTTGTCCCATCATGCCGTCTTTCATGCGTTGGTTAGTTAGCGGGCTGACTGTAAACGATTACAATAAGATTCAGAAATTGATTTTACACAAAATCTTGTTCATACTGGGAACTTGGGCAGAACTGAGGTTGGGAACTTGGGCACTCTGATTGATATAGGTATTCAATTTTTTTTTTGACTTTCGACGTATGATATTGCAATGAATTATTTGCAAACCATACACCACGATCCATGTAAATCTTCTCAAAAATCTTATCAATGTAATCTAACAGCTCTGCTTTTAGGAATATTTTCATTTAATTAATATTCCAAAAAATGGATTTAAATTAAAATTTGAAATCTTTTCAAAAATCTTATCAATGTAATCTAACAGCTCTGCTTTTTGGAAGATTTTCATTTAATTAATATTCCAAAAAATGGATTTTAATTAAAATTTATAATCCTCTCAAAAGTCTTATCAATGTAATCTAACAGCTCTGCTTTTTGGAATTTTTTCATTTAATTAATATTCCAAAAAAATTATTTAAATAAATGAAAATTTAAAATCTTATCAATGTAATCTAACAGCTCTGCGTTTTGGAAGATTTTCATTTATTTAATATTCCAAAAAATGGATTTAATCTAAAATTTAAAATCTTTTCAAAAGACTTATCAATGTAATCGGTCTGCGTTTTGGAAGATTTTCATTTTATTAATATTCCAAAAATTCCGTTTTTTAAAACATTATTTATTCATGGTTACTTTGTTTCGGTTAGCGATAGGCAAATTTATTGTTCTCATATTTTTATGAGTCCGCATAAAGCTAAAAAATATATGAATCTTTTATACATTTCGGTTGAAGATTTTATCAAATACATAATGTGGTAGGGAGAGAGATTTGTCTACACCATCACAGTGTCTCTCACAAGAGGGGTAGCCAGCGTACTAATTACAATTGTAATGAACTTACACGTCGTCCTCGTCTATGTGTCAATATATTTATTTCATCACTTGCACCAGACTTTTGTCACTGACCAAATCTAAAGTTTCATTCAAGTCACAGCCAACATTCATAATATATATCAAAGCTTTGTTTCATTTCTTTAGTGAGAATTCGCATGCAGTATTTAAAGAATAGGTTGAACAGGCATGGCGATATGACACAACACTGCTTCACTCCCTTAGTGAGTGTTAATTACTTCATGGGAAATGTAAATCATAATGTGCGATACTTTAAGTCTATTCAGTTGCCTCTATGCTATTTGTAATGGATTTTTTCTCCGATTTTATGCATATTTTTTAAAACATAGTTTTTTTTTTAATTATTGATTCCTTCTTTAAATGGAATAATATCAAAACATTTATCAATAAATTGTCATCTTGAATTTGTTTATAAAAATCCCAGACTCAAATATGATGTAACGAAAAATAAAAGCATGTGAATTTAACATGCAATGTTCGTTCCATTAAAGATTTCTTATTACATGATTGTTTGATGAGTTTTTCAATCACATTCAATGTCCCTAATTGTCTAAGAAGAGCAATAGACAATTTTTACAAATAGTTTTGTCATAAAAAAGTCAGAATGAATCGGACTTCATGGACTCCCCATACTTAGTCCATCTTGTTGTATGTAAAATTTTTCATTAAATTTAAAATAATTTTGATCTATGCATAAGTTGAAAATTTTAAGTAAATCTGATTTCAAAATAGGGTTTAAATTAATTTTCTCTAAGTGTTCTTCTAATACTAATTTTAATTGCTCAGCCTAAAGATAGCAGTTTTTCAGAAAGTATACCACCAACGAATTGACATCTTTGGTGCCAAGTTTATAACTGTCAGTTTTAATTAAGTGCTCTCCTGGGGCAGCTGTTAATGTTGTTTTATTACGATACAACTTATTCACAACATTAATAGAATAATATAATTTTTACATTTTGATTAAATTCTTTTTTGGTATTGAGGAATTACTTTTTCATGTAAAGTTTATATGAATATTTAAATCACACATTACTTTTTTAACTGGAAGATATTGCCCCCAGGCAATAATATCGGCGATTGCCATATCCTTAAGTGGGAAAGCAGAAAGAACAGAATTGTCATATTAGCTATCTTTACAATCTTTTTCGCTTATATATATATAATCTTTATTTCATATTTTATACATACAATTACAATTCATTACAATCAAAATTATTAAAAATTAGGAATATTTTTTTACTTACCCAAAGAATCTTTTTTTGTCAAAATAGCACAATTCTTTTTGAATCTTGTTGGTTGAGTAAAAAAATATTTTTCTTGTTAAAAAAGCCCAACATTGTATCAGTGCTTTTTGTTGATTTTGTGTCTGTAGGTTCTTGATTTTGGGGACAAGAAGGTGTCAGTAACATATCTTGTTTTGGACCTTTCATTTCATCAAAGGTGTCATCCAGAGTGATGGCAACCACAAAGATGTTCACAGGGAACCAGTATGGCGAGTTGTTTAGCCTCTAGATTTGAATCATTTATTGTCAGAGCATCCGTGGGTCAGGCAGTTGTGACAATTATTCGGTGTAGTGGGTCGTTGACTATAATTTGATGCCGAAAAAATTTAATATAAAAACGTAAATTCAGTGATAAAAAAAGGTCTCTCCTTTGACATCAGCTTATGCCGATGGCTAAGAGGGACCAAACGAGTAAACGGCTTTAATATGTTCACAGACCTGGTGTGCGACACTTAGCTTCACTGTGCTCCGAGTAAAATCAGGTGCCAACAAGCGAACACACCCAGGTGCGTCACGTGGAGGTGGTGCTGCCGTGCACCCAAAATAGACTATCTATATATGTAGACATGACACAACCTTGCTTCACTCCTTTAGTGAGGTAACATGCAGTGCACAAGGAATAGGTTGAATAGCTATGGCGACATAACACAACCCTGCTATACTCCTTTGGTGAGGGAAATATAAACTTATTAGAATGTGCCATGAAACAAGCTTGTATTATAATTTTACGCATATATTTATTTCTTGTAATGCTTCCACGATAAATATTTGCTTTATATGTAGGTTATATTTGTATTGAGGTTATACATATAAGTAGATATTTACACAAGTTTCGGCTCGCAATGTCATCATCAAACTCTCAATTTATTTATTTTAGCTTCTAGTTACAGAGAGTTCATTCTGCATTTTTTTTTGTCGTATTTCCATTTCGTAACTTTCTTCTCCGAATAAATATTTTTTGAAGATATCATCAACCGTTCACCAGCTTAAGTCTGTAGAATACCATTTTACTCGATGAAAATGAAATACGCACTGCTGATTTGTCACAAGTTTGCATATTGTATATTTTGCATATATTTTATATTTTAGATATTTTTATATGAGATGCTTTTTTCAGTTGGGCTATTAAAAGCTAAAAATATTTTTTTATAATATGATACAAGCTACTTTTATATGAATTATATCTAATGCCGTAAAAAAGGAAGAACACAACTACGTTATATTTAGTACTATAGATGTACCGCGTCTGTGGAGAGCTCGAGGTAGAGTGAGGATCTCTTTACTCCACAAGAGTCCTCTCAGTCGGAGGCCAGTCCTGGTGTCAACACTCTGTGTATTATCACCAAGGGCTGTTTTGCTTGTTATAAAATATAAGGGTGGCATCACACCCACTACAATCATAACAATCTTATATTATCATGGCAACCATATAAAAAAAAATTAAGAATACGAAGTATACATTAATACATCTTACAAGTAATATAACTCGGTACAGTGTCATTTATAATTTGCATTAAGTAGACCATTCAATCCATAAACAGAAAAAAAACATCAATAATAAAGTATAAGTAGGCATGCACCTCTACACTCCTATACATATAAAATAATAAATTAATATTAATGCAGTAAATACATAAGTTATAAAACTACATAAACAAATTGTCTGTCTGTGAATATTTTGTCCTATAAATTTATAGGTTTTACATATTTGCGTATGCAGTAGTTTATTCAAATACATATACTACCCGGAAACGTATTGAAACTAGAGATTTTTTTTGTCAGTGTCAACTTTGTGAAAGTTCATTTTTATATATTATATTATAAAACTATAAAAAACACAAAAACTGTTTACTTTCACTATATTTATTTTCGGCATCTGCTGAAAGTAAACAGTTATTGTGTTTAAATTATTTTTATAGTATTGAAACTCTTTATTTTGTTTATTATTTTTACAATCTTGCAATATCATGGTAACCATATAAAAAAAAAAATTAAAAAAAAAAAGTATAAATTAATACATCTTACAACTAATATAACTCGGTACAATGTTATTTATAATTTGCATTAAGTTGACCATTCAATCCATAAACAGAAACATACACAAATCATCCATAAACAGATAAAACCATCAATAATAAAGTATAGGTAGACGTGCACCTACTATACATATAAAATTGTCATAATCATTGTAGCCCTCAACGCTCCTCCCGGGAGCACAGGGCAGAAACCAGCATCCTCATATTTATTTTTAATTTTTAACTCACTTGTTTTTTTAGCTGCCAACTTTCAAACTCTTTTTTATTATAACATTTTGGTGATAAAATTTTCCAGACTTATTGTCGTTTTGATTGTGGATTGATTGTTTTATTTTTTTGCAACACTTCACATTATTGCAGGTGTAATTTGCAACTTTTTTTGTTGCATTATTTTATATTTGACACATCCTCTAGATAATTCTAGAGTCTGCACGTTCACCAAGTGAAAATTTGTACTGATGATAGTAAAACACAGTTAATTTTTCACTTTAATTTATTTTGAAACTGATTGACATTTTCAAAAGTTCATTCTTTAGTATCAATTTTTAATTTGCAAATCATTTGACATTTAACCTGTCAAGTTGCAAAGTCTTTATTTTTAGGACCGAAAATTTTTCTGAATTATTGTCTTTTTCGTGACTGTCTTTGTTGCTCTATTTTATAAATTCCTTTTAAAACTGTTTCTATTTTTATATAGTGAGGAAAATTTTCATTATTGCAAACTTCTATACAACAAGCTTGTTGTTATTCTTACCAGTAACTGATTCTCGATAAGAAAACCATGTTTTTCAATTTCAAATTTTTCATTTTAACGAAATAAATAAAACAAACGTTTTATTCCACTATTTGTTTATTTGATGAGAGAGACGTCTTTCGTCTTGTTAAGACATTGTCAATCCAATTTTCTTTTTAAGTTTGAATCTTTTGACATAAATTTCAGAATTTGAAATCCTTGTAAATTGTCTGTGGAAGATAATTTGAAATTTATTTTTTCTTATTTTTCTGCTGTGCAAAGGATTTTCAGTAGGGGGTGTTCTTCCATGTGGTTACTAGTAGAGGAAGTGCAAGAATTTGATCATCAACAATGTCTGTGTAAGCGGATAATTATGCATTTCTTATTTTCCGATATTTCAAGAGTCGCATCTTGTAGGTTTCTTTCGCCCGCTTGTCGGTCGGATTGTACTATTTACCTTATAACCTGTGACTTTTATTCTTTCAATTTACCTGTGTGTGTTATAATAAAGGGGATGAATCCATAAATACTGCTTCACAGGAGAGCCAAAATTTTAGTTTTTCATTGAAATAATATGTTGTCTAATGTGCATATATTGACTCATTCTTTTTTTCTTAAATGCATATGATCAATATTTAGTGATTAATGCGTCTAACTGCATGAGAAATTGTATTAATGTAGAAGAAGCGAAAGAAGGACGTAAAGATAGATCTATATGGTGTTCCGTTCCCTCTGCCTACCCCACTTGGGATATGGCGTGAGGGTATAGTATAATATTTAACTCGATTAAGGGATGAGTTGAGCTGACCCCTTTTTTCTTTTGCACAGAGAATATTGTTGATAAATTTGTTCCATAATCACTTTCATCGGACATTGAAAAGTTGACAGAAAAAAGCATTTTTAGCTTCATACATAGGTGCTATTTTATAAATTGCTAAGCAAGATATTGTTACATATATTATAATGTGCTTTATTATCAAATAGCAAGATGTTATTATATTTGTATTTGTAGTTTTGATCAAATATTGCCTGAATGTATATGCCTTAACCAAAAATGTATATTATGCATTAATATTGCTTTAAACTTATGTTACTTTGTCAAAATATTGATGACTTTGTTATAATACAACATGCAATGATGTTATTTTACAAAAAAATGACAAATATAATGTATTATTTTGTGAGACAAATTATGTCATTTTGTCAAAATATGATAATTATGTTACATTGTCAAAATATTGAAGACTTTGTCATAATACAACATGCAGTGATGTTATTTTACAAAAAAAATGACAGAAATAATGTATTATTTTGTGAGACAAATTATGTCATTTTGTCAAAAAATGCTATGTTACATTGTCAAAATATTAATGAATTTGGCATAATATGACAGGCAATGATGTTATCTCACAATAAAAATGTCAAATATAATGAATGTTTAGAATATTTACAAATTTTTTTTTTTTCGTTTAACCGGATTTGGGTGCAGTTGACAAAACCAATCAGAAACCTCGACTGGAGAACCAGGTCCACACAATGCAACACTGTGCGAAATCCAATCTAAGGTTTGCATTTTGCGTCTCTTGATTGGTGGACCTTAGGTTGCGACATAAATTTATATATGACAAATTTATTTTCAAATAAAATATTTAAACTTGAATCACTATGTTTATTTGTTACATTAATTTAAATTACGCTATCGCGATTTCAGTGCACTTGCACCATTGACGAGCTTTTCAATGGTGCAAGTGCACTGAAATCGCGATAGCGTAATTTAAATTAATGTAACAAATAAACATAGTGATTCAAGTTTAAATATTTTATTTGAAAATGTCTCGTAATTGTTACATAGTTAATGCCTCTAAAATAAGTGAAAATGACAAATTTAATTTATCAGTGCAAAAGTAGTGTAACACCAGACTTCTTTAGAAGATAATGAAGAATTAAAATTTGGTTTAATTTTTATAATTTTTCTGATAACATATTTTAATTGATTTATTTACTATCTTAAGGTGGCTTGCTCCACTGTTGTATTGAACGTTCATAATGTAAGCAATGTATTTTACACCAGAACCATAACTAACAAAAATTGAGGGTTACACTACTTTTACACTGATAGCCTCATTTGTTTTGTTAGTTTTGATTAGTTTTTAAAAGATTTGATTCGTTCTCGTATAAATACAATAAAAAAAAAATGTTCAGACACTATCGGATCTTCCTTATTGGATTAGAATAAATTGGATTAAATAGGTTTATTATATTTATGAACTCACAGTAAACAGTAGATGAAAATAAACCTAATTATCAATATTAGAATACTCTTTCTTTCTTTTGGAATTTCACTATTAAAAAAATTCTTTTAATAAATTCAAATTTAAAAACTATTTATTGGGTAGTTAGATTTCCTCCAAAACACATAAATTAATTTTTTAATTATTTGATAAAATTAATAATATTTAAATTGTGTTTGCATTAATAATGATTGTATTTATATAATATATCAGGACCTGATGATGCAAACATAAAAGTTGGCAAAAGTGGTTGTTATTATTTTTTTTTGGACATCATCATCGCCCTCAACGCTCCTCTCGGGAGCACAGGGCAGAAACCAGCCTCCTCCATTCAGAGCGTCTCTGTGCCAATTGCGTCACCTCTTTCCACGACATTCCTTGTGCTCTGTTCCATCATCATTATATAGCAGTTTTAAACAAAACAATAAAATTTAAAATGTTAGGATGATCCATGAATGGTACAGTGACGAGATTATCACTATATAGTGATTTCTTCCTACTAACCACGACGTCATAATAGCAGTGTCCACACAACTGGATGAAAATGTCAATTATCGATCTTCAATCATTCGGTGACAATTCGCAGCGTTCTCCAAAGAAATATTTGAATGATTGAGGATTGATGATTGACGTTTTCATCTAGCTGTGTGGACATATACCTAATTAGAATAAATATGTATTTTTCCAATATTATCAATAATACATGGATCGAGGTAGAGGTAACACTCTTGCCTTTGTCCAATATTATCAATAATACATGGATCGAGGTAGAGGTAACACTCTTGCCTTTGTCCAATATTATCAATAATACATGGATCGAGGTAGAGGTAACACTCTTGCCTTTGTCCAATATTATCAATAATACATGGATCGAGGTAGAGGTAACACTCTTGCCTTTGAGTCACCAAGTCCCGGGTTCGATTTCCAGCCAGGGCAAATGAGAATGACTTTTTCAAATTATTGTGGGTCTGGCTGCTATACATATACGCTTAGTGGACTGTACATATGTGTATCGTCGTGTTAGTATCTGTAATATTAATATAATATAAATTAGCACCTCAGTTAGATGGAAGAAATCATTGATATAGTGATAATCTCGCAACTGCATATCATCACATTTTTTTATGTAAATTTTTTTTAAAGAAGTATCTGGGTTTTTGTTATAAACCCAAATACAACCTTATACACCTTTCACAGTAAGCTACTAAAAGTTTGTGTCGTGAAAGGTGAGTTTGCCGGCACCTGGGATTGAACCGCGAATTGCTTTAAGTATTGATTTTGTTATATAAATATTGATGTGCAAGAAGAATAAAATAAATAAGACAAGATGCATACCTCAGTTAAGGACTACCTCGATCTGCATCAAAAAAAATACATGACAAAAGAAAAAACAAAATTTAAAATATCTAATATTATTTATTCATTAGTAACAAAACACAATTCAGATGTTATTAATTTTATCAAATAATACAATAAAATATTCATAAACATTGTATTTGTAACATTGCTTCTGTTATTAAACATAATAGTTTATTGTTATTTTTTAAATAAATAAATTATTTTTAAAGTATGCATATTGATACTCATTATTTAGTTTTAGCATAACAAAAGATATTACATTATTATATTGTACCAAAAATGTTATATTTAATTAAAATTTAATAATTAATAATGTGTCAATATTGTATAATGTATGTAGCTATATTTTAATAATAATTATATCTTTTTTATTGCCAATTAAATGTATTTTATTTACTATTATCTTACCTCCAAGGTATCTCATACAAATGGGTTATATATATAGGAATATGTCGATGGTTTAAAGCAGTGCTCCGCAAACTTTTTATGATCAAGGTACACCTATCCAATCAAGAAATTTTAGAAGTACACTAAAGAAAAAAACAATGTTTATTTATTTCTATCAATATAGCTAGTATGAAAAGATGTTATGTGAGAAATGTGAGCCTGTTTAACTGAGCACAGGCGATCAAAATTTGGAGCAATCGTTGATAAGGCTGCTCTCATCTTTTCATTGATCATCCTCAGGCGTTCTCTTTTTTACGATTTAATAGTTGTGAGCATAAGTAGGTTGTGGCAAATAATAGAATTGCTACAGCATGCTTTGAGAGCAGTGACTTTTTACGGGCACACCAACTGATGACCACGGTACACGCTTTGCGGAACACTGGTTTAAAGCACACAAGACACTTCTTCTTTATGTGTTTTGTCGGGTCCCCCCGAGTTGACGACCACTTGGGAAAAATCTTTTCTGTTCTGGGCAGCACGAAACAGCTCCTCCACACCTCTCATCCCGGTTCACTATCGAATGTTCTGAAGCTAGGAAAGCTGCTTTCTTCCAACCCCTCTACAGCCCTCAATCTTCTTTTCTATGACGAGTTATAGGATGCCATATTTTTCTCCTCTCATTATGTGACGATAATGTGAAGTTTTACGGAACAGTATATATGTAGGTAAAATGAGTTAATATATATACAAGATTGGTTGCAACGTATTTTTTATCCTGAGTACATAATTACCAATAATATTTATATCATTATTGAAATATTTAATAAAAACCAAATGTCACACGTTCTTCAATTATCATTTTTTTGTGCACAGATGTAACATGTCACATTAGATATTTGAGAATGCATTTATATCGACTTTCTTGATTCTTAGAAAGCATGTTATGTCCATCAAGGACATCTTCTGAATTAATTTAAAATTAAGTTAATAAATTGAGAATTTCAAACTTTTAAAACCTGTTTTCTCTAAACTGTCGAATGTGAACATGTGTCTTCTGTGCATTAAACCATCGATTGTTTTGTAAAAAAATACGAGTACATTTTAATGATTCAAAAAAATGTGATATTTTTTATTCAATGATTGCGCTCTATATGAAATAAATAAATAAATAATTGCAAGAAAGCTACAGCTTATTGGAAGCCATTATTTGCTGCTTTTGATGCACAATCTCCAATACTATTGCCATTCAAACATGATATCATATTTGGAAGATTTAAAGCAACGTTGACACATACTTGGATCATCGATTGCGGAGGTTTTGGTTTTCCACAACTGTTCTTCGAACTATCACAAGGAGTAGGGGGACATGGAGTTGTAGTTTTGGATATTGTAAATTTTGTTGTTGTATCCCTTGAAGATGTGGTTTTGGTCTTCGTTGGTCTTGTGCGAGATGTGCGAGTCTTCGTGGGTCTAGTTCTTGTTGATGTTTTAGTAGAAGTCGAAGAACTAGTGGTTGTAGAAGTTTTAGTTGTGGTAGAGGAGCTAGAGGTTGTAGAAATTTTTGTTGTAGCAGAGGAGGTTGTAGAAGTTTTAGTTGTGGTAGACGAGTTAGAGGTTGTAGAAGTTTTTGTTGTAGTAGAGGAGGTTGTAGAAGTTTTAGTTGTGGTAGATGAGCTAGAGGTTGTAGAAGTTTTTGTTGTAGTAGAGGAGGTTGTAGAAGTTTTAGTTGTGGTAGAGGAGCTAGAGGTTGTAGAAGTTTTTGTTGTAGTAGAGGAGGTTGTAGAAGTTTTAGTTGTGGTAGACGAGCTAGAGGTTGTGGAAGTTTTAGTTGTGGTAGACGAGCTAGACGTTGTAGAAGTTTTAGTTGTGGTAGAGGAGCTTGAAGTTGTTGAAGTCTTAGAAGTAGTAGATGTCGTAGAAGTCTTTGATGTGGTAGATGTACTAGTTGTTGTTGACGTTTTCGATGTCGTAGAGGTGGTTGACGTTTTCGATGTAGTTGAGGTAGTAGAAGTCTTAGACGTAGTTGATGTACTAGAGGTTGTTGAAGTTTTCGATGTCGTCGAAGTTGTTGACGTTTTCGATGTTGTAGAAGTCTTAGACGTAGTTGATGTACTAGAGGTTGTTGACGTTTTCGAAGTAGTAGAAGTTTTACATGTAGTTGATGTACTAGAGGTCGTTGACGTTTTCGATGTAGTAGAAGTTTTACATGTAGTTGATGTACTAGAGGTCGTTGACGTTTTCGATGTAGTAGAAGTTTTAGATGTAGTTGATGTACTAGAGGTCGTTGACGTTTTCGATGTCGTCGAAGTTGTTGACGTTTTCGATGTTGTAGAAGTCTTAGACGTAGTTGATGTACTAGAGGTTGTTGACGTTTTCGAAGTAGTAGAAGTTTTAGATGTAGTTGATGTACTAGAGGTCGTTGACGTTTTCGATGTAGTAGAAGTTTTAGATGTAGTTGATGTACTAGAGGTCGTTGACGTTTTCGATGTTGTAGAAGTCTTAGACGTAGTTGATGTACTAGAGGTTGTTGACGTTTTCGATGTAGTAGAAGTTTTACATGTAGTTGATGTACTAGAGGTCGTTGACGTTTTCGATGTTGTAGAAGTCTTAGACGTAGTTGATGTACTAGAGGTTGTTGACGTTTTGGATGTCGTCGAAGTTGTTGACGTTTTCGATGTTGTAGAAGTCTTAGACGTAGTTGATGTACTAGAGGTTCTTGACGTTGGTGTGGAAGGCCTTGGAGGTGTTGTAGGTAAAAGATATATTGTTGATGTAGATGTTGACTTAGTAATTTTTGAGGTGACTGTTGACGGCGTTGTCGGTAAAAGATATACTGTTGATTTAGTTGTTTTGGTCGTAGGAATTTTTGTTTCTGTTATAGTTTGATCCGGACTTGGAGGTAGCCCGCCAGGAGCTAGATTAGTGACGTCGATAGCTGCCATTCGGTTATTCATTTTTAACGTTTGTGTCGATGGTTTTTCAGAACATCCTGTACAGTTAAACTGAAAATTAAGCACAATTTTCATTTTCATAAACATTTATTTCTTTCTATGGCATAATAAGCAACTCAAAGTTTTCTGTCTGTTCTCGAATGTTCTGTAAAAGGCAGGTATAAGGTTAATGTTTGCATTGTATCTAATGGTACTTATAGTTTTAGTCGGTAGCACATTGCCAGATTGGACAACGTGTTTGTCGCTAAAAATGAAAAAAATATATTTTAAAATCATTTATACGATTAGCAATTTTGTTAAATTAGTACATGAAACTATTATTTAAAGCTTAAAAAGCCAAAGTTGTCTTAATCGGTAGTTCTCCAGATTCGACTTGAACTTAAAACCAAAGATATACTTGATTGGTTATTCAAAGAAAAAATCGGTCATGCAGCTAATCAAATTTTGCATCAAGTTTTATACTGACGTTGGTTGTAAGACAATACATTGCTAATGCTTGAAGGCCATCGATCTTGGAACACAAAAATTCTGACAAAATGTACCTCGCTGCAAGTCTTGTATGTCTATGCCCAAAACATAATTATTAAGTGAGATGTGCTTTATCCAATTATTAAGTTAATGGGCGACATAACAAAGATTAAAATTTTCTTTTATAACCCATACTAGTATTGCCAGAAACTGAGTAGTTCTTTGCATTTTCTCCATCTTAAAATTTACTTTAGCTGAATTTTGTACCTACAACGTCATTAAGTGTATCCAGTAGAGGATATTTTCCATTACCACATTTGCCTTCGTAGTCATCTGAGGCCAAACCAAATACAACTGCTCCTCCCAATTTATTCTCGATTATGTAATCCGCCTGAAATTATGAAAAAAAAAAAATTACCAAATTCGATCGAAAAATTTAATTTAGGATATGGGATTTTCTTTTATGAAGACTCAAGTACCAAAAGGCGGGTTTATTGCATAAGCAATCTCTTCCAGTCAACCAAAAAAAAATTAAAATAGAAAAATAATACTATAGTTAAAGTGATAAATAAATCCACACATAAATATTTGAGTCGGTTCGTATGTGCGTATGTCCTCAATGGACTCTGAAATAAGGAAAGACAGAAGCAAAATAATACACTCTATACGAGGTCTCATCTCCTGGGCAGGTTTAAGGCTAAAAACATTTTAAATATCTTATGTATTGATAAAGATATTACAATTTTAATGAGATTCCCATACATTCGCTTGACAAAATTGCCAAGCGAATGTATGAAAATCCAATATTTATAGTCAAACATTTTTCATTGTATTGAATTAATTTCAAAATAGATGTAACAATAAATAAAACAATACTGAAACTAAATAATTAGGGACTGTTTACATAATGAAACATTGTGATTGCTAATGACAAAAAATCCTGAATTATGAGAATAAAAATTGCATATTTTTGACATTTTGAGCTATTTTCATAATGGAGGATATTATGAGACCATAGAAATCCATACTGTAGAATAAGAATAGTATTATGTAAAAAATCCATAAACAATGTTAATTGATTTTTTGTATAAATAAATACAAAAGTACCTCGGTACTAGCCATAAGAACCTATTTATTTTCGCCTAATATTTTTCTTTACTTTTCATGGCAAATCATTTGAAGATTTATGTAGGTACTACAAACTAAAAATACCAGTTTTAACCCATGTATTTGCACGGTTTTTGTTTATTTGAACCCGAGCAATGCCGGGTTACAAAAGCTTGTACTAAATAAGATGAAAAAAAACTATAAATTCAACACATAATATAAATTGGATATAAAAAAGTAAAGCACACATATAATAACAAGAATAGGAAAGGGGAAGGAGAAAATGAAAATGATAGGATCTGCTCAGCATAATTACTATTTACGCTAAAGATAAACAGCACTTGATATGAGAGAAATTGAAAAATGTACGGGAAGACTCAAGAATGTTAATTTTTTAAAATACCTTATACTGAATGGAAACAGAGTCTTCATAACTTATCCATTCATTGCCTTTGAGTATGTAAGGTGCCTTTGCAACTGGGTCATATGTCTTGGTAGAATTTTCGATGAGTGGGCAAACCTGGAAATAAATAAAAATACGGTGGCCATCATGTTAGTCTTTCTTCACGTTGTCTTTCTACTTCCCCACGCTTTATTGATTGTGGGATATGGATGGCGGAAGTGCACTTCCAAATTAATATTGAATAAAGGTTTGAACGAATAAATGGGAGATTTTC
Source organism: Athripsodes cinereus (assembly GCA_947579605.1). Taxonomy (NCBI): domain Eukaryota; kingdom Metazoa; phylum Arthropoda; class Insecta; order Trichoptera; family Leptoceridae; genus Athripsodes; species Athripsodes cinereus. The sequence goes on along the minus strand of OX388324.1, from coordinate 2,044,949 downwards.
TACAAAAAGCTTAGATCTAATGTTTCAAAGTTTCCTCAATTCATTCCACAGATGAAATTGTTAGTAATTTTAACTGGAAAATAGTAATATTTTGTCTTTGGAGGCTCAAGAGTCTGTAATAATAATGTTGGAGACTTGTTATCTTTTAGGTATCAAAATGAATTTCCAGGTATTATGTATCTCAAGGAGCTGTTTCGAAGGGAAGGAATTCTGATTTTGGATTTGTAATAAAAAGTGATTAAAAATAGCTAAGGTGAATATCTAATTATATAGTATTCAAACAATTATTTGATCATTAGATTCATTAGTGTATATTGTATAGAAACAAAATTGTACTGACCTCATTATATGGCACATATAAAGAGTTAAGCAGATTGCCTGGTTTTTCATTGATAGGACATCCAACACCAGTGCAGTTCAGAGACTTAAGATTATATAACTCTCCACTGAACGGAATGGTGATGACTATTTTACCAGAAGGAACTCCAGCATTTAGCCATGCCTTGACTGACGCATCCTGGAAAATATTGAAAAGGATTAAAAACCTGTAACTCATGGTGAATGAGAAATTTTAAATTGTTGTTTTGATTCGGGGGGATAGGGGTAGTTCTGCTGATTTTGAAGTATCTCGTAAAAATATTCCAGATGGCATTAAGGGTTTCTCACCGATTTCTCTAGAATGTTTCAAGAGCGAAGTTTTTATGTTATCAAGACCTGAGTCTGACTTTAATTGATATTTTTTTCTCAAGGAAGGGCTCAGGGTTTATCAGAAGCGTTCATTTTGTCCAAAACTTAAGAACCATTTATGTTTCTTGGGAAGAGATACTCTCTACAAACGACTTTTCATTTATAAACTGTTTTTAACTTCACAACATTATTCTGATTAATATTTCGATCACTAAATTGATATTTATCAGGCAAATTTAATACTGCTCAGTTTCACACAGTCGATTTAATTTAATTCACAAAATTAGCGAATTACTCAAAATGGTTCGTTGGATGCAGTGTTTAATAATATTGAAGACTCATTCATATTCCTGGATATCTATAAGTCAGGGTCTCCTAATTATCTGCTCTTCCAAAAAAAACTCTGTCCTAACGGGTGGGCTTAAAAGTGAGTCTAGTTGGCCAAAACCACGGGAAACATTCATAATCCATTTAGTGCGTCTTAAGGGGCCCCTTTAGCAAAAACGATAAAACATTCAATTTTCAACAAGTTTGGTACACAAACTCTCAAAACTTGTTGACCCTACGAACATTTTGATTTGATAAAATATGAAAACAAATATTAATTACCAATATCAAACTTTAACTTAAAAAAAACTCGATTTTAGCTTCATAGTATTCGTTTATAAAAAAGCATATTTCTAAAAATCGAATTCGGGGGTGTGTTTGGTACATAAGTGCACGAGAATCCTACAAATTTCCATATATTTATTTTAATAATGAGAATATTTAGATAGTTATTACAATTATAAAACAAAAAAAAAAACTATTTTTTTTGTTTTTTTCATGGATATTGACCGACTTAAAAAATATTTTTTTTGATAAAATTGCTCATATTTTGAAACCGAAAATCACCTCATGAACTCAATTTTTTGTATACTAAAAAAAGTTTGCTAAAATCTATAGTATTTAGGTATATGCTTGATAGGAAGAATAAAATATATATATATATATTTTACAAATAATTTGTATTTTGATATAACAAAGAGTACCTAAATATATCTCGTCAGTCTGCGATTTATTTATTTTTTAGTAAAAAACTAATATTGGTAATAAATATTTGATTTTTTATTTTATCAAATCAATATGTTCGCAAGGGTCAACAAGTTTGGGCAGTTTTTCTATCAAATTTGCTGAAAATAGAAAATTTTACCGTTTTTGCTAAACGGGGCCCTTAAATGCTTCTTTCTGGAGAACGGATTGTCTTAATTGAAATTATAATTATACTTAAAAATGCAATTAAGTAAAATATATGGGTATGGAATAGATCACTTACAACACTCGCTTTGTTATTGCTATCGTAAAGAGGACTGCTATGACCTGTGACTTTACTTGACTCAATCTGATAATTTGCAGTCAAAATATTCCAGAAATCAAGATGCCTGGAAATTGTTATAAACATTGCAGTATCATGCATTAATATCAAGAAAATATGTCTGTTAAATGATATTTTTTTTTCTAAAATTAGTCTGAGAAAAGATGCAACTGTTTTGCTGTGAAAACATTCTGAATATTTGAAAGTTCATGGTCAATAATAGCTTTAAAAATGATATTTTTTTAATGCTATTGTTATGTTTTTTGCCAAGGCTATCCCAAGGCTCTAATGTTGTTGGCATTGTAGGAATGGTGGATTCTCACAGAGGGACTTCCAGGCTGTCAAAACTCTTGTAGACGAAAGAAGAGTGGTCTTTCTGCCCAAAAAACATTTTGATCATGTTCGTCATTTTCTATATTTGGTGCATTCTTGAGGTTATAAATTCGATATAATTTCAAGAGTGCACCAGGCATTGGTGTAAACATTAGTATGTTGTGATATTTATCAAGTTTTATGAAATAATACATCTTCTAATTTCATTAAAAAAAACGGATTTCTGATAATTTATATATTTTTGACGCAATTGGACAATATATTTCATTGATGGACCAAAAATTAACCTGGCAGCAGCACGTGAATTCAATCCGACGAAAATTTTTCCACTCTCTACATACTCTTAAAAGATATCAAATGTTTCTGCCAACCAAAATTCCAAAATTAAAACTTTACTCGTACAATCTTTGCTGCTGCCTCTCATAGATTATGCCGATGCGGTATACCTCGATCTTAATGTAGACCTAGCAAATAAACTTGAGAGACTTCAAAACTTTGGTATCCGTTTTATTTTTAATCTCAAAAGGTCCGATCATAATATCTCCCAGTATCGGCATACTCTGAAATGGCTAACAGTGTGTCAAAGACGTGAACTTCATATTTTATCTCTTGTTCATAAAACACTCTATTCAACGTCTTTTCCTTACTATTTGAAAGAAAAATTCGAGTACCTAGCGAACCATGGTCTACCACTGCGTTCCAACAACGAGCGTCTTCTGGCAATTCCTACACATAACACCAATTTCTTTTTTTAATTATTCTCAGTATGTGGTGCTCGTTGCTGGAATAATCTCCGTTCTTCTCATAGAATATCTCAATCTTTTAATGGGTTTAAATACGCCGTCAAGAAGTATTTATTGTCTTCTAACTCAGCATCCGTCCCCTAACCCCTTCCGATCCCTTTGGAGTGTTAGGTGTGTGGATTGTAGTTTTTTTCATTTTTTTTTCAAACTAATTTGTGTGGCTATTTTTTTTAATGTTTGTGTTATTGTTATTATAATTTCTATTTCTGTTTAGTGTTAATGTGACGTGGTTAGATGGAAGAAATCACTATATAGTGATAATCTCGCCACTGCACATCATCACATTTTTTCTTGTGTATATTGCTTTATTTTATTTGTTATATGAATGATGATGTGCAAGAAGAATAAAATAAATAAATAAATAAATAATATTTGATAAACATCACAACAATAATATGAATGTATACATAAATGTCTGGTATATTGTTATGGTTGAATTTTAAATAATTGACTATTAACTATATTTGACATTTTTATACCGCTTGATTTCTATTTGTAATATCTTGACTAAATTTTTTTTAACAATTTCGTACCTTATTTTAAATTTATAACATGATTAATGTTATACTGTCTGTACTCTCGTTTTTTAAATTTAATTGTTTTGTGCCTTTTTTGTAACTGATCGTTCCTTTGTTTACATGTTTTGTATGTATACAGAGGTTTAACATGTAAAAGGCTTTGGCCGTAAATATTTGTAAATAAATAAATAAATAATAAAATAAATTACATAATACAACCATAATACTCGTGTAAATGTTGGAATGACTATTCTCAGCTTCCGTGAGATTGGTATGCATGTATTTTTGACTATAGTCACTTCGCGCATCGTAAGATTAAGATAAGATGAAGCTCGTATTTAGATTGTGTCAAGAGCAACCTTGCAGATCTGATTAAAATACATGAAAATAATCTTACTTTTCAACTTCCTTTGGTTCATAGATCGAATCAATCATGGCAGGATTAGAATGTCCATAAGCACCCAAGATCAAGTTATGTTTATCGAATTCTGGTTTGAGTGCTTTAATCAAAGACGTAAATTTCTGTTTCTCATCTGAAGACGGGTAACTCCAGGCCACAATCATACCGTCTAAATTATGGTTAGTGAGAAAATTTACAACATCCGTAACAAAATGGTTCAGCTTTTCTGGAGATGTCATAACCTGGGTGAAATAAAAATAAATCAAAAATAATTCTAATGAAACGTATGAAATACTATGTTTTAAAGATAAAGAATGAATAATTGCTGTACCAACTCTTAGATCTGACTAAATGATACTTTGTTCACAAAAAGAGATTATTCCTATCTGACATTATATTCTATCTATTTATCTATCTGCGTTGACTACCTACCTGTTTACTATGGTTTGTTACATTATTTCTGTTTTATATTATTTAAATTTTGTTATCATTTATTGTCTTAGATTCATTGATTTTGCTGCGTCCTTCTGAATTGATTATTTATTTGTTATGTGGAAAAGTATATATGTATATATATGAGTAATTTTATATTGAACTTCCACTTTGAATTTTTTTTATTGCTTGTGTTTGATTTTATTATACTTAAATTAATAAAAAACTTTTATCAAGTTTTATTTAAAAAAATATTATTTTATATTCTGTAAGCATAATATTAATTAATTTATATTGTTTTTGGATTATGTATAATTATTTTTTGTCTTGTTACTCCAGTGATATGTTACAACTAGATTCGCAATGTCATACAAATATTCTCTAAAAATGTGTACCCACCCGTCGAGGTACAATACCTGAGTAATATATATTCATCTCTTTTCTTTTGTATATATTCATCTCTATCTACCGGCCTTTGTCGTCTGTTATAATCCCCATTCTCATATTGTCTATCTCTTGTTATCTACAAACAATTTATATGTGTGTCGCTTTTTTTCAAACTAAAAATTGCGGCACCAAGGACCGCAAAGAGATTTTATTGATGGTACATGTTTGAGATTCATATTGCAAATCTAGGTATAACATATCACTGTGTTACTCCTGTCTTATTTGAATTTACTTTTATGTACTTTTTTATATCTGTTATATATTTTATACATGTAAAAAGCTAACACCGTATATTGAAATAAAATAAAATTAAAATAACTTTGTACAAGACTAAAATTATTATGTCAAAACTTTAATATTTTCAGTACAATATTCAATTCCGCAGAATAAATTGTTTTGTATGGTTTCAATTTCATCATGGATTTACGAATTTTTCTACGAGCAAGACTTTTTACATAGTCAGGATTAACTTTACAGTTAACCTAGTCTAAATATGCAACTTGTTCGTGAATACGGCTCTATTTGGGTCATTATTATTTTCAGTGCTTCAATGAGTTATGTATTGTGGAACAAGCAATAAAATAAACAGCTTACCGAAAGGTACTCAGACGATGTCCCGCTTAGGGATATCATAGTTTTGATAGCAGGATCATCACTTTTTAGGATTTCTAATTTAGACATTTCAACTGGAATCAAAAAAATTAAAATAAAGTTCGTCGGTAGCCTGGAGGTAGAGTCTCGGCCTTCAGAACAAGAGGTCCGTGGTTCGATCCCAGGTGCCGGCAAACTCCCCTTTCACGGCACAAGCTTTTAGCTTAGTGTGAAAGGTGTATAAGGTTGTATTTGGGTTTATAACAAAACCCAGATATATCTTTTTTAAAAAAAAAAAATATATCGAATTAAACAACTTTTGATGATTTTGTAAGAGATATACATATATTGAAGGGTTCACCGACTCTATTATACGATTCTAATCTATACACTAGCAAGTTTCAGACAAACAGTAATTATTAATGGATTTATTTAATTTTAAGAAAGACATTGTCGTGGGGCGTCCTTCAGGCGAACCTTGAGCCCTTGCAAAGAATCGCCATTAAGAGTATGTAAGACATAGGAACTGACATTCCTGTTACATCCATGAATGAGGAAGGGAGCGACCCTAAATATGCATCGACCGCACCCAGAAAGCGAAGAAGTCTTGGGACCTCCATTTACTAATAGTAATAGTCTAGGTCTAGTTCAAAAAAAGAACAATGAAGATTAAATTTTTGAGTTCGTCGGTAGCCTGGAGGTAGAGTCTCGGCCTTGTGAATATGAGGTCCGTGGTTCAATCCCAGGTGCTGGCAAATTTCCCTTTCACGAAACAAGCTTTTAACTTACTGTGAAAGGTGTATAAGGTTGTATTTGGGTTTATAACAAAAACCCAGATATATCTTGGAAAAAAAATCAAAATTTGGAAACGCTTCTTACTCAGGTCTTCATTCCGGATGACATCAATGTAATCATCTTTGATTGTGAGGTATCCATAGACAACGTGAGTGCAGAGTTTAGAGTACATATAACTCAAGTCTATGTACCCATCTCCAGGTGGGTATTGTGTCCAGTAGCCATACATACAAAGGATTCGGTTGGTAGCTGAAAAAAATAAAGCAGATGAAAAATCATAACAATAATAATTCATTGACGTAACCGAAAATCTAAACTAAAGGGGGTCAAATCCATGAAACTTAAATTTGAGACACTTGGAGAAAACCTCTACTTTGTAAGAACACAGTTTTGGAAACATGAAACATTGTGTGGCTTAAATATCAATTTAGGGCTACGTTTGTTTCGGCACCGAATAAACCTAGTCTTGAAGAACGAGAATCTATCTCCTACTCATTTTTAAGAAAATAAAAAATAGACTGGATCCGCTGTGGTTTTGAGCGTCTCATATCTTTTTCTTCAGTTAGGAATATACAACTTCCTGCAACTAATATTGAAGGGGAAGATAAAGGAGAGAAGAATATCATTCAGGAAACCTGATATGGCACAAAAAAAATGAAACCATTTGGATTCATCTTTTGACATGGTATCTCTTGTGATTCTCCGCATTTTTTGTCTTGAGCATACTGTATCCACTTTCTTAGAACCTGTACACATAATTTGACCTTCTTGCCTGAAGCATTCCAACACTTCTTCTGTTTATTCTCAGTTGTCTCTCCAGAAATTTCTGGCAACATAATATTTGGCCCAGTTCCATACGACTTTAAGTGGATAAAAAAGTGATAATACTTATATACGAGGTAATATTTGTAATGAAATTTTTATCACGAAATAAAAAAATAAATCATTTGATTTCAAAAAATATCAATTACCATTTTCAACCGCTTGGACACCGGGGCTGGCAAAAATTGCCAGTAAGGACACAGTTACACCAAATACTTTTAACAAACACATTGTTTCGTTGATTCCTGTCTAAAGCGATAATGCGAATAAAATCTTGGAGTCCTTTATTAAAATATCCAATGTTTTATGTTCTGGTCATGATTTTATTTTTAATAGATCAAATATCGTGATAATTTCATTCAGTAATACATCATATATTTTATGTAGCTTTTTGATGAATTTGTTATAAGCGATTAGCCGGAATATTTTTTCGGTTAATCGATTCAGTTTCATTAATTAAAAAAAAAAACAAAGTAAAGCTGGATTGAGAAATTTAAGTAATTAGCTATAATTTAGATTCTGATACCAAACCATCAGTTTTCAGATTATTTTCGCACATTATTCAATTATTTTAATTTGTACTAACATTTCAGAGTTTGAATATTTCTTTCGATTTCATTTTTATTTGTAATCCGCGCAATGGAAAGAATTTTAGTTTATTAAGAATTATAATTATGTTTTGATTAAATCCAATTCAATTGCTTTTCCACTCAGAGACCAGGCTCCTCCATTCAAAGCGTCTCTGATGTCGTTATTGTTATAGGAACGACGTATGGAAAAAAAGGAGTGTTCAGGGCATTAGAACCTTTGCGGATGAAAGAGCAGTGCCTTTTTTGTCGACATTCATAAAAAAAAACAAAAATGTTAAAAAGTAAAATCAAATTTGATTAACCGATTAACTGCATAATGATTAACCGGTTACCCGATGAATCTTTTTGTATTTTTTATAGTTTTAACGATAATGCGGTTTAAGTGATTTTAAAAGCATTTTGAGTTTTACCGCTTATTTCATAAGTAGTTTTTTAAGTAAAGAAGTATGTTAAAATAATGAAAAACATATTTACATACATTGTAGTCGGAATATGGGTACATTGTAATCAATTGTAACTTGTAGCGAAATGTGTGCGTTGTTAAAATCATTGATAAATACTATGTAAACCAAATAAAATATTATAATATAATAATTTTATCGAATATATTATAAACTCAAAATAATTGCTCTCCTACATGGGGCATTTCGTGTATGGCAACCCGACAATGGAGGATCCATTGACCATCCCGATCGTGACGAAATCTACGGACTTCCATTTATCCTGTCTACATGAGAGGTGGTCATAGTGGGCAGTCTAAAGGGTCGAAGATGAAAGTTATCTCTCTCTGCTTATCTGAGAGAAAATGGGGTGAACGAAAGAGCCAAGAGAGCCCCACCATATAAGATATGTCTCAAAGGTAAATGTGGTATTAAATTTATATCTATAATATTAGTGTTTACATAATAAATGATTGTTTACGAGATGTCTGTATGAGGTTGATTGCGTATATCTATTGATGTAGTGTTCATGGGTTGGATGTTTTGTTAATTGTGTGAATGTTGCTGATAAATTATGATAATGTGTTTCAAACACCTGATTTGCACTTTGTAATAAGTAAATAAATAAATTGGAAATACGAGGGGGTTTAGTCGGTAGTGGATGTTGGTCAAACAACCGCTTATTTGATAACCTGGTGCGGTCAGAATAGAAATGTTGTTTCTTTTCCAAATTGGTCGCAACCGTTAAGATCATAATATGATAATATGTATTATTATTATCGTCTTAAGATAAGTTAAACTAGGTTGGTCACAGATTTTGGTAAACATTGAAAGAACTTCTCTTGACATATTTTGGTAATCGGTGAATACTAACTTACTTTATGGATCTGGACCTCAGATCTTGCCAATTCAGTAAGTTGCCACGGATATCGCCTACTCATTAGCCATCTTCAAGTTATCTTCATCAAAGACACTCTGCATCATCAGGCACTGCAGCAATCGGTAAATGAAGAAGATACTAAGCAGGAGATCAAAGATGCAAAGCCTCTGTTAGGACTAAACAAAGATATTCTGGAGTGGAAGCCAAGATTTTTTTTTTTAAAAGATATATCTGGGTTTTTGTTATAAACCCAAATACAACCTTATACACCTTTCACAGTAAGCTACTAAAAGCTTGTGTCGTGAAAGGGTAGTTTGCCGGCACTTGGTATCGAACCACCGACCCCATGTTCACGAGGCCGAGACTCTACCTCCAGGCTACCGACGAACTATAAATATAATAGTAACGTTTTTTAATGGAGAGTAAAATATTTCTAGAAGGATGGCGGTTGACAAAGTCATTTCGAAGTCTTGTTAGTTCAATAATGGATTGACGAAAAAAGTCGAAGAATGTATGTAATTTTTTTCTTATGATTATAAATTGTGTAATAATTTAATAGGGAATAATTACAGTGAAGTTGATATATTCAATGATTTGGAGTACACCATGAGGAAATGTGCTGTGAGCGGGTTTCTTTGAAGGTACATGCTTTCCATTGAGATTCCTCTGTAGTTTCTATTGCCATGTTTTTGTATTTATTGTCTCTTATAATGATTGTGTTTGTTTCAAGTATGTTTTTTTTAAGAGTCTCTGAGTGCCTTATAAAACGCGGGTGTTAAAGAAAACATAAATAAAAAGACATTTTATTTATTTTTTGTTCTTTACTGTTTATTGATGGCAAGAAAATGTACACAAAAATTTACATACATACATACATACATCTTCTTCCCCTTGTCCTAGTTGGGTCAGGGGCCCATTGCGCCTAGGTACCTCCTCCAGAGATCCCTGTCCACCACTGCTTCCAGGACCTCTGGCCACTCCAAACCAAGTCTTTCATCACACAAGTTTGACACCTGCCCTTGCCAGCTTCTTCTAGGGCGGCCCACCGGTCTTTTGCCCTCTCCCACAGCCTCCAAAGATCTAAGTGGTAGTCGGTCCTCTGGCATGCGGAGAACATGACCCAGCCATCGCAACTGCGACTTCTCTATATGCAGAAGTACCGGTTCCACATTGAGAGCCTCACGAACATACGTATTCCTTATACGGTCTCTCAATGACACACCAGCCACTCCCCTGAGGAACCGCATTTCCGCTGCCTGTAACCTTGATCTCACGCTCTCCGTGAGCATCCAAATCTGGTGTCCATATGTGAGGATAGGGCGGTAAATTGTCTTTGGTAAATATGCCCATTTTCGTCCGTTGGGTCAGCTCGGATTTATGTATTATCGGGTTTTTAAGCGCTTTCAGCACATTTCTTGCCGATACAATCCTCTTGTCTATGCACGCTGTTTGTCGACCATCTGCTGAGAACTCTACAAAAATTTATTTTAATCAAATACAATCAATATATGGAGGGCGAGTTTATTGCAGAGGCGCAATTTCTTTCAACTTATCCAATTTCATGAAACTTTCACAAAAAGTCTTAAAGGAAGGAAAAGAGGTGGTATTTAGGAGGAGAATAGGTAGGAAAGAGGTTATGCAAAATTTTGAGTGATTAAGTGGTCCTTAACCGTTCGCTTGAAAGCGTGGAGACTGGGAAGCACACTTATTCTGGAAGGTAAACTATTCCAACATTGAGCACCATGAACAAGAAATGAGTTCGTAAAAAAGTTTGAGCCATAGCTTAAACAAACTCAGACAATCCAGTTCATAAACTGGTATCGCCAGAAGACGCTCGCTATTGGATCGTTAGGGTAATCAATGACTCGAAATATATTCAAACAAATTAATACAAAGATGAACTATGTCACCCATCCTGAATTCATTGCAAGTTTATATTACATGCAGTTAACCTGCTGGCTACATCACTTGTGGAATAGGCTGTGATTGTATAGATATGTACATCATCATCATCATCATCGCCCTCAACGCTCCTCTCGGGAGCACAGGACAGAAACCAGCCTCCTCCATTCAGAGCGTCTCTGTGCCAATTGCGTCACCTCTTTCCACGACATTCCTTGCGCTCTGATATCGTTGTCATAAGAACGGTGTATTGTGAAAGAGGGACGCCCGGGCCGACGGAACCCCTGCGGACGGAAGAACAGTGCTCTTTTTGGCCAACTATCATTAGGCATTCTCAAAACATGTCCCAGCCAGGACCATCGTCTCTCCTGTATTACGGGGATTACAGGTCTCTGCTGGGTGCGCCGGCGCACAGCATCATTTGTAACATGTTCATACCATTTGACATCCAAAATCCTTCTAAGACACTTGTTTTCAAAGCTGAGTATCTTTCGCTCTTGAGCCTTGGTTAAGTGCCAAGACTCACAGCCATATAGAAGGATTGGGATGATGCACGCATTGAACAAGCATATGATATGTACATAGATACCAAAAAATGATCAACAATTAATTTTTAGTGTTTCCCGTATTTTATTTTAGTAGAATGGGATTATAGCATTTCCATTATTATGAGTGCAGTTTATTTTGGTACGTATGTCAATGTAATAGTTTCCATATCATTTAAAATATTAAATCGGTTAACCCTTAAAAAGTCCGTTAAATTTATATTTTTGTTAATGTAATATTCTTTCGAACAAGGTGACACAAAAAACCGAGAAATTTTTAGGAAGTCAATAAAACCAAAAGAGCTGAATTAGAAATATTTTATTCCTAGTAAAAAAAAAAAATTAACACTAAATGTCGTTTAAGAAACATTAATATTTTTTTCTGTCGCCCTGACTTGTTTTTACAGGTGATGGCTTCCTATGTAAAAATACATTCTTCAAATCTGCTGTTGAGATTCCTAATCGACTTCTGCAACATCTCAGTTGGGAGACTGTGACTTTCATGATGAATTCTCTGTTTTAAATCATTCAGAATTCTTGGTCTAATGGTGTTCACTTAAATCTTGAGACGCCGGCCGGCCAAAACAGCAATAAAACCACTTTGTGTGGAATCTTTTGACTACATTTCTTCGATGTCTTTGATTCTTAGATGATGATTTATATAAGAGAATTGAGAAGCTGTTGGTGTGTCGCCTGGTAGAAAAATTTCACAAAGAAAACCTTGTGAAAAGAATAGGCGTGGGTTCCAAGATTCCTCATCGACTACTTCAACATCTCAGTTGGGAGACTCTGAATTTCTCTGTTTTAAATCATTCAGATTTCTTGGTAAAGTCGTATACCTACACTTTATTCTTGAGATAGCCCTACAAGGAAAAATCATTGAGGGAATGTTAACAAATCTTAATATCACCAGAAGGCCAAGGCTCGATATGGACTGTTGCGCCCTCGGGGAGAGAGAGAGAGAGAGACTATACTATCATGGCAGATCCCATAAGTAGGGTAGCCAGTGGATAAATTGTATGCAATAAACATGCTTATTGTCCTCTGCGTTCCAATAAAAAATAAGATATTCTGGATGGTGATATTGTTTCTGAAACCGAATTGTTTTTGTAAATTGAAAAATATTGCATTCTTCCGATTAACCGCACGTCGTAGCGGTTATTAGTTAGCCGGATGTTCAAAAATTTAACCATTTTAAATAAATGCATTGTTTTAACGATAATGCAACGTAAGTGAATCTAAAAGCATTTTACGATTGACCTCATATTCTGCGCAAATTGTTTTATCAGTACACAAACATTGCTAAAAATCACGTGTGTATTCACTTATTACGATGAAAAATTATTGTGGAATTTACAAATCCGTGAATTCAGTTAATACAGATGTTATGATATGATTCTCATTACGCTGTTTCTCTTGTGGGGTAGGCAGAAAAGATCAAGGGACACATTAAATTTATTCTCATCTTTATATATGTACACTCTTAGCTTCCAAAGGGGTATTTACTTGTGTGTTTTAAAATATATCTTGTCAGTCAAATACCATTTTCTTTGTCGTCTAGCAACGTCTCGACACTCGAACCCCGAATCGATAGCATCCGGTCTGTGGAATCCTAAAATTTCAAAGATAGTGAGCTCCGCATTTTAATGCATCCACGAAATACGCTCAGTGTCGAGAAGCCTTAAACCAGATAGTACAAAAACATTAATCTCTGCTTTTATAGTCTCTAGGCTAGATTACTGCTACACACTATAATTATGTAGGACTGCCGCAAATTCAACTGGACCGCCTGCAAATGCCGTTCAATAGCGCTGCAGGGCTTGTTTACCGCGAGGACGAGGGTTGTCATATCATACATTGGTTATGAGACTATGAAAGGGTCAAATACAAACTGTGTCTCATTTACAGGCCTTTTAGTGTCGTAAGACCCGTCTTATGGATTGGATTCTCTTAGGGCCGTCGTAAAAACCAATCAAAAACAGCTTTCAGGAACAAACTGAAGACATATAATTTTCCAACATAGTTTCCCGTACTCTTCAGATGGATGCTCCATAAAACGGTGCTGAACAAATTACTCGTTCTACATAATATATACATACCTACATCACGTCATTTCTAACAGGTGGGCCAGCTAGCAGATTCACTGCATCTCATGCAAAATAAATAAACCAAATGTATTATTCTACGATAATTGAAAAAAAAAACACAATATGTAGTTAACTTTCAAATGACTTTATTAACTTCGCGTACTAGTATTCGGAGACTCTCGTCTCCATCATCAGGCGATTAGTAAAAAAGTAAAATAAGATACAGAGACAAACAGTATTTATAGGATTTGAACAAAAGAAAGTTGGGAGAAGCCCGTGTTGATAAGAAAGTAATTATAATTCAGTGATAAAAAACTATTGGGTACATGTGAATCAATTATTAATAGAAAAAGGAAGTAAGTACTTATAAAAATTAACAATATGATTTAGCTCAATATGAGAACAGTGACTTTAACATTGTAAAAATGATGTGAGATATTTGATTTTATAAAATCAAAATGATGTTCTAATGATGTTTGAAGAAATGTAGTGTACAGGTAAGGTGCTGAGTTGAAGTAGGCAGATCGATGGTTGATAACCCCCAACAGCGATTTAACTGTAAACAAAGAAAACAAAGGCAGTAATATTCTTTTTATAATATTATATTGTTATATTTTTCAAAAGGCTTTGATTATTGTATCGGAATCACCGAGGATAAACATGTGTTACTAAGGAAATAAAGATGAATCATGTCGTTGTAATAATTATTTTTATTAAAATTTTCAAAAATTACAAGAACCAACAAGTAAAATATTCTATGTCGTTATGAGATTAGGGATGATTTATGACAAAGGTTTAAGTAGAGTATCCTAAGTCAATTTGTTCGTTTAAAATATTAAAACCATTATCTTTTTTCAATCTATTGATTTCTAGAGCTTCGAGTTTATCTAATTTTTTACTTTTTATATCTTTATGCAGTAGTTTTATACCTGAGTTAATATCAAGTTAATAAAGTCATTTGGAAGTTAACTACATATTGTGTTTTTTTTTTAATTATCTTGAAATGGACTTCCAACAAGTACCTTCGGTCAACAACATTAATGTATTATTCAACTTTTTCTTTATTTGATGAGAGAGACGTCTTTCGTTTTGTTAGGACATTGTCAATCTCATTAAGCATCTCATGCACATATGTAATACAGGTAATATTTTTTATTAATTCCCGGTAATTTAAAGGCAAAGCATCCGATATCGAAATAGTTTATTGTGGGTACCTCATTGCTTCATGGAAAATAAATCATTCAAAATGGGTGGCATTCCTCACAACTGTTAAATTGAAGTTATTTTATATGCGATGGTAGACATACAAATCATTTTATTTATTTATTTATTTATTTATTTTGAGGCGCACAACAGATATTCGATACATATATTATTATCAGTTAAATTTGCAAAAGTCACATAAATTTGTAAGTATAATAATATTATGCTTCTCCTATAAAAAAAATAAATCACGTGCTTCTGACGTATTATATTACTAATTGTATTAATAGACAAAAGAAAAAATATATCTTAAAGAAGATAACATGAAGATTTAGGATTAAGATAATAAAATAAAATCTTCAACTTAAAAGTTGTTTAAAAATAATAAGATTAATATAAAATTTTATAGATTATCCGTTTAGTCTTACTTATCCGTTAACAGATTAATCAAAAAATTAATAGTGGGTGCGTAGAAGGGCATATACGCCTATTTTTGTTGGTTAAATGAAAGAGCTTATGCTCTAACCATTGAGTTAGTCGGGTTATTAAAAACAATTTCGATAACAAGAACAGCTATGGAAGATTGCCGATGGAGGAAGAACTATAATCATACGACGTTGCCCGTCCTAAAAAGAACATAAGAAGGATACTATCAAGCTAAATAGTACACCATCTCTGAAGATGTCTTAAGGAACGCCATGCCAATACAAAAGATTGTCAAAAAATTGTAAAAATATGAATTTATTGTTTTTATAACAACTTTATGAAACCTATTTTTTTTAAATAAAGCAATTCTAGACCCAATTTTTATTTTGGGTAGACACCCATATTAGTTAGTTTTTATTAAAAACTGAAAGAGTTTTATTCACTGTGTCGATGTTTAGGTAGTAGAATTCCATAATGGAACAAAAAACAAATGTCTATTCTATTGCTTATTGTTTAGAGAGACGTCTTTCAGAGATTGACAATGTCCTTGTCCAATGTCGAAATAGTCTTTCTAAACCATTGGTTCTTAAACTTTTTGGGGGTACCGAACCCCACCAGTTACATATGCATTCACCGAACCCCTCCTAATTTGAAAAATAAAATTAGATTTTACAAATTCAAAACATGGTAGGTATATATTTATATATAGGTGTACAAAATGAAAAAAAAAATAAGAAACAATGATCAAAACATTAAATTTTAATGGTTAAATCAAAACATGAAACATATGAATTAATATTTACTTCAAATCAGTGTGACTTCTGCTGTTGCCTTTAAAATGATTTTCACCGAAAACTATCTTGCCCTAAAATGATTTTCACCGAACCCCCAAGACTGACTCACCGAATCCCTGGGGTTCGATCGAACCTTGGTTAAGAACCACTGCTCTAAACAGTATAGTAGCAAAAAACTTGTTTTTTGGTTTCATCATGAAAGACTTTTATTTTACCAAAATTTAAAGGATATTCTTATGTGTTCATGAAAAGAATGTGAAGAAGGTGTTAATTTGGATAAAAAATAAACATTTTTTTTTAATACCAATAAAATATACATGCCCTTCTACTTATGTATGATTCAATTACTTAAGGCCAGCTGATTTAGTACCTAATTAAAATTGATTAAAACATTATATATGGCAGCTAAAAGAAAAAACAGATTTTCATTTTAAATTTCACCAGTTTCAAGTTAATAGCTCATTAAGTGAATATTTTTATTAATAAAATTACAACGTCTTTTTCAAATTATTTTTATCTGTCAGGAAGATGAGTCTCAATTCTCGTTTTTCTTGTACAATTTTATTTCTATTTTTGGCTGTGTTTAGTTCTGGGACAAATGCAAGTAAGTCTGAATTATACATATTTTTTTTTTTGGAAATCAATTCTCGTAGGTACTTACATAAAACAAATTTCTACCCCTGGCTTATATTGGAGGATAAAATTATCTCTGATTAAATAAAAATTTTGTTAAATGGAACACATTCTCAATAATATAACCAAGACTTAAATTTTTCATGAATATAAATTTTGCTTCATAATTAAATTGTGAACTTTTCAAATACATATATCGTTGCCGTGGAAGTGAAGTGATCCAAGCCACACTTTTTTGAAAAATGAGTTAAGTATGCAGTTTTGTTGAGAAAACCACGGAGAACATAGTGGTGAAGAGAAATATGTGATTTGTTATTCTTAAAGGGCATTTTTGAAAAAAATTGAAGAGATTTTAAGTGTTTTTACATCATTTCAAGTGTATGTTAGAGCATTTCACTAACGCAGATAGGAATAAATAGTTCAATTAAATTACAGAAGTGAAAAGATCCAAGCCGCATAGCGCGTAACTTTCTAACAACTTTCCTACAGGTGGATCTTTCTCAAATAACCCAAGTGATAAATTCGTGTTTACTTCTAAAATATAAAAAAACTTTAATATTTTGTTATTTTTATTAATGGAATATGTAATCAGGAATATTGTGTAATTTTTTTAGCGAAATCTATGCAAAAATAACTTAGTCATAGTCAGATTAGTATTGGCGGATGCGACAGCATAATTTCACCACCATTTTTCTCGAAATGTCTGTCTAGTGCGTTACATCACTTCACATCCACGGCAACGATATTATGTAGCAACTTTTGTTTTATAATCAGTAATAGGTACAACTATTCTATATTAAACTATACCAATTCATATTCTTATAATTTCTCATATGTACATATTTTTTTTTATATAATATCAAATATATAATATTACAATGGCAAAAGTAACCTTAAAACTGAAATTAATAAAAAAACCTTTTTTTTCTCTCACTATATGTTCTTTATTGAGAGGGGCGTCTTTCGCCTTATAAGGACATTGTCAATCACTGTAAGACGAAAGACTTACTAATCTTAAGACTTACTAGACTTAATAATTACTATCTTGATAAAAAAATATATAGTGGAAAAACATTCGTGTTTTAATTTCATTATGAAATTCTACTACCTAAACTCTGATACAGCGAATTGAATGAATTAATTATAATATACATAAATAAAATAAGAATTAATAAAATAAAATAAAAATAAGAAAGCATTTTACATGTCATTAATATGAAACACGCAATTTAAATAAAGTATAAGTTCTGTGATCAGAATACGTTTGAAATTGGTGTCAATTGATTTGAAAACGTATAATTAAGTTTAGTGATTCAAAAAATTTGATTTTAATTCTTTTTCAGATCGCATGGTTTGTTATTTCGGCAGCTGGGCTGATTACAGACCAGGAGATGGCAACTTCGTGGTGGAGGATATAGATTCTAATCTCTGTACTCATGTCATATATGCTTTCGTAGTTCTGGGAGACAATGCGGCCATTAAGATTAGAGAAACTAAAGACTATGGTGAGCTATGAATCGGATCTTAATATTCTGACAAATGGATAAATTGAAACAGGCATTTTATTCTACAAGGTATAGATTAAACAACGTGAGAGAGACGTCTTTCGATTTTATAATTCTAAACGATTGCTAGTAACCTAAGAAGTCAAAAGACGTCTCTCTCGCGTTGTTTAATCTATAGAAGAACAAAACGTTTGTTCGCTACTACATACTTGTGTACCAATACTAAAAATATTGCGGTAAGCGATAGATTGAGCTAGAACAACAGAAGTTATTATTCACAAAAATATTACAAGTTCTTTAATATTATTTCTGATTTCATTTTCTGTGATTAACTATTATAATCATGTTTTTGGAACTAATTCAATTAACTGAAATGATTAAATTAGTTTATAAGCGATTGCAATGAAACTCGATCAAAAAAAATTAAAGAGAGAAAACTTGGTGATTAAAATTGGCGATAATAAGTAATATTGAATAAGTAACCACAAAAATATTTTATTCCGTTGATATGTATAGGTATATTTATTTTAAAAACATCATAATAATAAGACAAGGTATAGGTAAAATAATACACTGTGTACATAATCTCATACATGCTGAAAAAAAAATCACCAATTACACTGAGAAAAATACTAACGAAATTTCACAACGAATCATTGGTACGGTACGTACTATCAGATTAGGACCAGAGATAGTACAAACGATTCATTAGTACGAATCTATAATATTAACTCTTCGCAAACAAATCATTGGCCAGCATATCCTACCCACCGTGAGAAGGATCGCAATGTTGATTGGATGAGAGACATCAGGGATTTTTCTCAGTGTACCTGATGTCTCTCATCCAATCAACATTGCGATCCTTCTCCCGGTGGGTAGGATAGGCTGGACATTTACCGGTGGTTGTTTGAGATTGTGAAGAAGGAATTTATAATTATCTGAATTGTTTGTTTTTTGTCTACAAATATATTTTTTGTCTGTATATTATATTGGTTCTTTAATGGCATAAATCAGCCCTTGTTGGCTGGGTTGCCTAATAAATCGTAAAAAGAATACATAATCTCATTCTCAAGCAAAGATATACTAGATAGGTAATTCAAAGAAAAAATCGGTCATGCAGCCAATCAAATTTTGCATCCAGTTTTAAACTGACGCTAACGTCAAGACAATACATTGCTAATGCTTGAAGGTCATCGATGTTGGAACACAAAAATTCCGTTAAATTATTCCGCGTTGCAAGTATAGTATGTCTATGTTCTCAAGGCATGTTTTGGGCTAAAGACAAAGTAAATAAAATAAAAATAAATAAGACGGAAAATGTGGATGCGTATATCCCTAACATCTAGGAGATAATAACTATGCGGTCAGCACCCGCAGTAGTCTCACTAGACAAATCCTGTCAAAGATAATAGAAAAATAGCCTTCAGGAATAACACAAAGGAATCACATAAAATTATGAAACATCGTCTAGAAAATAATAAGCTAGTTTCTGTACCTAATAATATGTAAGAATAATAATTAATTCATTACGTATTCATTAATCCCTAGAATAAGTAGGTTTCTATCAAATTTAATTCGGATTAATTAAAGATAAGACAAATCAAAATACAGACTAGATAATCCGCTAATTTATTAAATGATACGTTTCTTCAATTTCAAATACTTGAGATAACATTAAGAATTTATGAAATCGTCATTTTATGTTTGGAATACTCGTAGATACCTACGTCGTGCTGGATTAGGGAAATATTTTAATAATACAAAGTAGAGATGTTAACCACTAAGCCACTTTCCTTAAACGGCAAGCAGAAATAATCTAACATCTCTTACGTATTCTTAACCTTGAACAGTTTATTCACTTACTTTAGTTATCATACTGTACGGTTCAACATGTATGCTGGTCTCCTGTTCAATATTTTTTGTTCAGCACTGGTCCAGTTTAGGTTTATAGGTTTTATAGGTTTTTTTGGACGGCCACGTCTTCGAGTACCCTTCTTCTCAGAAATATATCTTCTTGCAGTTATCCTATCTTTTTTAGTTCTTTTTACACACGTAAACCATTGTTGTTTCTTAAATTATTCATCTTTGTTATTACCTATACATTATTAATTGTGTTGGTGCACACGTAGTAGAACTCCATAATTATGTAATTGAAACAAGTGTTTCTTTCAACTATAGATTATTGATTCCGAGAAAGACGTCTTTCGACTTATCAGGTCATTATCAATTACCTATACAAGCTAGAGCCAAAACGTAAGCGTTGGGATGCCTTTCTCACTTCTTCCGATTAGATTTTGCACAATGTTGCATTGTGTAGACATGGTTCTCTAATCGAGTTTTTTGATTGGTTTTGTCATTTGCACCCGAATCCAGTTAAACAATAAAAAAATAGTAAATATTCAAACATCTATTATTATACATTATTCTCAAAGTCTTATTTCAGTTTTATTCATATCAGGTTTGTAAATATATTCGTCTTATTTCCAGATCGAATGGCTCGTTTTGTCAACTTGAAGAAGAAAAATCCAGAACTGAAGACTATGGTTGCTATTGGAGGATGGAATGATGATCCTGTAAGGTATTCTCAGGTAAGTGTTGGTATCTTTTTTTTTGGATTAGATTGCTAGATTACGCAGATGACTGAACAAGTTTTCAAAGGCTCAAGACACAAGACTATCACTATATAGTGATTTCTTCCATTTAACAATTTTTTTCTAATCGAATACTACCAGTTTTTTTACCGGGTAAAGTATATATATTTCTTTCGAATAAGAATAATCTAGCTCCTCTCCTCCAACACTCCATAAGTTTTAACTTGGATTTAAAGAAGTGAGAAACTAAAAAGCATATCACTGGATGTAAAATGACTGATAATGAGGCTTAAAAGAAGCCCATTTGGTTTAAAAAACTGCAGATTACCTTTGTCATGTTGTTCAATCAATTTATTTATTTTTATTGATTGATTTATTTATTTTATTTATTTCATATAGTTATATGTTATTATTTTGTGTTTTTTTTTCAGACTTTCCAAATACAAAGCAACAGAGATAAATTTGCCAAAAATGCTGTTGAACTCCTCCAGAAATATGGCTTCGATGGTTTGGACATAGATTGGGAATATCCTGCAAGACGTGGAGGAGCACCTTCAGATAAGAAATCTTACACAGAACTG
Organism: Athripsodes cinereus; assembly: GCA_947579605.1. Lineage (NCBI taxonomy): Eukaryota > Metazoa > Arthropoda > Insecta > Trichoptera > Leptoceridae > Athripsodes > Athripsodes cinereus. Next base: position 2,023,590 of record OX388324.1, on the reverse strand, counting down.
ATCAGGACTGTCAAGGAAGCCTTCAAGCCATATGGATATCTTCTCACAGCAGCGGTTTCCGCAACTGAAGAGACGATTTTAGTTTCTTATGAACCACAAAAGCTTGGAGAGTAAGTAAAAACAGGATAGATTGATTCAAAATGGATTTCTTTAAAAACACCATGTTAACCAGGATATTAATAAGCAAAAAGATTAGAAAACAAATCTGTAGTATATCTTGAACTTCAGAAATTTTTATCTTTTGCATAATGCTAATCTTAAAAACTGTTCGGAATCTAAAAAAAAACAACATCCTTAATTTAAATCTATTTTTTATTTGCTGTAAAAAGTTTAATTTCCCTCTTCGATTATTTCTGGTTTATTTTTGGCTTTATTCTTATCCTTTGTGTTTCCATTCATTGCTGTCTTGGATCTAGTTCATCTATTTTCAAATTCATTTCTTTCAAACTAGAATCTTTGCATTTCTCACTATGAATTTTAAAAGTTTTATCAAAATTTGAACCTAATTTATTTTAGCAAGAATAAATTTTAGAAGGATCGAACTCTGATGATCAATTATTACATTTTCAGATATCTAGACTTCATCAATGTAATGGCTTATGATTTCCACTCTGGCTGGGAATGGACACTTGGACATAATGCTCCTCTATATTCTCCAGCGTATACTTTAGGCAGTGCCTCCGAAAAATACAATGTAGTAAGTATTCGACTCTCAAAATCTTTGAAGAGTAAGGATCAATGTAAACACTTCGTTGACAGTTTTTTATGTTCATTATCTTTATTTTCCATCCACGTTTATTATCAGCTGATAAGTATCAACAAACTAAGCTTAGTTTGCTATAGAATTTATCTTATCTTAAATGCAATCTTTGTTTACAATTTCCAGGGATATATTTTTTTCTTTTTGACCCCAAATTTCTGAACACTCTTACTTCAAGTGTGTGTGCTTTTTCATTCATATCTAATTTGCCATTTCACATTTTTCTCGAAAGCAAAGATTGAAAATAAATTACCTTTCTCCATTCAGAAACATATTCTCCTAAGCCATTTCCATTATACTACTAATGCTACTACACCATCACGGCATATACCTCAAATGAGGGAGCCAGTAGACCAGTATGTAATTACATTACATAGAAAGTATATTCAGCGTGAATAACCACAATGAACACCAATTAGACTCCGTCTGCTGCCGACGGCTTCTCCACGCGGCCACGGACTCTCCCATACACATATAAACAGGCCTCTTTGTGCCAAAAAATAAGACATTCAAAATGGGTGGCATACTTCATCGCTGTAAACTGTCTCTTCAAAGGATACTCGTAAACTAACGAAAAAGAGTAAGAGACCAATTCCTAGCTAGGTGCTCCATAGAACATCGCCTTCATTTTTCTTATAATTCCAAAATTTAAAGACGTATCTTTTTTCATCGTTTAGGTACAAGTTATTCTGTCGAAACAGGCTCTCAACTTTTTCTCTTAAGCTTATTTAAAATATTCAAGATCTTTACTCTTCAAATTAACATTTTTGATATTTTATAGGATGCCAGCATCAAGGCTTGGATCAAGCATGGAGCCCCTGCAGAAAAGTTGGTTTTAGGAGTTGGCACTTACGGACAATCATTCAGAGCCATGTTGGCTGTGTGCGTTGTTCCTGGATGCTCTAACCATGGACCTGGTTATCCAGGGCCTTTTACTCAGCAAGGTGGAATGTTGGGGTATAATGAAGTACGTATTTTAAGATTTTATTTAATTAATACAGTTTATGATGATTGTGAAGTAAGCAGAAATGCTTGAATACCATATATCTATTTTTGTACTCTACTAACCATTTTTGTATAACAAAGCATTCACGGTTAAATTTATGAACAATATTTGCTTTTTTCATGTCTACTAAACAAAGTGCACATGAAATAATTAAAACAATTTCAAAAATATGAATGAAGATCGATATTTATAGTATTGGTACAAAAGTAGTAGAATTCCATAACTGGATAAATTTGAACAAGCACTTTGATCTACTATACTTAGATAAAACAACGTGAGAGAGGCGTCTTTCGACTGCTTAGGTCGTTTGCAAGATTGATTGATTGAAGTTTTTTTTCGTGATTCGTACTATGTATGTACTATTTGTGTATGTGTGTAACACCGCGAGAGAGACGTCTTTCGACTTCTTGGGTCATTATAAGATTGATTGATTGAAGATGTTTTTCATGATTCGTACTATGTACTATTCGCATGTATATGTATAATTATTTATATTTTGTTAACTTGTTCTTCCAGATTTGCTTAAAAGAGCAAGAATTGACATACACAAAACACTTTGATGAGAGAGCAAGGGTTCCCTATATAACGAGAGATGTGGAGTACATAAGCTACGACAACTTACAATCTGCTCAAGAAAAGGTAAATAAATAATTACAATGCCTTGTTTTAATGTGGAAATCCAAGAAAAGAATTGGCAACTCTCTTTCTTTCTATAAATTTTTGTGGGTTTGTCTACCGAGTGTCTACCATTTTACAATTTTATTTGTCAAGCGAATGTCAATAGCCACAAATGCAAAACATTTTATACTTCCAATATATCAATAATAAAATATACTAACCATTCTGAATTTCTATCCCATCACAGCATCTTTTACGAGTAGGGTATGGAGCGGAAAAATAATAATAATAATAACTAGACAACTTATCGTTTTGTGGAAAAACCACTGCAAGGGCCCATTCAAGAATCATAACACCTCCTGAACAATCAAGAAAATGAAGGGTCTTCAACCTCGCCTTGAACATCTCCGAACTCTCCAGAGTTTGCAAATCATAGGGAACTTTGTTCCACAGCAATGGACTAGCTACACAGAAGGCACGGTCAACATACTTGGCCAGACCCCCCTATGCGGCACCACAAGTCTATTGAGTCTGTGTTAGCAGACCTTAGTGATTTTTGCCTTTCCGTTGCCTCCTCAGAAATGCAGAACTCCAAGATGTACACTGGTGCCATGCCATGTAGTGCCTTAAACAAAATATTTGTAATAAATATGCAAGTCATCTTCTTTGTGCTGATTAGACATTTAAAGTGGTTGGCGATATATCTCATTGCTGAACTAAAGGTTTTTCGTAGTAATTCGAGTGCCTGTCTTTATAGGACAAAAGAAAACTAACAGAATAGAGTGGGGGGGGGGGGGTATTCTTTATGGGAGGATGTTTCCATTCTGAATGTCTTATTTTTCTATCACGGAGAGGATAAACTAATTATTATACGTAATCAGTCTAGTGACGATTTAATAAGTGCACTAAGTAACAAGTGTGTAAACATGCTAACTCGATATTATTTTGATATTTTTTTTAAGGCTGACTATGTACTGGCCAACAATCTTGGAGGTGCTATGATTTGGAGTATCGAAACAGATGACTTCAGAGGAATTTGTGGAAAAGGACGATATCCTCTTTTGACTGTGCTTAAAAATGGTGTGATTAAGGTATGTATACCTAACAACAATCAATACATAATTCAATTAAAAAAAATCTGTGTACAATTTAACTGCCCGAAAACTTTCATGTGGAATATTTTTTGGTTGTTAATTATAAAGGTATTTTTTCGTACACTTGGTCGTATTTTGTTATTTATTTAAATTATTTTCAGCCTACAACAACAACAACCACTACTCAAACATCGACAACTCAACTTGCAACTTCTACTACTCAAGCTTCAACATCCACTCCTCAAGTTCCATCTTCCACAACATCACAAGTTCCATCTTCTACGACATCACAAGTTCCATCTTCTACGACATCACAAGTTCCATCTTCTACGACATCACAAGTTCCATCTTCCACGACATCTCAAGTTCCATCTTCTACGACATCACAAGTTCCATCTTCTACGACATCTCAAGCTTCAACTTCTACAACATCACAAGTTCCATCTTCTACGACATCACAAGTTCCATCTTCTACGACATCTCAAGCTTCAACTTCTACAACATCACATGTTCCATCTTCTACGACATCACAAGTTCCATCTTCTACGACATCTCAAGTTCCATCTTCTACGACATCACAAGTTCCATCTTCCACGACATCACAAGTTCCATCTTCTACGACATCACAAGTTCCATCTTCTACGACATCACAAGTTCCATCTTCTACGACATCACATGTTCCATCTTCTACGACATCACAAGTTCCAACTTCAACGACATCAGCTTCATCATCGACAACTCAAACTTCAAGTACAGCTCCTTCAACTACACCTCAAATCACCTCGACAATAACTTCACCACAACCAACAAGTACTACTTCAGCATCGACATCTTCTTCAACAACCTTAAATCCATCTACTGTACCATCAACAGAGAAACCTGGAGAATTTAATCCATGTACAGAAGTGGGATTGGTCAGAGATTCTAATGATTGCAGAATTTTTTATCACTGCAGAATTGTTTTTGACAAATTTGTTTACACTAAATTCATTTGTCCCAACGAATTGGTATTTGATACTCATTTATTTGTTTGCAACTACAGACAAAATGTGCCAGATTGTGAAGGAAAATAAAATCGAACAATTGACACTGCAGCTAGGGCAATGGTCTGTAAACCAAAATGGCCTTTGGAGATCTAGTTATTTATAATAATCAATCCTACCTCCTTCAATATTATTAACATTTTACTACCAGTTAATCTACCGTTTAATTTGTTTTATAAAAAAATACAAACTCTAACAGAATAAAATATTTACAAATAACATGACATTTAAACAAAAAATTAACATCGTCCCTTTAAATAAACAAAAAGTGTGATATTAGCGCAATAAATCAAGGTATTTCCATAGAACTTTGCATAGATGCTAATTAGGCTTAAGCAAATCATTTCTGTATTCAATAATTTAAAAAGAATTCATAAAACTGTTATAATTTAACTATATTTTTTAAGACTAACGTTTTCACCCACTTCAATGGGCATTCTCAAGAGAATTTCTGTGTTCTCCGAAAGGTCCATGGATTCTTGTTCTGGCTGTCTGAATTTGATTTCTATATTTGAGTCATTCCAATGTGTAGTAACTACGGGTATTTGTTAAACTATTTTTGAAGTAAAGAAAATTTTGTACAATTTTGCTCTAGAATAAATTATTTTAATCTTTTTAACTAATTTAAATAAACAATAAAGAGATAAATGAAATAAATCTGATATGTTATGATTCGTTTTATAAATATCTCCTTTTTTATATCATTTTATCTATTTTCTGTACAATATTTATAAGACAATTAAAACACTGTTATAATTTTCACCACATTTATTCAAACTCTAACGTTTTCGCCCACTTCAATGGGCATTCTGAAGAGTACTGAATCAAAAACAACAAAACAGAGTATTTTCTGTACCATAGCGACATTCTCCTACAGATGCAATATCCAGAAGATCAATGGATATGAGGAACATGAGGTTATTAATACTTTCATACATAAATTTATTAATACTTTCATTACGCAAAAAAAAACTTTTTTCTTTTTAGCATAATACCATCATTTTCATAACAAAATTAACGAAGCAATTTTAACCCTCCTTTAACGAGACTTGTCTCTATAAAGAGGATGTTTCGATTTAATTTTTTTTATCAAATAGTCTATGTATTGTTATATCTGTATTAATTGTTATGCTTAATAAAATAAAATAAAATAAAATACATAAAAGAATGTGATGATATGTAGTAGCGAGGTAATCACTATTAGTGACTTTTCCATATAACCACACCATTTATTTAAAAACTTATGGGAAAATTTGAGTTCGTCGGTAGCCTGGAGGTAGAGTCCCAGCCTCGTGAACAAGGAGTCCGTGGTTCGATCCCAGGTGCCGGCAATCTCCCCTTTCACGACACAAGCTTTTAGCTTACTGTGAAAGGTGTACAAGGTTGTATTTGGGTTTATAACAAAACCCAGATAAATCTTTAAAAAAAATTAACTGTTTCCGACATCATAGTGACGTTATCCTCACTTATAATTTAGTAACGAAAAATTAATACTAGACTTAGGTACAGAACGCATTCCTTGAAATAAAAATGAGAATAAAAGGGTGATCCATTTTTTTCTTTTTCTTGAATGTGAATGAAAGAACTTATAGTCACCCTCTTACGAACCAGTTGTGATGTTATTATTAACTCTCGATGACACGCTCTAATTGTTTTGCTAAATATTTCTTTTAATAAAATACAACCTAAAGCACCTTTCACAGTAAACCAAAATCTTGTGTCGTGAAAGGGGAGTTTGCCGGCACCTGGGATCGAACCACGGACTCCCTGTTCACGAGGCTGAGACTCTAGCTCCAGGCTACCAACGAATTCTTCAACTAGAAGGTAATCTACTTATAAAATAACAATAAATGTTTTATATACTAAATTTATTTGTATTGAATTCTAAAGGACGGCCACGTATTGAGTAAGAGAAATCGGCGTGTATGTATGAGAAACTGAATGAATGTAGAGAAAGCGAAGGAAGTGTGTAGGGATAGATCCATATGGCGTTCCGTTCTCTCTGCCAACCCCACCTGGGACACGGCGTGAGGGTATAGTATAGTAGTAAATTTAAATCAAAACAATAGAAATAACTAGCATTTGATAGAAATAAAATTTGATTTTCTACACCATAAAACAAATTGTACACAATGCCTGTTTATTGCCCAACGGCAATCTCAAACAACCTACTAAAATTGTAGTTTACTTCAGTAAAAATTATAATTGTAACTCAATATAAATAAATATAGTAGAAAAAAACACTAAACTTGTTATGAATTTCATTATGAAATTCTACTACCTTAAACACCGACACAGTAAATGAGTGGAATGTTGTTTACGAAATTTAAAATTACATAACTTTGCAATTAAGTACTGCCAGTGACGATAGCTTGCATTTTAGAGGCATAGAGGGATACTGCAAAATAACAAAAATAGGTTGATAAAATTTTTGCCCATACTTTTCACGGAGTGTTAAGTACAGGGTTTTCGAGAAGTGAATATAAAAATTACCTACGCACCCAATAATAATACAATATGTAATATTATTCTTGTTACATATGGGAAAACAATAAAGTAGAAGAAAAATCACGCCAATGTGACGGGAATATTGAGAAAGACATTAGGTAGGGTAAAGAGGGTCTACTTTCTGAGAAAATATATTTAATATAATATTTATATGTAGAATTGTAGTCGGTTTGTGTGAACCGGTCTATGAAACGAGTTTGTACGAACCGATACATATCCCCGTAGAGTACCTACACATAGTAAGGTGGTGAATTTGTAAATGTGTGGTTTGATATCACAATTGCTACTATATCCACAAGTGGGGTAGCCAGCATACCAGCTGAATGTCATAAATATTCAAGCTGTCTTCTCCATGCTGACAAAATATTTAAGACGTACGGGATAGGTGACAAATCTCATCGCTGAAATTAAAATGTAATATATCTTTGTTTTTAAAAAACTTTACTTTTACAGGACACCTGAAAACTTACGGAAAAAAGTGGTAGATGATCCATAGAGAAAATCGGATTTGTCAGGTCTTTCCTATATCCGATTTTTGTTATTTCTCTGTGGATATCTGTCCTGCCAAGAATGTCTTAAAGCCATGATTAAAATAACAATATTATTTATACCTACATATTTTGTAGTGATTTACTTATAAAATAATTCCTAGGAAATAAGTTCGTGCGAACCGCTGGGCAAAATATGTTTTGTATTACAATATACCAGAACTTTTTCATATTTAATACTAGGTAAAAATAGAAAAATCAATAAGTTAAACTCTTTATGATTATTTTTTCAGAAAAATTCTAGTAAAATGAAGGACTGGACTCTCTGAAAAAAATGGAAGTATAAGAGATTATGTTTTCAGTGATATTTCCTGAAAAAATAATTTGACCGTAATCTTTTCTTTAAATTTTCCAGTATTTTACTGTCAAAAGCAGGAATTTAATTCAACATTGAAGTAAACCTATAACCACTCATTCTGAACGTCTTATTTTTTATGGTACAGAGAAAACAGTTTGAAGGTTTATTAGATACACGCATTGGTCCACTTTAAAGAAATATCGTAATAGTGTAATGTTTACTCCATCTATATATCTATCAATGCCATTAGTCAGGGGCATAGCCAAGTTTTAATTTCGGGGGGAGGGGGTTCAAGAAAATAAAATTACCGAAAGATGTAATATGTAAAAATATGTAATATACATGAAATATGTAAAAAATAACTTTTCGGGGGGGGGGGTTGAATCCCCAAAACCCTCCCCCTGGCTAAGCCCGTGCCATCAGTGCATCTTTTAAAAGTGGGGTGGCCAGCAGATTGACGAATAGTAATAATAAACATGTAGATCGTCCTGAGGCCTGAGTCAATAACACACTTTCACGTCACGTTCCCGCTCCGTTAACGTTCGAGTATAGACGAAGTTGCAAGCAAGTGTCAATTTCGTTGCTAAGATACACAATAGTTACGAAAATTAACACTTTGGCGCAACATCGTCTGCACCCGAACGCTAACGGAGCGGGAACGTGACGCGAAAGTGTGTTATTGACTCAGGCCTCTGTACCGCTTATAAAAAATGAAGTCATTAAGAATGAGTGGGCAAACTTCACTGCTGAATTGAAGATTTTAAATATCTAATTCGTGATGGACCTATTACGAAGTTTGAGTTTTACAGGACACTCGAAAACTAACAGGAAAGAGTGGGAGAACTATTAGTTTCCGAGAACTTCACGGAAATACCAAATACAAGCAAATGTATTCGTATGTGAATTGAATTTGTAAATATTTTGTAAGAGAATCTTGCTGCAAAACTTGAAAGCTTCCAAATAGTACAAAGCTTATGGCTATTCCTTAATGTTCACAGACATTAGCGTTTTTACTTTTGAATATTTGTCGGTATTTTGTATCTGAAAAAGGTTTATTTTTACAACCTAAAACAAATAATAACAAAAATATTTACTAAGTTATTTGTTATTTGAAATCTTATATTTAACCGAAAAATTTCCATTTGAGAACATAACGAAAAACAAGGTTTTTCCACTAAGAAAAGTTTTTGTCTTTTGATTAATTTTTTACGTTCTTCCTCACACCTCATGAGAAGTCTTTAGATCCAAAAGGGGTAAACAGCGGACTGACAGCATGTAGTAAATAATATACAGATATTTCTCTCCGTACAAATAAAAAAATATGACATTCAGAATGGATTGCAAGCCGCATCACAGAATTAAAAATCTTATGCGTAATATTTTTCATTTTTCGAACTCACTTTCTTATTTATACCTACACTAGATCATCCACGGACTTATTGTTTATGTTAATTTTGTTTGTTTATTTATTTTTATTATTGTCTGACAGGATAAGTCTATTGTTTTTCTGCCACAGGCTTTATGGCTAGTGTGGTAATCATATCCTTGTGCATATTTTAATGTCTTTTGTTTATATATTGTATGTATATTTTCAACCACTCTAGATAAATCATACTATACTATACTATACCCTCACGCCGTGTCCCAAGTGGGGTAGGCAGAGAGAACGGAACGCCAAACAGATCTATCTTTACACACTTCCTTCGCTTCCTCCACATTCATACAGTTCCTCATACATGCACGTCGGTTTCTCTTACACAACACGCGGCCGTCCTTGAGAATTTGATCCACGTGATCAAGCCACGTGGTTCTCGGACGCCCGCGTTTCCTCACACCCTTTCTTTCAGATAAGTATATCCTCTTTGTCATTCTTACCTCGTTCATTCGTTCAACATGCCCAAACCACCGTAGTTTATTCACGCGCATTCTGTCCACAACACTCTTCTTGCATCCGCTCATTCTTCTAATATCCTCATTCTTCACTCTATCACGCAGCGTTTAACCAACCCTTCTTCTCAACGATCGCATCTCCACTGCATTTATTCTACTTTCGTCCTTCTTCAATCACGTCCATGTCTCGCTTGCATAAATCATTCCACTTGGTTTTATTCACCGATAGTTAACCTATTTGAATAGGAATTATTGTATATGACTCATATACATTTGTGAGAAAAGGAAAATATTTAATTTAAATCAAAACACTGTTTTATTCCACTATGAGATTGTTTAATTATTAAAACGTTTTCGACTACAATTTAGCCATCATTGTAGTCGAAAACGTTTTAATAATTAAACAATCTCATAGTGGAATAAAACAGTGTTTTGATTTAAATTAAATATTCTCCTTTAAAATGCATTTCCACAAAGTTACACTTGAAAATATAGAATTTTTATTTGTGAGAACTTCCTTCAGGAGTACATATAATTGACATCACAATTCTAGTAAGTAAAATCCAGTCCCCGATATCCAATTGTGTCAAAAAAATCATTAAAATAACATTGTGTGTAATTGTGATTAATTATTTCAATAAAGAAAAAGTTTTACGAATAGGCTTGCCTTTTACAGGTCACTCGTAAACTTACAAAAAAGAGTGGAATTCCTATTCTCTACCGGGGAATCTACGTTAAAAACTAATAATAATATAATCTATCATATCTGTGCCAAACGAATAATAGACGAGAAAATGGAAAATATTATTTTAATATTTTTAAAATCTTTTTTAGTTTCGTTAAACTATGGAAGCTTCGAAGTTAAAAATAACATGAAAATAATAATCTTGGCTGCATTTCTAGCTGCAGTTTCCATGAATTTCTCTTTGTATTTCCTTCCAGTGCATTCTGTAAAATGATGGATCACCTCGTATTAAAATAGGGGATGGAAAAGTAGAGTGGTGAGTTTCAAAATTCAGCCATGATAATAATGTTAAGAAGATTATTTGATATTGTTTTTTTTATGTTGATTTGTACTGTAAGAGAAATTTTAATATTTTATTCATTCTGATGCCAGTTTTGTTAGCAAAATTATAATATTTCTGAAATAAAATTGGTCTTTTTTCTCCACATTTTTCTGTTGATTTTCCAGCTTCCTTATACCGTAAAAGGCAGATATTCGTAATACATTACATACATTGAACATTTTTTATTAAGAAGTAGGTAATATGTCAATAATAGGTAGAATGTGTCAAATATATTAAATATATAATTTTAATTTTTTTATTTTTCTTTTGTTGTGTTTTGATATTTTGTATGTTTTTTTTGTAAGTAAATTTGTTTTTTACTAGTTTCATGTCAATGTGTCGTGGTTAGATGGAAGAAATCACTTTATAGTGATAATTTCGCCACTGCACATCGTCCTAGTTTTAAAAATATTATATTATTTTGTTTACACTGTTATGTAATGATGATGTGCAAAAAGAATAAATAAATAAATAAGTAAAAGATTTTTTTCACTTATCCCGAATGATTTATTTTTATTGTCCGGAGAGTTTGATCCACATACGTTATTAAATGTAGTTATTAAACTGGATATTTCTACTAATACGGTATATCCCACAAGTGGGGTAACCAGCAAACTCACTGCAAGAAATTAATACTTATACAACTTGTAAAAAAATATGCAATAAAGAAATATAACATTCACAGTTGGTGGCATGCCTCATTGCTCTGAATTGTAGATGTTGCCTGCTTTTACGGGGCAATCGAAAATTTACAGAAAACAGTGGGACGCTTATATACTCTATACCGAGGACTATGGAGCTTCATGGAGGTTTAATACGAAACCTGGCTTTCTAGAGGTGAAATATGTTGCGATGGTAAAAAAAGATTTAAGTTCATACGAAAATCTATAAAATACATTATGGCCAATTCTGAATCATAAAATAGTTTAGTTGCACTAACTAAGTCAACTAAGTGTGAGAAGATAGTTGAGTCATGATAATTAGTTCTAATTCGTATTCACAGTTTTCCGTACTAATTTAGTTCATTAGTTCATTTTGACACCTTAGTACAACTATAAATTTCAAGAATCTATGGATTTCGTATTCAGAATGAAATTTTAGTTGACAGCCGACGACTAAAATAAGTTGGATTTGGCAGAATTTTATTCGCGACTTTTAATGTGCGAATATAATTAGTTGCTGTCATTTTACCGCAGAATATTATATTTTGGAAGTGTTGAGTTGTTTTTTCAATTAAAAGTAAAAATTTATATTTTTAGGGCAACTCTTAGCATGTATAAATTGTAAAATTACACCACCACCGACGCAAATACGAACGCCAAAATATATCGCCAAATCTGTCATTTCACAATTTTCACGCGCGACAACTATTAAATTGTTGCCAGAAGTGTAAATCGGAACGTGAAAAACATTTTGTATTGCGGCATCACTGACTAATATTAGTTTGTCCCATAGATTTTACCGTTTGCACTTGGTGGTTCTCGAGTTTATAGTTGTTTATATTTCATAACTAATACTGAATACTACATAATAACTAATATTAATACTAATTACTATTAGTTTAGTTAGTTCATTAAGATTCAGAATTGGCCCTATTATATTCTACTTATAATCGTCGAAGTTAACCGAAAGTAGCCTTAGCTAAACATTACTTAAACTGAAATCAACATTATTTATACTGAAATTTTCTTATTGAAACTGAAACTATCCTTATTGAAACTGACATTAACCTTATTTAAACTGAAATATATCTTATTGAAACTGAAATATATCTTATTGAAACTGGAATTCATCTTATTTAAGCTAAAATTAATCTAATTGAAACCTAATTAAAGCTCAACTTAGTCTAAGTGACGCTCATTTTTTTTTTGAAAAAGCAGAAGCATTCAATATGACTGAAATACCATAAAGAAATAAAAAAAGCGAAAAAATAAGTACAAATTGAATAGAAAATATAGCTTTTCATCCGTGAAAACTTTCAGGAGGGGGTTGTTTATTTGTTTCAGTTGAGAAAATGTTGTGTTAACGAGAAATAAACAACCAGGATTTAACGAAATTCAGAATGGATTAACCGGAGACGGATGAAAGTTTGTTTTAATAAATCGACGGATAAATATTAAAATCTGTTTGTATAAGTGTTGTAATTATGTTTGTATGTAGATAGACACCTTTATTAGACAATACAGATATGAAATAAAAATACATCCTATGAGATATCTCATATCCCGCGGAGCACCCGGTAAAGAGTTGGTCTCCCACTCTTTCCCGAAAGTTTTCGAGTGTCCTGTAAAAGGCAGGTGTTCGAGAAAATTAAGACATTGTACATCTTAAATTCAGCGATGAGGTTTGCCACCCATCCTGAATGTCTTGATTTTATATTGGCATGAAGAGGACAGTTTGCATGTTTCTTACATGAAGTTGGTCTACTGACTACCCCACTTGTGGGATATGCCGTGATGGTATAGTAGTAGTAAATATCTCATCCTTTAGGCATGTTAGGCTAAAAACATTGTATATTAAATATCTAGTTTAATTATGAATGACTTATGATTTTTTGTCCGAAATGCGAGTGAGAAACAAACATGCATTCCATGTACGAAAAATTATTTCGACAACTGTTCAGTTTTATTACTCAACAAACCGAAAATTTTCATTCATAATATGCTAAAATTACAAAAATGGTGATACGGTGTAAGTTTTACTCCATTTCACTGCGTACAGTCGGGCAGAGACTTGGATAATGCGATTGCATATGATATGAGACTCGGAACAAAAAAATTATGCAAATCGGATGTTCAGATGATCGGAAAGATGTTCAGATGATCTGCTGACTACCCTACGTGTGTGATGTGCCGTGATGGTATAGAAATAGTAGTTTTTTTAGATTATTTTTGAAAGATTTGAAAGTAAAATATTCTTCAATATTAAAGAATGCCCGATACAAAATTAACTTCGACTCAATAAATAAATTAAAGGATGCAGTTACATTCATTCTTTAGGTTTCTTTTGGGAATACAGGGAAGTGACAATTCTTTTTCTTGTTTTTTTTTTGGCAAATAGCTCGATTATGTCATTGTATGTCATGTTTTCGCACGATTATCTGTTTGTTTTAAGCCCGATGGGTACCTGGACAAATTACATTTGGCGATCGACTACAAACGAACTTTTCGACAATATACTATAAAATTATATATGTACATTGTCGAAAAGTTCGTTTGTAGTCGATCGCTAAATGCAGTTTGTCAAGGTACCGAATAGTAATCAAGGTAAATCCGAGCGATGTCTGGTCATAAAAGCTAGTTTAAATAATAATAATAATAAAAAGGAAGATAGAGCTAAGAATTAAGGAGCATCTGGGATAAGGAATAATAATAATAAGGCATGCCTCATCATAGTGAATGTCTTATATTATAATAATAATAATGTAAAGTAACAAATAGGTCCTGATTACCATATATACAACTACTACTAGGAACGTCAGGGAAGGATTAATATTAGCTCCTCTATTTTATGTCAGTGCTGTTGGTTTTACGGTTAATAAGAATAAGTTAACCGGATAATCGAATCAATGAATCGGACAGCCGGATATTGAAAATTGATAAGTTGACAAATGTGTTAATTTGTTTTCAAAGTTTGGTTGTTTGTAATGATTATTACATTTTTTAATTCAGTTGCTTGAATTAAAAAAAACGACTCAAATTAACTAAATGTGTCACTAAGAAAATAATCGCGTCCTGTACCTACCTACGCAATATATTTCTAATACGGAGCTAGAATATTGTAATTTTTATTTATTTTTTACTGTATATTGATTACAACAACAAAATAAAAAACGATAAAACATAGGAAACAAAAACAATCATACAATCAATATACAGGGGGTGAGTTTATCGCAGAGGTGCGAAAAAACCATAAGGGAAGGAAAAGAGGAGGTACAAAGGTGAAGAACAGGTAGGAAAAGGGACTAAGAAACGAATGCCAAATTTTGAGTGACAAAGGGATCCTCGATCGCCCGCTTGAAAGCGTAAAGAGTGGGGAGCAACCTTATTCTGGAAGACAAATCATTCCAACAGCGAGCACCACGAACAAAGAATGAGTTTGTAAAAAAGTTTGAGCTATGAGCTGGTATCGCCAGAAGACGCACGCTATTAGATTGTAAGGGTAAGCCATGGCTCGAAAGATACTCAAACATTTCCTCGAGATAGTATGGTGAAGACGTAGAGTATAAACAATTCTAAACGAGTGATAAGACATGGAGATCTCGTCTTTGATGTATATGTTGTGCAACTGAAATTTATAGGATTTAAAAAAAATCAAATAACAGATAATACATAGTTTTCTATATTGATACAAACTGATTGATTGAAACAATATTCTATATTGATACAAACTAAAATAAGAATGTTACAAAAATTTATAATCAAGTTCACTTGAACTCGTATTCTATATGATAAATGTTGTATATAATTCTAAATAGGAACAATTTGAGAGTTTATAGAATACCAATGTAGACTAACCTATTTTAGTTAGTGCATAATAAAAATGAAATAGAATCGGGCGTATTATAAACACTGTATGTAATAGCTGTTACATGGTTAATCATTCAAGTGAAAATGAATTCGATTTTATTCAAATTTTTGTGTTTTTTAAAAAAATGTCAACCCAAATACAATCTTATACACCTTTCACAGTAAGCTAAAAGCTTGTGTCGTGAAAGCAGGCTACCGACGAACTGTTATCGGGATAATTCGAACCGGTTAACCGGTTAAAATAACTAGATATTATTACAATCCAAATAGTTATTATGTAGATAATATTACAAATAAGAATAAGAGAGCATCTAGAGAAGATTGGTAAAGTAACGTAATAGCTAATGTTATAGTAGCACCCCGACTATGTAGTTGTGTTGAAGAAATGAGGTGAAACATGAGTTGGGATGTTCTAAGGTGGTAACGCTGGAGCTGGCTGGTGTTCTGGTGCTGCTGTTACTAATGGAATAGCTGACTGCTTACAACAGAGTGCCTATTACAATGTCTTAAACAGCTGAGGGAACATACATTATTTAGAGAAAGATGGTACGGAGAAATTAGCGATGAAATAATATAGCTATCGCCTTGCATCGCGTTTGCATTACGATTAAGTTATTATAGGTAGGTATATATATTTTTTTCAATTTTTCTTTGTTTGACTATCATTTCAATTATTTCTTGGGATCTACAAATTACCTATGTTTTATTCAGGAATATTTATATAGTCTATAATCAATTTATGTGTATGCTGTTAAAAGTTAGATTTTTGTCATCGTCTATCAAATTGTTTTGTAGTTTTTTTTTATTTAACATAAAAAGGCTCTGCCGTGGAAAAATGTAAATAAATAAATAAAAATATTGATTCTTAGTTGAGTCTGTGAATGAATCTAAATAAAATAAGAGATCACAAAACTGTGCATAAGTTGGAGTTTTTGGTATGTATTAGGCAAACAAGAATGAAAATGAATGAACTACGGTGCCTTAGGCTCATTTAAAGAATGAGCGAAGATGGAATGACTAAAAAATGTACACGGCTGAAAGGAATGATGCTCAGATACGGGTCCTATTTCAGGAATCAAGAAAAAGTTTTTTCAATCAAAGTTGAAATGATGTTTTTTTTTCTGAATCCAAGATATTCGTGCTGCTCTAAAGGCAAGGCAATATTATTTTGAATCGTTTGAGAGAATAAAAATAACTTGTTTTCTCTGTTTATATATTTTATTTATTTATTCTATTTGCACATTATCATTACATAACAGAGTTAACAAAACAATAGAAAATACTAAATAAAACAATACAAATTTCAAAAATGAAAATACTAGGCCGATAATATTATGCAGTGGCGAGATTATAACTATCAAATGATTTCTTCCATCTTCGATCCAACTTACTTACTACTAACTTACTTCCGATGGCCGAACAGCTCTTGAAGGACCATCTAATTCATATGAAATATAAATAATCTACTTTTCAGATAATCATTTTATCAACACAAAATAATATGATAAGCTGGTATAATACATTACTAATCTCAATATTTAGTGTAGGTGAATTGTTTTATATTTTCATACTGAGGCGAACTGTCCCAATGCAAATTGTTGTAACATCTTCATCAGTGTACCGTGTACTATATAGGTGGTGGATGTTGCAGTCGCTTTCTGTTTTCGCTGTGATTATGAAATAAGACAACATAAGATATAGGTATAAATTATAATTAATAACCTACTACCTTACAGTATAAAATAAATTCATAGATATGAGTTAACAGTAACAGGAACGGTGATTTTTAGTTAAAAATTAGCAGAATATAATAAAAAGAGTTTTTAAGCCTATTATTTAGGGTGACACAAAGAGCAATTAAGTATTATTATTTACTCTATTGGATAACGATTAAATTTGCTATTACAACTTTTTTATGCCAAATTGTAAGAGTCAGATAGAGCGATTTTCAGTCTTACATAATTAATTGGTCTTATCTCTAGGTTTTATTTATTTATTCTTTTTACACATCATAATTATATACATAACAGTGTTAACAAAACAATACAAAATTTAAAATACTAGGACGATATGCAGTGACGAGATTATCATCAATGCGTTGTGATCACTTTAATTTTAATGACTTGGAATTACTTTGTGAAAATTCATTTCAATAGAATTGAAATAGATTTACAATCAAACTGTGTATTACTTTCACTATGAACAATATTTTACTTAGAGGCCTTTCGGGTAGACACCCACGATCGGTGATTTTTTTTAGAAACAAGGAAGAAAAATTACAGATGATAAAATATTATAAGATAATAGGAATAATGTGTCTGGGATCTATGGAGGTGGGTGTAGCATGGTATTGATAATATTTTGATAAAAAAATTGTTCCGTGGAGCACCCGGTAAAGAATTGGTCTCCCACTTTATGTCGTTAACTTTCGAATGTTTTATTAAGATAAATATCTTAATAAAAGAGAAGTGATTTCTAAATACCAGTGACTATCAACATGTTCAGTCACAGTGATGAAATATTCAATGCATTACTAAACCAATCTGGTTATCTGGTGGAAAAAGGCACGATAGAGGATGTAAAAGGCTATGATGATGAGGATGATAATAATTAGCAGCGCTCTCAGGGTGCTTTGTATTAATTAATATTAGCTGGTAGAAATACAGCGAGGTGGAAAGATGAAGTAAGGAAACTACATACAAAGAGAAAAGCTAAATTAATACTTGTCAATGAAATATCTTCTATAATATAATAAATCCACTGTGAAGTTTTTGGCAAAGAACAGAGTTTCCACTCTTTTTTGTCAGTTTTTGAGTGTCATGTAAAAGAGAGGAGCGTTGTGGATAGTTACGATGGTTTAGAAATGTGGAATGAATGGATGAGAAAAAGAGGATATACTTATATGAAAGAGGGGTGACCAAGCGCGTGCGGGGGAGAATCATATTTGTGATCAAGGTACGTCCGACAACCACGTGATCAAACCACGTGACTTAATCACGTCACGTGGTTTTCGGACACCCGCACTTCGTCACCCCCCTTTTTTCAGATAAGTTTTTTTTTAATTCAAACGGCTTTGAAGCCAATTACATATTAGAACATATTAAAATATACAATCATTATGCAAATAATAACAATAAAATTAAAATTAAATCATCTTTTCCCCATTCATTCCTTCCACAAACTTATTTACACCCTTTCTATCCACAAAACTCGTCTCTCCACATACAAAACATCGCAACTTATTTACACGATCTTATCCCTTCTTTTACACGATTTCTTGAACAGTAAAGAGTCGTGTCCGTTTTCATTCTATTCCAGAAAGTCTAAGATAATAGCTTATTAATTTAAATTGTGTTATTGTTAAATTAATTAAATTCAACCAGAAAATTTTAATAAAACTTGAATTTAGTTTTGTGAGTAAATTGTTTCCTTGTCTTGAAAATTATTAATAATAAAAAACGTATTATATTACAATAATAATATGACATAAAATGTAACAAACTCTGTATGTTTGTAGTAAATGGTAAACTGTAAGGGTGACATTAAGTAAATACAGTATGTGTTGTTCATAGCATCGTCTATGGATAAAATGAATAGTTTTTCGGCCGGATATCTGTCATCCGGTAATATCCTTTAAATCTTTGCAAACTTTCATTTTTTTTTAATCATTAATCATTAATCATGTGTAAATTTTCACATTAAACTATCATATAAGGCTCAGAATAGAGAATGTCACCTTGTTTAGTAGTGCCCTGGACGGGTTTTGAACCCGCAGCCCATCCTTATCATGAGGTGTGCTTTGTCCATTAAGCTACCAGTAGACATATCGAAGGCTTTGAAATTCTTTCTTACTATAATGACAGCATCATGACTGTGTACCTAAGTATTATTCTAGCATTAGTATCCCTTGCTGGATAAAATGCTTTGGTATACTAGAACAATACCTATACATGAAGCTGAAATTGTGGTTTGTAACAGAGAATTTCGAAGCCATCGGTATGTCTCCTGGTAGATTTATTGTACAAAGAACACCTCGCGATCAGGATGGGTTGCGGGTTCAATTCACGTCCAGAGCACTGCCAAATAAGGTGACGCTATCTTTTATCAATCTTATAACAAAAATAATTTCTAATTTTTTCTTCTTCTGATCATCATTGATCTGTTTGTTCGGAATTTGTTTCCTCTTGTAACACTGAAAACCAACTAACTATCCTTCCATCTTTTAGGTGGCCTTCCAGGCAATCTTCGTCCTAGTGGAGTCTCGTTCGCGCCGATGTGGACTAATCTATCACTATTAATACGGTCCACACGGTCCCTCCAGAACCGTCTTCTCTTTCTGCTCCACCGAACGATATCTTCAGTTTCGCAGATTTTTCTTATTTTTTCTTATCATATTTTATTGGTTGGTGTTAAGTGGTTACTGTCAGACAAAACTTATTACGTTAATGACCGAAATAAATACCGAATATCCACTCATCTCTATTTGACGGTGTATCTAGTGCAACTCTGGAAATAGTGGGATCCATATATACCTATAGTTTGTAGTTATGGTAGGTATTGGAGTGCAGCACCGAGGAAGGAATCAGTACTAGGTGGCAATCTACTTTAATCAGACAATTCGTATGCTCGGATGGTGCCAGGGACTTAACATAGTGTAGTTTACTTCGAACAGTGATGTACTACATATAAACAGTCCGTGATGCCGAAATTTTTATAATTTGATCATGTGACCTCGAATAAAGCTACAGTGTTAAAGTCGATATGTTCAACGATTCGGAGTACACCGTGAACTTATGTGCTGTGAGATGATTTGTTCGAAATTACATGCTTTCCATTGTAGCTTCTGTTGTCATGTTTTTGTTTTAATTTTTTTATATATTGATTAATGGGGGAGCCCTTAAGGCAAATCCTGAGCCCTACCTTTGAATTTTTCTTTTGTTTGAGCTCAGCTCATAAAACATCCAAGGGAAAGTGGTGGGAAAATGTGTTATTATGTTGATTATGTTTCTTTCAATTGTTTTTTTTTTTTAAATATTATTTTACTGTAAAGGTTGTTTTAGCCGTGTATTTTGTTAATAAATAAATAAATATATTCGATCGAATCACCGATTACTTCAAAACAAAATGATTTACTCAGCTAGTTGCAGAATTCAATAATCTTTGAAGATTTTATGATACATGCCTGTAGCTCAACGAAATCAGCTCAAAGATGCTTCCAAATTTTTGTTTGTGTGAAGGCATCATTTAAGGAATAAGACATACCTACCTAGTGTATTAAAATTTTCTTATCCAATAATATTCTCAAAGGATGCACATTTACAATGAAGACTTCGGCACAAATAGCTTTTTTATTGTTTTACGGGAATTGGGTACAACGATGACAAAATCAATCAGACATTTTCTCCAATTGGAGAACCATTTTCACACAATGTAATATTGTGCAAAATCTAATCGAAATAAGTGAAAAAGGCGTCGGGCGCATAAAATGGTTGTTTCTATGGTTATCCATCAACTGTTTTTCGATTGTTGAACTTTATATTGTGACAGTGAGAATAGAGGAATTGGTGAACGCTGTCCATGGACACCGAAAGTGATCACTTAATTCAACCTAGAGCCTGTTTGTAAGCGTTGGAACGCGTTTCTCACTTCTTCCGATTAGATTTTACACAATGTGTGAACATATTTATAGTTCTCCAATCGAGATTTCTGTTTGATTTTGACAAATAATTATATATGACTGATAAAAGCGACGGTTTAAGCGATAAAAGAAAAGGTTGTTCACTTTTTTATGATAATTTTCTTTAAAAATCAAGAACAACTCGATAAAGAAAGTGCGCTACCCATCATGAATGCCCCATTTTACTAGACAGAGAAAAAACTGCATGTGCAAAAAGCCCATCAGCTTCTCCACCTTTGGGAGATATCGGTTAGTTGAATAGAATACTGATAGATTCTTCCATTCTTTTTTTTTCACCACGAATCTTTTATTCATAATTTCAGGGCCTTTATAGCGAGGTTTTTGAGCACTATGATCCACTCACCGCCCTCATTCGACTCGCCTCTGGTGACTTACATAATACTATGTAATATTATTCCATTATATGCTATATATAATGTTTACTCTCTTAGAGTATGGAGATCAGGAGAGCATGATGTACCTACATAGGGTATGACAATATGCAGATTGTTTCCTCATGTGAAATCGATATTTACGATTTTTATCTATGTAAACACTGCCCCTCTACAAACATACTTTTATTAAATGTTACGGACATTTCAAACAAAACAACGTTTGGACGTATTTTTTTTTTTGTTTTATTATCACTCTTTATTGGTCCTCTCGGGATCACAGGGCAGAAAACAACCCCTCGATTTCTTTATTCATTGCATATAGTAGGTATCTATAAGTTATCATAAAACTTCAGTGTTATTGTGAATAGGGCTAAACTCGCCCTCTGTAAATTGATTATATTGGATTTAAATGTATTTTTATGTAAATTTCCTTGTTATCAACGTACAGTAAAATAAGTAAAAATAGATTTTTGTAAAAATTTAATGCATTTTTAGCAATGCATCAAATTATTATAAAATTCTGATGATGTAGTCAGGCATAGAAAGAGTTGTGTTATGGAACAATGTTTCAATTCACACCAACCACAATCAATAAAAAAAAATTCTTTTGTTCCGCTTTTTATAATTATCTATCTCCTGTAAATAGTTTCCATCTCGACACAGGCTCTAGTCCAGTGAAGCGACATGATTTGTCATTGCTCGAATAATTGAATTGAATTTTTGTGTATAATTTTAATTTTTGTAATTCAATCAACAATATCTACAATGAAAAAAATAGAATATTTATGATTTTTAAACTTTTTTGCCCCGTTTGTTGCCAAATTGAAAATTTGGTATGGGAATTAGAGATGTTTTTCATCTTAAATTCAGCGATGAGAACCTTCCGTCCTGAATGTCTGACTTTTTTGCTGGCACGGAGAGAATGGCTTGCATGTTTATTGCAGGCAGCTGGTCTGTTGACTACTTCATTAGTGGGATACCTATGCATTTTTTTTATCAATTTTTGATTTGAATTTGTAACTATTTTTTTTTTCGATTTCACGACTTGATTCATTGTTACATAATACCATCCACCATTAATAACAACAATGAACATTATTATTATTATTTATTACTATTTATTCTTCTTTTTCTCTCCCTGCTCCAACAGGAATCAATCTTCTTATAATCTTCCAACCCTACTACATATAACACATTATTATTATTATATATAACGCTACGGGGTCAATCTACAAATGCATCACCAAAGAAAGCATCACATCAATTCCTTAAGCCCCATTCACATTATCAAATTTACATCGAATACTAGTTGCGTACTAAAATCTCCTCATTTCTAAGCCATTGAAGACTTCTTACACTTGAATGTATGCATCAAAAGTCAGACGACATTCATTTCGTCGGTCTTTAAATCAAACGTTTGGTCCTCACAGGCGTGCTAAAGTGAGCAGTTTGAGGGATTAGTAATCTGTACCTGAGAGCCATTTAGTCTTAAGTACTAAAATGCCATTTTCAAATTCAATTTTTTAAACGAAAAAATCTCAACATTTTACTAGTAATAAGCTGTATGTAGTATATACCATAGTGATGCGCACTTCAATTCTTATGACCCTAAGCATTTCTGTACTTAAGACTCACGACTGTTGTGTTATTTCCGCTTTTTTTGTAACCTTGCCATTTTTGTCAAAAATGCACTTGAGTCCTAATGGCTCTCAGGTACAGAGTTATTTTCTAGAATTGGATTTTTAAACACAAACATCAAATATTGTGATGGAGTAAATCAGTAGGTAATACATGTCAGTGCTCTCCAACCTTCTTATCTCCGCGAACCGGTCAACTTTTGAAAACTTTACTTTAGCCTGCTAAGGGAAAGACTTTAATTGTTTACCTTTGGTGAATTTCACCCAAAATTTCACCTCCCCCCCCACGATTTATAGATTTTCTAAAAGGTATTGCACAATCTCCATGGTTTTGATAAGGAATGTTTGGTAAATTTGATTGACTTAGTTTTAAATATCGAAATAGAAGATACAATAAAAAAGGGCTGAACCTTTATGGTTATTCCGCAACCCGGTACCACTTATGTAGGTATAATTCTAAATTTGTGAGTAAATGGATATGGTCAAACAACTATCTGTTTCATCGTTTCATTTCACTATGAGTTCGTCGGTAGCTGGACGTAGGATCTCGGCCTCGTGAACAAGGGGTCCGTGGTTCGATACCAGGTGCCGGTAAACTCCCCTTTCACGACACAAACTTTTAGTAGCTTAGTGTGAAAGGTTTATAAGGTTGTTTTTGGGTTTAAAACAAAAAAACCCAGATATATCTTAAAAAAAAAATCACTGATGTAGTTTTATTTACATATTTATTTATTCTTTTTGCACATCATCATTATACAACAGTGTTAACAAAACAATTTAAAATACTAGGACGATATGCAGTGGCGAGATTATCACTATCAAGCGATTTCTTCCATCTAACCACTATGTAGTTTTCGACTAGTTTTAATGTAGTTTTTGATTAGTCGTCGATCCAAAGTTCATAGTGTATATAGGCCTTTTTTATTATTATACTAATAACATTGTTGAATTTCCTTTAATAACGTTAAAAGCATAACGCCCTTAAGATTTTTCCCCTTTTATGAAAATAAATAGAAATGGAGTCTGTCTTCCCTTCTATTGAATAACATAAGTCATTCTTTTGTTAGGTCCACGCTGAAATATACCTACCACAGCGAAGCGTTTTGGTTTATTTGATATTCTTTGTATAAAAAAAACTGTTCTACAGAGACAACGATAAAATATAAAAAGATAAAGACAATTATAAGAATAATAAAAAATATTGAAGCTTAATTTATCGACCGACGGTTCTTGGTGGAAATTCATATTAATAATTTTTAAAGTGAAACACAATATATAGTTATTCCACTATTGACTTTATTAATTTTTGCGAGCCGGCTTTCAAGAGCTTCCGCTCTCATCGTCAGGCAAAAGTAAAGTCTTCACTTTAGAGCGGAAGCTCTTGAAAGCCGGCTCGTAAAAATAAATAAAGCCAATAGTGGAATTACTATATATCGTGTGTGAGAAAGTGCGGACGTTCAAGAACTACGTGGCTTAACCACGTGGATCAAATTCTCAAGGACGGTCGCGTGTTAAGTAAGAGGAATCGACGTGCGTGTATGAGAAACTGGATGAATGTAGAGGAAGCAAAAGAAGTATGTAAGGATAGATCTATGTATATGGCGTTCCGTTCTCTCTGCCTACCCCTCCTGGGACATGGCGTGAGGGTATAGTATAGTATTGTATGTTATCTTATGTTACTTGATTATATATAGATCGCGATCGTGATTTTTGTGTAATGATTTTTTTTAAATGATTTTTATAGTAGAGTCTTCGTCTTAAAATTGAGAGACCCGGGTTCATTTCCATTCGCTGCCAACTTAACTACTCTCCCTTCCCAATACACATATTGCTAGCTAGGAGAGTGTCTGGGTGTATTTGGATTTTTTCAAATACAGATTCATTATTTAAAAAAATAAAAAAAATATCACCCATAATCCGAAACTTTGTAATCTACCAAAAAACAAGGTTTATACATTTCTCCATCAAATAATAATAAGAAAACTACTTTTTTAAGTCGCTGCAAATTACGCTATCCTATATTTTAGGATACTGTTATCCTCATTCTTATTATTCCAAGCAGATATGGAAATTAACAGTTAACGGGTTAATTATTAACCATTAACAACTTTTTGTTCATTATAACGTTAATTATTTCTGTTCATAAATCTAACTTTATTTATCCCATCACGGCATCTACTACAAGTGGGGTAGCCAATAGATTAGCTGCATTTAATAACACATACTATTTATAGACTGTTCTGTCCCGTATCCCAACGAGTAGAAATGTCTTATGATGATGATGATTTTGGATGATTTTTTTTGACGCCGTTTAACAGTCCCTAGACCGTCTCAAGGGCGCCAGTGAAGAGTTCAGTTTTCAATATATTATATAGAAGATATCACCATTTTTGTAATTTTGCTACTACTACTACTACTATACTATCACGGCACTTGGGCACTACCCACAAGTGGGGTAGCCAGCAGATCAGCTGCACGTAAGAAACACGCAAACTGTCCTCCTCGTGCCAATATAAAATCAAGACATTCAGGATGGGTGGCAAATCTCATCGCTAAATTTAAGATGTAAAAAGGTCTTAATTTTTTCGAACACCTGCCTTTTACAGGACACTCGAAAATTTACGCAGAAGAGTGGGAGACCAATTCTTTACCGGGTGCTCCACGGCATTGTAATTTTGCTATATTTAAATTTTGCTTTAAACTTGAGAGTGAAATATTTAAGGTATTAAATTTAATTTAATTAAAACACTGTATCTTTCACTTAAGGTATTATAATTATATTTTCATAAGTTTTTCGGACTACGTCCATCTTCAGTGAAAAATACTTAAAACTTGAATAAGAAATACTTGAATACTTAAAGAAAGTGAAATACACAATAAAACAACAATAATAAATACACTATTGTCAAAAGTAAATTTTACAAAAGTTGTACATATTGCTTTGAGGCAATGTCTTTCAGTAAACCTATTACAATGTTTGATAATTATGTTTTACTATAAAGTGAGTTTAGATACTATACTATACTATACCCTCACGCCATGTCCCAAGTGGGGTAGGCAGAGAGAACGGAACGCCAAACAGATCTATCTTTACACACTTCCTTGGCTTCCTCCACATTCATACAGTTCCTCATACACGCACGTCGGTTCCTCTTACTCAACACGCGGCCGTCCTTGAGAATTTGATCCACGTGATCAAGCCACGTGGTTCTCGGACGCCCGCGTTTCCTCACACCCTTTCTTTCAGATAAGTATATCCTCTTTGTCATTCTTACCTCGTTCATTCGTTCAACATGCCCAAACCACCGTAGTTTATTCACGCGCATTCTGTCCACAACAGTCTTCTTGCATCCGCTCATTCTTCTAATATCCTCATTCTTCACTCTATCACGCAGCGTTTTACCAACCATTCTTCTCAACGATCGCATCTCTACTGCATTTACTCCACTTTCGTCCTTCTTCAACCACGTCCATGTCTCGCTTGCATACGTAAGTGACGGTACCAGAATGGTATTGTGCACCAGCATTTTAGCCATGTTCGACACATTGTCATTGCTGACAATGGGTCGAAGTGCACCGTTTACTCTAGCACCGGCCACTTTCCTTCTTTCAATGTCCCCATCGCATCTTCCATCCCTCGTAAACATACTTCCCAAATATACATACTCACTTACTTGCTCCAAACATTCGTCACCAACTTTAATCTCGCAAATCGTTTTTTCATTCTCTCTTTCAAAAACAAGAACTTTCGTCTTCATAACATTCATTTTCAAACCATTCAAATTGCAACTATCATACACACACGTAACAATCTCTTGTAAGTCCCTTTCACTCTCAGCCATTAACACCAAATCGTCTGCGTACATCAATGCATTCACCCGAAACCCATTCAGCTCGACACCAACATCCATCTCTTTCACAGGTCGCATACAGTAGTCGAAGAATAGGTTGAACAGCCACGGAGACATGACACAACCTTGCTTCACTCCTTTGGTGAGGACAAACCACTCCGAGAGAGTGTTATTTACCCTCACGCAAGCGGAGCTTCCCACGTAAAGTGAAGATATTGCGCGGATCAACCGGCTGCTCACCCCATACTCCGACAACACGCGCCACAACCTTTCACGGTCCACTCGATCATATGCTTTCTCCAGATCCACGAACGCACAAAAAAGCCTCTGGTGTTTACCCAGAAACTTCTCTATAACCATTCGCAGGGAGAAGATCTGATCGGTGCACCCTCTGCCATTCAAAAAAGCTCCTTGCGCATCCCATATCTTACACTCAGTTATCTTTCGTACTCTCTCAATCAAAATTCTACCATACAGTTTCCCTATTGAGCTCAGCAAGCTAATAGCCCGATAACTCCCGCATTCAAGTCTAGAGCCTTTCCCTTTGTACAGGGGGCAGATGATAGCCCTCCTCCAATCCTCTGGAGTAACACCTTCTCTCCAACAATCGTTGAAAAGCTCCAAACACCACGCGAGAACCCCCAGTCCACCAGACTTGATGAGCTCAACGGCAACACAATCATACCCTACAGCTTTACCGCACTTCGCTATTTTTAATGCATTCATAATCTCATTCATGTCTATCATATCGTTTTCATTCACACTGCTTGAGTTTAGATCAATTAAGGTAAACAATATTTGTTAAAAATATAATTATCTTATCTGTTAAAAATATATCTTCTTTGTTTTTGTTCAGTTCAATAGCTAAACGATTCAAAATATTTATTTGTGGAATTAAAAATAGGAACTTACATTATTTTGTTTCCATATATAATTTTTTACATAAATGTGGGTATGTGAGGTGTCAAAACTTAAAGCTTTTTCATTGGGAGGAGATTTTGAACATTTTTTCCTTGATGGTACCTACAATTTTTTTAACTTAAATATGGAGATGTGGGGTGTCTAACTTCAAGATTTTTCATTGGGAAGAGGTTATTTGCACTTCTTGTAATAAAGTAAAGGAACGTTTTGAATTGACTTAAGCCGTATTACATTTTCAAAAAATAACGAATGAACGTTAAGTAACGACGATATATTTTCACGACGTTTGACGTTAATTTTAGAATAACGGTGCCTAGCTTCGATTATAAAGATGCCCACGGACAACGGAGGGTCTCTTTACGAAAAGAAATTCGAAAAAATATTTTTCTCCTAAATAAAACACAAAAAAAAACTTTTTGATTAAAAATCCTTACGTAACATATTAGCCCATTCTCCTCTCAACTTATCGTCGTTCAAATTTTCATGAGGGGAACAGCGGGTAGCTCGGGACAATAGTGGAAAAATGTACTTGTAGTATATTGTGCCGTAGGTTAATGATCAATTTGTTATTGGTCACCGTGATTTTCGTGAATGATGAATTCTGTTAAAAATAGCAGATATTTTTTCTTCTGCTACTACTTCTATATCCCGTTACGCCGTGGAGTAAAATGTCATATGTTTTTGGCACGAAGACGACAAACGCATGATTATTCTATGAATTTAGTCCGCTGGTTATATCTTTGTGAGAAATATCATGATGGTATGATAATGATGTAAAAATAAATTTAAAATATCGCCAGATTTAGAAACTGTTAGCTTGTGCTGTGAGGGTGGAGTAAGTAGATTGGAGCGGGTATTTCAAAATTCTTACAACAAGCTTATATTTATTAACTGTCCAGCAATCCAAGGATTTAAGTTGATTGTGATGGTTTGGATATGTGGAATGAATGAATGATGAAGAAAATGTAATGTTGTATGTAGCACAGGTTTTGCCTATATGGGCAGCATTAAATAATGTTATGATTGCAATGCGATAAAATATAGTAACGTTCCGTAGAGTATCCAGCAAAGAATTGGTCTCCCTCTTATTTCGAAAAAATGAAAATACTTTTTGTCTTAAATTCAGAGATGACGTTTGTCATGCATCCTGAATGGTATGAATTATTGCCACGGAGAGGACGGCTTGCACGTTTATTACATGCAGCTAGTGTGCTGGTTACCTCACTTGTGGGATAGGCTATGATGTAGTTGTAATAGATTAAATAAATACATCAGAAAAAAAATTAGAAAGTGGGAATCTGTGAAAAATAGCAGTGATTTTATAATCGGTACGCTTGTAGTACTTAGTACCATAAAAAATGTTTGCAAAAAGGCACAAAATTGTGAAAATGCCTTAATGAATTGCCTCTCTGGCGCTCTTGTTAGGGATGGGATTATATTAATCCCCCATAAATTTTCATCAAATTGAAGTATTTTGCCTTTCCATTCACCTCTACTCCTCATTGTGAATTGGAGAAAGATAATATAAAAGTACTCATGGATAGAAAGTAGTGGAAGCTATAAAAATATCACGACTATAATATAGCGTGGCTTTTTAAAAAAAATACATTTGCTAGAAAATACTTAAAAGTTCTTGGAAAACTATGTAGGTAGGTACATACCTATTATTAATTAATTTTATTTTTATTTTATTACAATATACGGCGTCAGCTTTTTACAAGTTCAAAAATATATGACAGACATATAAAGTGCATAAAAAGGAAATTTATACAACCACAAAACAATATGACATAATAATAATAATAAAGATAATTTGTATTTGGCGCCGTTTAATGATCCGTGACCATCTCAAGGGCGCCATGGCTTTTCTTGAAAAGCAGTGTTTTCAGCTTACTCCTGAACGTTGCAGTGGACATATTAAATAGGTAAGTAATATAAATAAAGCATTCAATAAAACTTGATATAAGTTTTAATTTATTTATTTATTTATTAACAATTCACGGCGCTAGCCTTTTACATGTTGTTATACATTTACATACATAGTTCATATGATGCATATACAAGTGTAGAATATTAAGACACAACAATCATAATAAAAAATATAAAAAAAAACACAAAAAAAGAACAACACAGCTATCAGTATCACAGCATAAGTTATGAATGGAAAAAAAAGTCAATGGATCACAGTCAATTCGATAGTAGGTTATATTGTCAAATTTTCAATAAAAGAGTATTTATGAGATTATTTCAAACAAAAATAAATGGGACGTCAAGTAGCACACAGTCTTTAAAAATGGATGTTGTAGAATTAATAATATTCAGTGTCAATAGAAGCTGAGAAAAGTCAAATTATTGAAAAATGTCAAAACAAAAACAAATATTTAGTGTGGTCAATTTAGGTGTCAATGAGTAAAATGTAAATAAGGTAATTGTATTAATTGGATAAGAATGAACAATTTACAATGATGTGAAAATTATGCTGTCATTTTAAGGAACAAATATACACACAAACAAACAACAACAAACCACAACTGCCCAATGTCAATCTATATATTCAAATAGTTAATAACGTCACGTTTATATTTGAGGAACTTGTCAGCAAAAATGTCAGTTTCACGTCCAACCAGATTTCCCAGTCTGTGAAGCCTATTTACAGGTGAATGGAAGGTGTAATTATTCCTTGTGTTGGATTCGTGGAACAAAACAGATTGTCTGGTGTTCCTGGCTGGAACATTTAATTTGATTAACTCAATCAGTTCTGGAGAATCGATTTCACCATTAAGAAGTTTGTGTAAAAAACAGAGATCGAACATAATTCTGCGACTCTCCAAACTTAATATAACTAATAAGTGGAATATAAATAATTTAGTGTAATTTTCGGTACAGAATAGAATTTCCTCTCTTTTTTGCAAGTTTTCTAGTGTCCTACTGATGAAAACAGGTGTTCGTAAAATATCACTAGAATATTTTATTTTATTTATCTATTTTATTCTTCTTGCACATCATCATTCACAAAACAAAATCAACAAATCAGTTTACGTAAGAAAAAATGTGATGATATGCAGTGGCGAGATTATCACTATAGGTATAGAAACTTCTTCAATCTAACCACTTCACATGTTTGGGTTAGTTGGAAGAGATTGCACCTTTGCGATAAACTCGCCCTCTGTATATTGATTGTATTTAATTTGCATGTATACCTTCTATGTAATTGTTTGTTATCAATGTACAGTAAAGAATTAATAAGTAAACGAAATATAGAAAATAAGTATTTAAGAATTTTTATTAAAAACTACCTTTTACGAAGGTATGTATATTTTCTAAGTGCTCAAATGAGCAACGACAAAGCTGACGAGGTAACGGAATATCGGATTCTAACGGATCCCCGTTACTCCCATAGCGCCACCATTTCTATGAATAACGATGTTACCTTCGATGTAACACACAACACTTGGTGTATGGCTGTTCGATTAACGTCTTTTCGATTTTCCTCAACCTTGCAGTATATTTTTTATTTATTATTTATTACCTATGCAATCTAAAAGGACTTGGTTCAACTTTTGATGAGAATAGAAGGTTTCTGTTAAAGTATATTTTCTTAAAATCTTGAATCTGGTATGGTTAGTTGGTTTTTTAAAACAGAGGAACTTTTTTAAAGAAAAGGACTAACCTTCACGGTTTTTACGCGGTCCAATACCATATTCCAGTGGGGTTGGGGCCCAATTATTTATAAGATAGCAGAAGAGAAAAGATGTCAATTTAACTGATTTTCGTCCATACTTATACCATTCCTTAAACATTTAAGTCGATTTCTGTAACTCCGTAAAGCCGTAAATAAATATCAATTTTTATTGAATTTTAAAAATGCACAACTACTACTTCTATTACTATAGGTATCATCATCGGTCAGCCAACCAGGTAGCCAGCAGACCAGCTGCATGTAATTAACATTTAAGTTGTCTTCTCCGTGTCAAAAAATAAGACAGTCAGTCATCAAATGTATTTGTTTTTAACAATCGAAGTCATGTACATGTTTATCTCAGTTTGACTGTAGGTACTTCGTATGTAGTGTATGCATTAAAATATAATATTCTTAAGTAAAATGCAGACTTCTACTTCCCGTTTCCACAAGGAACTTTTCATTTTTGATTTCCATTATCGTTTAACTTAGTATGTTGTGATGCTGGCGGTTGGTTGTTTGGAAGAAATAAATAAATAAATAAACTATGAAATTCTCCGACTTGCGGGTATATAAAGATATACTTAATAATATTATTATTTAACGAGTTGAAATTCTATTTATTTATTTTTAAGACGGCGTATTTAGGTACGTAGGCAAGTACTTGAGTAATATATGAAATACCTTTATATCATTGCAAATTTTCTTGTCCTGTGAAAGGCCAACATTCTTAATAATATATTACGTAGTAGATAGGTATGCACCTATGTTTGTCGGATGATTTGTTCGACGCCATTTAATTAATGGAGCATCCATCACAAGGGCGCGGGGAAGTATATTAGAAAAGGGATGTATTCAATATGCTTCTGAACGTTGTAATTGTTTGGTTTTTACGAAGGTCCTCAAGGAGACGATTCCAGATGACGGGTCCTGCGACTCCAAAAGCCCTGTCGTAGAAACATTACTTTTTGGTTCTACTATTGATCTCGTCCAGCATATTGATGAATGTTTTTGCTGAGCGATGGGGTCTATTTGCACCTGTTTTGAGAACAAAGAACTCAGAAAGGTACCTACATATAAAATAATATTTAACATTTAAATTCAGCACTGATGTTGTGACGAAAAAAACATTTTGACTATTTTGTGTGTATTTATTTTCATATATTTTATTCATCACTGTACATTGGTTACATTATTTCAAAGCAATACAAAGTGTTATAAAAATATAAGTTATACAATTCAATGCACAGAGGGGAGTTTATCGCTAGAATGCGATGTCTTCCAACTTACCCGTTTTTTTCGTGTTGGTTCGATTTTACAATCTTAGAATAACTCTTTTCTGTAAATTTTTGAGTGTCATAAAAGTTCTGTAAGACAATTAATTAACATTTACAATTGAGCAATGAGCATATCACTCATCTGAATATTTTAATTTTTATTGACACGGATAGGATAAAATTGCATATTTAATACATGCAGTAGTAAGTTCGCTGACTACCCCATTTCTGGGAAATGTAATAAACGAATGAACCAATAGTTTAAAAATGTGTAGGAGTAGGTTCCTATTACACTATCCCGGGACTAGGTATTAATATAGTTATATCGATATATATATGATTATAATAGTTATATCGATATATTATTATTAAATATGTAAGTAAGTATCAAACCTACGCATACATTCAACATGTTCTGTTTGACAGCACACATATAACGACTGTCAAGTTCCATAACCCAACAAATAAAAAAAAATTAATTGGTAATAATGTTTGGGTTAGTTGAAAGAGATTTTTATTTTATTTTATTTATTCAGTAAGGATCAGTAGAGATCGTGCCATTGCGATAAACTCGCCCTCTGTATATTGATTGTGTCTAATTTGAATATTGATATACCTACCTTCTTTGTAATTGTATTTTATCAATGTACAGTAAAGAATGAATAAATAAAATAAATAAAATAAATAAAATAAATAAAATAAATAAAATAAATAAAATAAATAAAATAAATAAAATAAATAAAATAAATAAAATAAATAAAATAAATAAAATAAATAAAATAAATAAAATAAATAAAATAAATAAAATAAATAAAATAAATAAAATAAATAAAATAAATAAAATAAATAAAATAAATAAAATAAATAAAATAAATAAAATAAATAAAATAAATAAAATAAATAAAATAAATAAAATAAATAAAATAAATAAAATAAATAAAATAAATAAAATAAATAAAATAAATAAAATAAATAAAATAAACGAAATAAACTAAATAAATGAAGTAAATAATTGGCGATGTAAATCAAATATTTAACTTGTAAATTACTTATTCCTATTGATAATGCTGTTGTATCTAAAAGAAAAATAAAATAAAATAAATAAATAATAGATAAATGAAGTAAATGAAATAAATAAAATTAATAAAATAAATAACTATTGAACGGAACAAAGACAACGTATGTCTTTAACTTATTCTCTGTGTCGGTGTTTAGGTAGTAGAATTCCATACTGGAATAAATAAAAATAAAAAATCTACTATCATAGACATACTAGACTTGCAGCGCGGTCCATTTTTGCGGAATGTTTGTGTTCCAACATCTATGACCTTCAGCATTAGCAATGTATTGTCTTACAACTAACGTCAGTATAAAACTGGATGCAAAATTTTATTGGCTGCATGACCGATTTTTTTCTTTGAATTACCGATCTATTATATCTTTGTCTACTATTCGATTTATTTACGAGAGAGACGTCTTTCGTCTTGTTAGGACATTGTTGATCTTTGATGTCATTAACATTATGATTATTATTTAGTATAAATATTTTCACTTTCTGCTGTGTTTTTAAAGCATAATACAGAAACCTATACCAAAATTACAAAAATGGCGATTTCTCGAATATAAGACATTTCTAGTTGTTGAGTTTTGGAAGTGGACATTCATGTAGGTACAAGTATATGTATGCACGTGTATTGGTGTCCACTACCTTGTATGGAGTCACCAATACAAACAATATAATAATAATGAAACTATATCCATATGTATAATACTTAATTATACAGAAATATACAAACGAAACAATGGACATTCTTATGTATATTAAGGATAACATATACAAACAAATAAAATATATCAACATACAAACATAGGTACTTAAAATATTTAGATACTCGAATAGGCTAGTAGTGTGTATGTTATCGTTGTGTTTGTTCAACCTATATAATATCAATGTATGGTGCGGATTTGAATAAATGCAAAAAATGTGATTTATTTCAATATACTTATTATTGATCTACATACTACCTACTACTATACCGTCACATCATATCTCACAAGTATTATTCTCTTTAAATTTACTTTGTACATCAACATTACAGCTTTTGACTAATGCGATGTAGGTACAAAGAGATACAATTTATATATTATTACCATAATATTTAAAAAATATAAAAACAACAAAATATAAAAGAGCAAATAAATAAACAAACAAAAGATCACCAAAGAATGTTTGTTGCCTCAATTAAGACAACAAATTCCCTGTAAGACATTTGTTCTCTTAAAATGTTCTCTCCGTGTCGAGCCACGTGGTTCTAGGATGTTTGCACTTTCTCACAGCCCCTCTTTCAGATAAATACACTCTCTTTGTCATTTTTTCTTTATCCATTCGCTCCGCATATCCAAATCATCGCATCTTATTATTACAAGCTTTCTATCTACAATACTCCTCTCGCTTCCACTCATTGTTCACTCTCTCATCGTGCAACGTTTTACTAACCATACTTCTCATCTTTCTCACAAATAACATAAAAGGTAGGTATTGTGAAGGCATCTTACATAATAATTATTATTACTACGTGCTCATAGTTTGAGAATTTCTGAGATGCGTATTCTGCTATGTTTTTGCTGTGACAATAGGTATTTCTTTTCCATATTTGGTTAAACACATTTGAGACTGGACCATTACTATGACTTACCCTCCTTAGGTAGTTTATTCAGTCAGAATATGTATCTAAGAGGAAATAGGAAATGAGGTGCGCGGTTCGATCCCAGGTACCGGCAAACTCCCCTTTCACGACACAAGCTTTTAGCTTACTGTGAAAGTTGTATAAGTTTGTAGGTTATATGGGTTTATAACCTACATCTCTTTTTTTTTAACAAGTCTCTTCCATTTTCTTCAAAAGCTAATGCAAATATTTTTAACGCTAGTATATCATTCTTCACTTAATATTTGCCTGATCATGAGAATGGAAGGTCTTGAAAGCTGGCTCGAGATTAATAAAGTCACTGAGGAAGTACTGATTACAGGAATGTGTTTAATTTTTATTAATTTGCCATTTTCATTTACTTATTACAATATTATAGTAGAACTTGTACCTGTCTTACTATTAAAAAACAACAATCTAAACCAAGAATGTAAGTAAATATATTTTTTACGTAAACAATCAGATTGAAATAATATATTAAACTTTACCTCCACTGAAAGTGTAAAGGTTTTTATATTCGGTCTGCTTATACAGTGAGTGGGTAGTCTGACATTACCACATAATAATATTATTATACCTAACAGCATTGTACTTATTATTTGTACTAGTACGTATAGTAGTAGTTGGTTGCCTCATGGTGCTGCCTGGTGGAACTGCATGCATAGGCGAACCTGTCCCGCAGCTTCCATACATGGAGTGAAGATATAATACGTGCCTCAATACCTAGTGGATATACCTATTCAATATGCCAACTTTTATATGTATTATTGTAGTCTGGCTAGAGAGTCTTACTGTGTCTCAAAAGAAACAAATTTTTAGTTACCTATGCTCCGAGAAGGCGCCGACTGAGAGTAGGTCTCCCACTCTTTTTGTAAGTTTTCGGGTGATCTGTAAAAGGGAAACATTTTTTTTTGATTTTGCTAATGCACAGCTATGTGAAGTGTATTATTAATTAATTAAATAAAATTATACAATTAGGTACCAGGTAAATGTGTGAATATTGGAAATGAGAAAATCTTGCTAATTTATTTATTTATTTATTTATTTTATTTACAAAACAGTTTTTAAAAGATAAGTCACTAATGTCTACCTGCATAATTGCATATTACAATAAAAAAAATCACCTATGTTTAACGTAAATCACGGCATATTCCACACGAAGTGTAGCAAGCAGATCAGATGCATGTAATAAACACGAAAGCTGTCCTCTCCGCGCAAACAAAGATTATTCAGGATGGGTGGCAAATCTTATCGCTAAAATTGATATGTAAAATGTCTTATTTTTTCGAACACTTGCCCTTTACAGGACACTCGAAAGCTTACGGAAAAGAGTAGGCTACCAACTCTTTCCCGGGTACTACTGTACACCAGGGTTGCCAGGTCATTTCCAAAAAAATACCGAACATTGAGCAAAAAAAGTTTTAATCGTTGATCTATATTATATGACGTTAAAATACAAAGTGCCATTGCACATGAGCAACTAGCTACCCCAACTTATAAATATTATATTTTTTCTCACTAATGCACGCTTCCAGCAATGTCTTATTTGCTTTAACTGCCCCATGCATTTCGCGACATATCAGACTGAAATTACATTGTATACATAATTCAGCCTTTACCGTGTCCACACTTAATTTATTACGGCTACTGTTCGTCCACAAATAATTCATATGGCTAAATACTCTTTCCACATAAGCATTACTACATTGGTACTGCCATTATCGTTTTAATTATCTGTTTCAAGCAAGGGCTTACGTCGTTTATCAAGGAGAAAAATTAATCAGTAAAAAATACCGAACCGCCCATTTTTCGGTATTTTTGTTATACCTACCTTACACCGAACACGGTGCTAAAATACCGAACACCTGGCAACACTGCTGTACACAGCTTCACGATAACTTACTCTCGCTCGCTTTCTATTATTTATTTGTTGGCTCTCTGGCTAGGAGCACCCTTGTGGGTGCTTCTAGCTTCCAATTTCGCTTCCGCCTTTCGCAGTGTTACTAACTTGTCGGTGTTGCAGTCTTGAAAATATTTTCTCCTCGATAAATAAAATTTTACACCTGGTAAGTAATGTCGGGCAATTTAAAAACAATTACACTGTAACCCTATCTTGAAGGGTTACTCTTGACAAAATCTAAACACGATCTTAATCTAGTCTTGATCTTGATCATACGACGCACGAAAGGACGATGATCAAAAACACTGCGCTACCGCTACCGCGCGATCGGTATGCGTGTATTTTTTGCTAATAGTCACTTCGTGCGTCGTATGATCAAGATCAAGACTAGATTAAGATCGTATTTAGATTGTGTCAAGAGTAGCCCTGCTGAATGTCTTGCAGGACAGTTTGAATGTTTATTACCTATATGCAGCTAACCTGCTGGTTACCTTATTAGATATTTTCTGGTAAAACATGATCCAGCCAGAAACATCGTGTCTCCTGTATCACGGAGATTATAGAACTTTACTGTTTGTGTTTGTTAGCCTAAACTAACGTCATAACGTCACAAGTAAGGAGTTAAATGGGTACTTTATTATTTTTATTGTTATGGCAAGTTTTCGGAATCCAACATCGCACCTTACTTCATTTGCAATAGTCTCCTACTAGGTATGTAATAATATATTTCGAGTTCGTCGGTAGTCTGGAGGTAGAGTCGCGGCCTTGTGATCAAGGGGTCCGGGGTTCGATCCCAGGTGCCGGCAAACTCCCCTTTCACGACACAAGCTTTTAGCTTACTGTGAAAGGTGTATAAGGTTGTATTTGGGTTTATAACAAAACCCAGATATATCTTTTTTAAAAAAAAAAAAAAAAAATATCTATTGAGAATATGTATATAGGTAATTTCAATTTACTTAATATTTCATTATGTACATTAATATGTATAACTATGTTTTGTATGTTCAAATTAGACAAAAATATCACCATTCCGGTCTCTTCCTCAAGTGAGGTAGCCAGAGAAGTAACTGATGTTGCGTGTAGTCTACATATTAACAGTCTGACACGTTTATCAGACAAGAAACAGGGAAATCAATGCCCTCTATCGTGTGTGTTTTCGGATGACAAAATTGTCATTTATTAATACATAAGATAAGTGTCCTCTTACGTGAAGCTGTCATTGTGGCTTATAACAGAGAAATTTGATGCCCTCGACATGTCTTCTGGTAGCTTTGGACAAAGCACATCTCGCGAAAAGGATGTGTTGCGGGTTCAAGTCTCGTCCAGGACACTGCCAAATAAGGCTATATTGTTTTTACTAAGCCTTCTATGATATTTTCATGTGTTAAATTTACATAGGTCAATAGGTTTTTGTATGTGCCTTGCCGGAAAAGAGGTTAACTTCCTAGTAATGTTGGGTTCAAATCACTTTTATTAGGTACCATCCCATCACGGCTCCCCGTGCTAATAAAAAAATTAAGACATTCAGGATGGATGGCAACAACAGCCGCTGAATTTAAGATGTAAAATATTATGTTAAAACATTGGTTTGACAATGATTTTGCAAGTTGAAACCAGGTCACTATAAATAATTAAATATAAAGTCAAACTAAAACAATTGTGTTTTCTTCCAAATGAACCTATTATTATTACCTATCACAAAAATATTACCCTTCACTGAGTCCATATCAGTTTATGACTAAGGCGATCTCAACAGGAAAAATAAAAAAGAAAGCAAATTAAAAAAAAAAAAACAAAAAACAGCGTGATAGAGAAGAAAACCATAAAAGACATCATTAAAAGAAACAACAGAATTAAAGGAGAGTCTCTATCCTGGTAATAAAGTCATATGTTTAAAATGTCTACAGTTTTTGAGCACCTGACTTTAACAGGACACTCGAAAACGAACGGAATACAGTTGGAGACCGATTCTTCGCCGGGAGCTCTACGAAGTTGGGTTAAAAACTAGTAAAAATAATAAAATGAAGTGTAATGTCAACATTTGTACTGGCAGAGTAAGGCATCTAGTCTTTAAAACCAACTAATGGCTATAATAATAGTAATGTGCATGAAAAATTATACAGTCACATTATAATATTTGTACACAATAACACTTCAAAATATATTAAAAACGTAAAAAGGTACATTTTATATGTATCCTCTACAAAAATACAATCATATACATGCTTATAACCTAACTATCAAGTGTTGTCGAATTAGTAGAATAAATTACCTTTTGTTTACAATAAATGTGGGCGAACATGTAAACTACACGTATTTGACATTCAAAACCAGTTTGGTTCCCACGCATCGAAATCTTTGAACATTATTATTAAATATTTTCTTATTCAATAATATTGTTATTACCTTTTTATAATTGTCTATGATTGTACATTTCTCATTTTCCCCACCATGTGTGTGATTTTTAAATTTGGAAAGCCTTCCAATGTGTTGACAGCGGCCAGTGTGTGTTGAGTTTAGCCTCTGGTTGTAGTGCGCGCGCAGACGCCATATTGGATTTTCAAATTCGTTCGATAAGTAATAATATTAATTTGTTCCACGAAGTTTTTTTGGCGCGTTTATTCAAATTATTTTGACATCTGTTTCGTAAAAGTGATTTTTTACGATGGAAATCACAAAAAGGCGTAACGATATGTATTGGATAGTATGAATTATGGAGAAAATTAATTGTTTTTGTAAATTTTAAGTGCATTTATGTGAAGTTTTTTCTAAATTGGTGATTATAATATTTTTTGTGCGTGGGTGATGACAATATTAATGTTAGCGATTTCGCTAAAAATCAACATAATTATTTCTATTTATGTAAGTATACTCTTTTTCAACTTCTGTGGAGCACCCGGTAAAGATTTGCTCTCCCACTCATTTCCGTTAGTTTTCGAAAATCCTGTAAAAGGCGAATGTCCGAAAAAAATAAAGACAATAATTTAGTATCATCTTAAATTCAGCGATTAGGGTTGGCATTTAGAATGTATTATTTCTTTGTGCACCGAGAGGACAACTCGCATGTTTATTGCATGCACCTGGTCTCTACTGGCTACCTCACATGTGGGATATGCCGTGATGGGATAGTATACTAGTAATATTTCAAATCAGCACCGGCAAAGACTTCCACTCTTTTCCGTAAGTTTTTAAGTATCCTGTAAAAGGCAGATGTTTGAAAAAAATATAGACATTTTTCATTTTAAATTCAGAGGTGGGATTTGCCACCCATCCTGAATATCTTATTTTTTATTGGTTTGGAGATGGCAACTTAGGTACATGCTTAGTGGATGCAGCTGGTCTGCTGGCTACCCCGCTTGTGGAATATGCTGTGATGGAATAGTAATAGTAGGTAGTAGAAGTAGATGAATTAACTATGGCATCTCTCAAGAGTGGAGTAGTCACTGCATTGATTGTAAATAATGAGCGAACAGGTCATCCTTACCGTACTATAAAAAACAATAAGTTAAATAATTTACAAACCTCAATTGTTATACTTATATTTTCCAAGAAAATCTTTGAATATAATAGGTTAAAATTATAATATATGCAAAACTAATGCATGGTGTGGTATACATGAACCCATTGTATGTCATTTTAATTATTATTGTTTTAAATATTAGACAAAAGTCATTTGTTTAGTACAGTATTGTATGTTAATGTTAATACAAAGTGCTTATCCTCGCGTAAATATTTTAGTTCGTACATAAATATGTATGTTTGTCACAATTTTATGCATGTATAAAATTTATTGTATGATAAATTGATGGTATGAGCATGCCACAAATTATCCTGTGTACCAACAATGGCACCAACGAATGCAAAAATCAAAAGTATTGACTGCGTTATGTTTTATAGAAAATGAAAGCTTTTGCTGCCAGGGTCATACCCAGCAGTTTCTGGAGAAAAGCTTTGGAATTTGAAATGTTTCACGTGCTCCTTGTGTTTTGACGCAAAGACTCTCTGAACGATTGAAGCTGGCTTTAGAGAGGCTGTGATGGTATAAATTAAGGGAGGGGCTCCCACCACTTGCCCCTGGATGTTTCAAGAATTTTTTTTTTCTATCTGGTCAGTTTAGAGCAAAAGCTTTTCTTTTTTTATCAATGAGTGATAGAGGTTGTTTTTATGAGATTCTCTCTGCAAAACCCACCCGAGAATCAAAATACTCTCTTGATGTAGTAGGTACCTACCCTTGGTGGAAAATCTTACACCGAGGGTGACACACCCATAATATGTATATATAAAAATAATAATAATCTTTATTCCAGATCTAGAGGTGGGTTGTGCAAGCCTCTCAGGTCCATAATAAATCATAGAATTATATTACTTCGTTAGTACATATAAATCTATGTAATAAATACATATATAAACATAGGTACAAAAATAAAAATCTTACTTATAAATGTAATATAATTATAAAACACAATTATTTATGGCACTTGATGTTGGTTAAGATGTAGTTAATTAATTACTTAGTTTTAGAATCTTATGCTTAGAAATGGCTGTGATTTTATACCTATAAATATTTCTGTAGATGATCATGGCTTCTAGTTACATATGAACCTACTCTCTGAACGGAGTCGAGTTTAAGGCTTGTACATGCATAGTATTATGAGCCATTCGGCCTATGCGTGAATCATCATACACATGAATGGAGAACGTACTGTTATACTCAATACAATGTATAATAAATGATTGTAGGTACAGTATATTCGCCCACACATATTGGGCAATATGAAGGCTGTGAAACATAAAATGAAATGCACTAATGTAGGTACCTACTTACTTATTTAAATTGGTTAATAGTATATGGTTCCGGAAGACAGTTGGACTCCCACTCTATTTCTCAAATTTTTAAGCATCATGCTAAAGCGAGGGATTTTTTCAATTGAATTGAAGACAAATTTACGGTCTGATGATTAGGTATGCAAAGCAGAAATATATAAAAAAAAAATATTTTGTCTAATTTCAATATTTGATTCAACTGGTAACATTAATATATGATTTTTTTTGTAATAACCCTGCTTGTTGTGAATTCCACATGTTGACTATTGAACATTGAAAATGATTGTAATTAGCATACTGGTAATAATAAGGGACTTTGCTGGTCCACTTATGTATAGATTTGTATAATTTTTGTCAACATTATTTG
This sequence comes from Athripsodes cinereus, assembly GCA_947579605.1. Lineage (NCBI taxonomy): Eukaryota > Metazoa > Arthropoda > Insecta > Trichoptera > Leptoceridae > Athripsodes > Athripsodes cinereus. The sequence goes on along the minus strand of OX388324.1, from coordinate 1,980,996 downwards.
CAATATGACTGTTTATACCCCTGTTAAAGATGTAAATAAAAAAATAGAAAAACTCTTAGTTTATGATATAAAATAATACTGATAACAGTGAACGGTATAAAATAGTCTGTTAATTATATATCTATAGATTCACGGTATTTCCAAAGCAATGGGGTTGCCAGTATGGATATTGTCCCTTATGTGCCAGTAAAAAATAAGACTTATGAATGGGTGGCATATGTACCTCTTCGTTGAATTTTAGATATCAATAATTGATATACAAGACAATAATTATTATTGTCTTGTATGAAAGGTTTCATAAGCACCTGCCTCTTACATGACACTCGAAAACCTGGAGCAAAAAGAGTGGGAGACCAATTCTGAATGTAAAAGTTGGGAAGTCAGTGCACTAACTGCGTGTATAAAACATGATGATGTGCCAATTAAAAAAATAAGATATTCAGAATGGGTGGCATATACCTATACCTCTTTGCTGAAAAATTGTAGATATTAATATTATTATTTAACATTTGAGGTTTTACGAACGCCTGTCACTTGCAGGACACTCGAAAACTTGTAAAAAGAGTGGAAAACCTAATTCTGTATCTACCGGAGATAATAAACCAGGGACTACACAATATTTTGTGTTATTAATGTCAAAACGTAAGTAAAGCAACTATTGAAAATGAATCTGGTAATGAAATTATCATATTATTTTACTAAACATGACAAAACTACATAAAATAATAATTATATTATGTTAATCTTCAAATAATTATTTGAGCTAGTTCCTATATTTGTATGTAAGCATATTTTTCATTTAACCATCCATCCGTCCTTCCCATCACGGCATCTCCCACAAGTGGGGTAGCCAGCGAGCCAAATGCTTGTAATAATCATGCAAGTCGTCCTCTCCATGCTAATTCAAGTTAAGGCATTCAGGATGGGTAGCATATATCTTATCGCTGAATCGAAGATGTCAAATGTCTTAAAACGTGGTGTTTTACTACGAATACCTACCTTGTAAAGAACATTCATAAAAGGCGTGTAGGGAAATAGTAGTTGTTATATTATGTTGCCATTAAAAAAAAACAAAATTATGAAGTCTATTTTTCTATCAACACCATCGTGAAATCTCTCATAATCGGGGCAGCTAGTAGGCTAATTGTATGTAATAAACACGCTGATCGTCTTCTCCATGCTAGTAAATTAAAAAAAGATTCCTACGTATATAAAAAAGTGTCCTTATTATGTCCCTACACCATAGTTTTTATTTGAATTAAGAAACCGGGTTTGAAATCTTGTATGTATTATTGGTGAAAAAATTATACAAGTTTTCCAACATTAACCTATTAAATGAATAAAATAAATAAATAAATGACTTAAAATTCGTATAATATAATGTAAATATAAAGATACAGATAAATATCGCGAATATAAGCACAATAATATTATTATCAATGCCTATTATATCTGTCACTGAATTCGGAATAAAAATTCAAATTATTGCCGGCGTTCTAGAATCTCATTTGAATATGACAGGGATGGACTCTAAAATTTCTATTTAAATATTGATACTTTTTTTATTATATTTTGTTTTATTAAATATTTGGCAGTATACTTAGATACAACAATATGTAACAAAATAATCCCTATAATAAATACCAAAGTCGACAGACTAAACAGAAATCAGAGAAAATATATTAAAAAAAAACCAATTAGTAAAACATACATACAAATCTATTAACAATATCAAACTTACTACTTAAATATTGACAATATCAAATGCCTATAATTTTTATATTATTTCTAGTCCGTCTCTGTTCACAGTGAACAATACGTAGGTATTGCCATTGCCACCAAGAGGGGAGCCGTTCTAAATAACATTCTATTGGACATTTCTGCATGCTAGCAACACCTACAACTGTCATAGATAAAACACACACTATATCACTTCTGATTACAATAACACACACATACTAGTACATACAAACATTTAAATTTGAATGCGTTCTAATACTATGAATTTGAAGCACTTGTATGTACATATATAGGAATGTTGGTGTATTTTACCCTTGGTATCGAATACATTGTTCCCAAAGGGCTCAAGTCACTCGATAACGGGTGGATAACAAAAAAAATATAAAAAAATATATAGGAATGAATTTATTCTGTTTTTGAAACGGTTAGAAGAAGAGAAAGTAAAGGCTGTAGGCTATTCTTTAAATGTAACTAATTGCGCATTGATCATTTTATATTCAGCCATGGGACTGTCTATCCATTTTGAATAATATGTTTATTTTAAGATATATACATAAACTCTAGTATCAAGGTAAAGGGGAATGAGTCAGTTTGCGACCCAGTAACAAAGGCAATCATTGATGCCATTACTTTGCGAGGTATATAAAATATAATTAGTTACAATCCATTGGATTGGTCTGCAACGAGTTTGGTTTTTCTTCTCCATTCGTCTCTATTCTCAGCCAGTTTTTTCAGCTCTACGTATGAGCCACAGTTCATGTCCTCTTCAGTTGGTCCATATACACATCTCTTGGTCGGCCTCTGCCATTTGTCCCCTCGGTCTTACCCTCCGCGATAGCGATGAGTAGTCCTGGGTGCCTGATGTTGTGGCCAATCCAGTTAGCTCGTTGTTGGCCGATTCTCTTAAGAAGTTGCCTTTTTTCGCCTACCCTGGTTAACACTTCTTGTTCCGACCAATGGATCTTAAGCATGCGTCTGTAGCACCACATCTCAAAGGCCGCCAACCGTCCGCTTTCACTCTTGCTGATGGTCCACGTCTCACAACCATAAAGCAGAATGCTCCATACAAAGGCTTTAGTAACGTTCTTCTACTTTGCGAGGTATGACATTTATAATGACATTTGTTCACAAAACTGACTCACGCCCCTTTATCTTGACACCACAGAACTTTTATGCAGCTATATTGCATTTTAAAAGTATCTATAAAAGTTTTAGATAATATTCAATTCAGCGTTGAGGTATGACACCCATTTTGATTATCTTCACTTTTATATGCTGTTATTCCGCTGGCAGCCACACGCGTAGGAAATACCGTGATAAAATACCATGAACTAATTTCCATGATGGTCTGTTTGGACCATATTTCTATACCAGGATAAAATATTATACCGGTTTAAGTAAACGCTAGTTTGGAATAATGATAAAAAAAACAACAAAAAAGAGACAGTATTGTCTATGGAGTGCGTATAGAAATTATTCTAACGTTACAACATTGTATTTGGGAAGCGAAGCGTTCTAAAATGGAATGTTTTGCTTATTTAAATTCAAAATAATAATATAATATATTATATTTAATATGTATGTATGTTGGTAGATTTATATTAATAATATGTAGGTATGTAGATGAAATGAATTTAATAAGAAGAAAATATTTTATATAGTGTTATTAACCTATAATGTATAGATTTGAAATGAAAAGGAAAAATTGGTAATGCGATCAAATACAATTGTGTTGCTAGGCTTGAACGACATTGATTGTAACATTGTGCAAAATCTAATCAGAAGGTGTGAGAAAGGCGTCCCAACGCTTACGACTTGGCTTTAGGCTGGTTTGAGTGACTATTTTCGGTGTCCATGAACAAGGTTCACCAATTCTGCCATTCTCACTGCCACGATGTAAGGTCCAACAATCGAGTAACACTTTATGCAAACCATAGAAGCAACCATCTTTTGAGATCTTATATTTCAGATTTCCCAAAGAAAATAGTCTATGCCATGTGGGTCAATGTGTAGTGTCATAAAAATACAAGAATTTTAATAAAACGGGAATGGCACAAGGTAAACAGTTATTGGAGGGTGTCTAGGGTGTATTTGGGTTTATTTCAAATACAGATTCACCTTTTTAAAAAAGTTTAAAGAAGTTAACTTATTCCTATTCCGTTTACGCATACAGCAATTTTGTTGATTTTTGTAAAAGTACACTTTTTTTCCATATTTTCTTGTATTTTTAACATGATGCTCCAAAATTTTATTTATTGAAGGAGTCATATGCTAGTCAATTAGCTAATATGATTAAAAAAAAACAAAGTTCGAAAAAAATCGTCATTAAAATTTAACCCTTCAAATCCCGAAGTTGAAAAAAAATCCATTTAAATCTATGTGACCTGACATTCTATTTTGCTTTGATGAATAACAATATGAACATCAATGAGTAAGTACTATATTATATCTGTCTATCTAAGCAATAGGATTATTATTTCATCCTATAAAAGCCTAAATTCTATGTGGAATTTGCATCGGTCGCGTCCGGATTACGAACCTAAAGCTACATGCATACAGGAAACTAATTATCCTCCGAAACGCTAATCCACAATGCCATTGTATCACTCACGTTCTGAGGACAGTTTGTCACATGGAAGCAACGACATGATTTAAAATTGCAGCGGTGGAATCGCGAACTAAATAATGTGTTCTATTTTTGAAAATATAAATTTTCATTTATTACACAGTATTGAATCTTGACATGCTGCTTGAGTTTTAAGTAGAAAATGTACTAATAGTGATATCTACAAACATTGATATTTAAAATTTATTTAAACATTACATAGGTATATTTTGCCTAATAAAATTGTTTTAAATTCAAATATTTCAAATCTAGCACGAGCTCTGCTCAATTTTGAGGGTAAAATGGATATTGTCATGAATTGTTTAATTGTGTTTATTGTATGTATATATATTTAATGTGTTTATTATTGTTTCAATAACAATGTTTGAATTTATTTATTTTTTTATTTGGAGAGCGACAGTTGCGCCAATTGTAAGAAAACTTTTGTTCGCCAAACTTTAAATAATTTAACAACATCAAAATGGGGTTACCAACCTAACAATGTTTTGGAGCTTCCTTTTATATCCCATACACACAATCAGAAAAAATATTTTGTATAGATTCATCTAACAATCAAGAACGGCAAATGGTTTATCTGGTCCGTATTATTTATGTCACACAGTACAATATCATTGTGTTATATATATTAGAGATGTAACATAACGAATCCGGAAACTGCATATCCGGAATCCGTCTAAAAAGATATTCAGGGTATTAATAGGTTAGTAACTCTTCTATGCAAGAGTTTCATAAAAAAAATTACTCACTTATTAAATAATAAGTAACATTTTCCCATGGAGTTTCCGGTAAAGAATATGCCTCTCACTCTTTTCTGTACGTTTTTGAGTGTCCTGTAAAAGGCAGGTGTTCGTAAAATATCACGAATAAGACATTTAACTACTACTTTTTCGTATTGTCACGTCACAAGATGTTCCACAAGTGGGTAAACCAGCCTTCCAGTCGCATGCAATAAGCATTCAAGTTGTTTTTTTCACTGCGTGCCAACAGAAAATTACATTCAGGATGGATGGAAAACCTCATCGCTGGATTTAAGATGTAAATTTTCTATATTTTTTCGACCCCCTATCTTTTACAGGTCACTCGAAAACTAACGAATAGGAGACGTTTCACGGGGACTCCACAGATATTTTTTGCTCAAATTTCTTTTACAATTGTGTAAGTTGATATGGAAGAAGTTAATGAAGTCTCCCCGTTCAGCGTGATTCTGCGCCAATTGAGTCACCTTTTTTATCCTATGATCTTTTTCAAATTTTGGTGTCATTGAAACGGTATATTGTAAAAAGGGTCATCCAAACTATCTGGATTATTGTGGACAGAAAAATAGTGTAGATTTTGGCCAACTATTATTTCTAACATATGTATAACAAATTCTACTTACTGTGCACAATGTGCATGTCCAATACCAAAAGTGTAGTTCCGCTACTGATGAACACGTATACATGTAACACCCAGACCCAAAATAATGGGATTTTTTCTTATTTTGCCCTGGGCGTGAATCGAACCTTTGGACCTTACCATTACCTCTGAGCTGGTCGACACATCCGGATATCAGTTATCCGGTAAAACACCGTCCATTATTAGATAGTTACATCTCTATTTTGCATAATGTAATAACGTATGTGTCCTCCGTCACCGGAAATCTCTTTAATTTGTGCATTACTGTACGTACAATATCATTCTGAATAATATGCAAATGGACGTTATTATTAATTTAGTTAATGTCACTATTGTTAAACGTATTTATTATAAATAATTGTAATTGATGCTGTGACTAGAATAAGGGCCCATAAGCCAATTTGGTGTATTAAGATAAAGCAATTAGAGCCGTGGAGCGCCTGGTAGAGAATTGTTCTTTCACTCTTTACCATAATAAGTAGATACGTGGAATCGCCTACCGGTGACAGTCTGAGAGATAATCAGACTGTCACCAGCTTCAGAAGCAAATTGTAAACTGAACTCTTCACCGGCGCTTTTGAGACGGTCTAGGGACTGTAAAACGGCGTCAAAATAAAATCATCAAGAATCATCATCATCATAAGTTTCCGAGTATCCTGTAGGTGTTCGAAAAAATAAAGACATTTTACAATACCTTAAATTCAGTGATGAGGTTTACCACCCGTCCTGAATGTCTTAATTTTTTATTGGCACAGAGAAGACGGCCTGCATGTTTATTGCATGCAGCTGTTCTGCTGGCTTTCCCACTTATGGGATATGCCGTGATGGTGTAGTAGTAGTAGGAGTAGTATTAGTATAAAGATATTAATCAAAGTTTCGAATTATTGTGTTTCCTTCAATATTATTTATTTATTTTAATAAACGGCTCCTTTGCCCTTCACAAACATAAGTTACATAAAAAAATATTAAAATGTTAATACATTTCATACCTATTACAGAAAAAAATAAAACAAAACAACAAAAAATACATAATATTATGAAAATAAACGATCGAATATAGGTATATAAAATTATGTACCTCTTTAATTTTTTTTAGCATTTAGTTAATTGAACGTTAATCTTTATTCTTTTTCTTCTGTAGGTGCCCTCTCAGGTCCCCCCGACGTTGGCAATCACTCTGGCATAGGCCTCTTGGTTTTGCGCTATCTGGAATAACTCGTCCACACCTCTCATTCCAGTTAAGTCTCGTATATTGCGCAGCCACGATGCCTGCCTTCTGCTAGCCCCCCGACGTCTTTATAAACAAAAATAAATATTTATTTGTTTATATAACTTAAATAATTTTACCTTGTTTCATTTATTTAGTTTTATTTTTTCATTATTTTATTCTTTGTTTTTGTTTAATGGGTTAGTTGGAAGATATCGCGCCTCTGCGATAAACTCCCCCATTGTACAAAATTATGTGTTCAGTAGTAATGATTTATTTTTTTTCTCTCTATACTATATTTTAGTGCGATAAAGATTTTTATTATTATTATTACAATAGGTATACGAATTACGCTAATTAAAATTATTTCAAACTCCAACAAAATTGACACCAAACTCTTCAAGCTAAAAAGGTGTTTAACGAATGGGGAACTTTCACAAAAAAAAATTCAGCCCTTAAAATAGTAGGTACAGAAAATTACAAAAATTGTGGTGCTTTTTATATTTGAAAAAAAAATTCGCACTTCGCCTCAAAAAGGTCCACCCGTGGCGGATCAGTGTTTGACAATATCAGGCGCTACAAACAATACCTACTAAGAGTGAAATGTGTGGCAATACAAAATAGCGCCTAGCAACGTCACACCGGACTAATTCAATGACAGAAATTATGGATTTATAAAATGAAAATAATGAATGAAAACTTTTATTTTACCGTTTCTTATTAGGATATTCGTGATCAGCGTATATTTATTAATATAAATTGATAACATAATTATTCATATTCCTCACACATGCATGCTCCCCAATCGTCTCAGTTTGCATGGGCATATGCTAAACTCAGCAGAATTAATTTCTGCATTCTCCAAAAAAAAGGGCTAATGTGTCAATGTGTCCTTATTCTAACTGCCACATCAATTTAATGAATTCATTTCTATTCAAAGTAATGGAGTTTTTTTTTATTGAGTATGTTAATTAGGTTATTTGTCAATGGCCGCATTCACCATACAGCTACAAACGAACTTATGAATATATTTTTTTGTATATTTATCTATTTTATGTACTATCACGACAAATATCTGTTCCCTGGGGTCCCTGGTAAAGAATAGGTCTCTCACACTTCTTTGTAAGTTTGCGTGTGTTCTGTGAAAGAGTCTATTTGTAATATAACACGTATAAGATATACAGCATGACGATATTAAAAAAATAAATGTTTCTTCTACTTTATGTTTTATTGTCGAGACAGAGATGTGTTTTAAGGACATTGTCAATCTACTTGACAATAATTTTTATTTTATTTTATTTTATTTTATTAATACAAAACAAATAGCTATTTACATGATAGAGATTCTCCTTTGATTCTGTTTCTTTTTGATGATATCTTTTGTTTTATTTATTTTTTATTTGGCATTTCTTTATTTTTTTTTTTTTGTTTTTTTTTTTCCTGCTGAGATCGCCTTGGCCAAAAGCTGTTATGGTCTCAGTGCAGGGTGATATTTTTAGAATAATAATAATATACCTAATGCAACTTAAAAAATAGTTTGAATATAAAAGAATAGTTTGTAGAAATAGTTTTCAAATTTGTATGCATTTGATTTGTTTTATATTTAATATGTCCCTACTCTCCTAATACCAGTAAACTTTTTACTGTTTGGAGAGTGAGAAAAAAAAATTGTTACTTATTAGATATATTAAGGTTATGAATTACTTATTGTTATTGTTTGTCTTATGTACTTAAATAAATAAATAAATATAAAAATATATATAAACTTAAATATTATATGTTTCACAAGCTAGTGAAATTCGTTAACACTCTGTTCCAATTTAAAAAAATAACACAAATTAACAAAAATAAAATGCACTCGATGATAATATTATATTCTATGCACCAGCTGAGGAATAATATAAAGGTAAAAGTAAAAATAAAAACATTCACTCATGAAATGAATACGCCATTACAAACATGCACAAATAATGAATGACGCCCGGGGGTGGGGGGGGGGCAAATGCTCAATCATGATAATATAAGATTGACAATGTCCTTATAAGATGAAAAATTTCTCTCTCGACACTAAAATATGATATAGTAGAAGAACACATTTGTTTCACATTAGAACACATTAAATTTAGTTATGGAGTCCTAGTACCTAAACGCCGACACAGTAAATAAACTAACAGCATCCTCAACTCAGCAACAAGGTATGCCATTCATGCTGAATATCCAAACTTTTATTAGCTGGAATAGGACGACTTGCATGCTTATTACCTGCATGTAGTTACTTTATTACCCTCCCCGCTTCTGCGAGATGGTGATGTGGTATGAATGAAATAATAAATTTGTTATATTTGAATTTCTAACGAATGCCTGTCATTTAGGTACTACAGGATACTGGAAAATTACAGAAAAGAGTGGGAGATAATGTAAAGAATAAAAATAAATTAAATTCGGCGATGAGGTTTGCCACTTATCCTGAATGTCTTGGTTTTATATTGGCACGGAGAAGACAGCTTGCGTGTTTTATATGGAGCTGGTCTGCTGGCTACCCCACTTGTGGGATATGCCGTGATGGTATAGTAGTAGTAGTATAAAAATAAATAAAACTTTAATTCATGTTTATTTTTAACACACGAAACTACCATATAAGGCTTAGAAACGACAACGTCACCTCATTTGGTAGTGCCCCGGACGGGACTTGAACCCGCATCCCTAACCTTGTCGCGAGGAGTGCTTTGTCCATTTAAGCTACCGGGCGACTTACCAGAGCCTCCAATATTCTGTCATTGGGGTTTATAAGAGAGAATATCGGAGGCTCTGGTAAGTCGCCCGGTAGCTTAATTAGACAAAGCACATCTCGCGACAAGATGAGAGTGCGGGTTTAAGTCCCGTCCGGGGCACTACCAAATGAGGTGACGTTGTCTTTTCTATGCTTATTATGGTAGTTTCGTGTGTTAAATCTACATATGTGACCTCATACAATGGTAAATTGTAAAAATAACATCGATATAACAATTTAATTAATGTTTTCTTTTATTTCAGATTGATCACACTAAATAATTTCTTTCATTCGGAAAGGAACTTTGTTTTGCTTAGTGTTATAATTTATTAATATAAAACAATATTTTAATGTGAACAATGTTGTGGTACGTGTGAAATAAGTGCGAAAGTATTTAAACTGTGAAAAATCACAGATGTAGATGTTCGTAATGATGAAGGAGTCTCACAAATTGCTTAAAAGAGTGATTGGCAAATTGCTAAGAAGAGGATATTGTGACTAGGAAAGGCATCACTATTCAAAGGTAAGATAACATTTAAAATATCTAATTTTTCGAATGTTTCGTGATAAAATACTGTGGAATTCCATATTCTGAAAACGTATTAACTGAATAAAGTTATTTTAGTGGAAAATACAAAGTTTCTTTTATTTTTCAATTTATAATTAAATTTCTATCTATCCATCTATTCATCTTCTTAAAGTGCTACGTCAGGTCCCCCTGACGTCGGCTATCACCCTGGCGTAGGCTTCTCTGTTCTGAGCTAGTCGGAACAGCTCTTCCACCCTCTGGATTCCGGTCCACTCTTTGATGTTTCTTAGTAGGATAACCCCTCAAAGCACGAGCTCTGCTCTCCTCAATTTTGAGGGTAAAAAAAAACAGATAATATAAAGATTTGTATAATTATTGTGCTTATTGTATATATAATTATTTTTAATGTGTTTATTATTATCTCAATAAAATATTTGAATTTGAATATTTGAATCTACTGCCTTCCGACACCGCGACTTCTCTCAATTTTTCCCTTCAAGATGAGTACCAGTTTGGTCCATAATACAAGATTTGGGACTATCTCGATCAGTGTAAATTGTTCGTATATTTGTTATGTTATCATACGCACATCCCACAAGTGGAGTAATCAGTGGAATCACTGCATATAATAAATTTGTATATTGTACCTACATTCATGTCAATATCTATATTTTGGACAACTATCATTCATTGGACAGTTTCAATAATACACGACTCAGCCCTGCAGGGTTACTCTTGACAATATCAATCTAAACACGGTCTTAATCTTAATCATACGACGCGCGAAGTGACTATTGGCCAAAAATACGCGCATAGAGATCGCGCGTTAGCGGTGGTGCGGTGTTTGACCATAGTCCCTTTGCGCGTCGTATGATCAAGATCAAGACTAGATTAAGATCGTATCTAGATTGTGTCAAGAGTAGCCTTGCAGATCATAGTTTTTCCTATATTAAAGAGACTAAAGGCTGTAAAACATAAAGATATTGAGTGGGTAGCGTGCCCCACCGCTGTTTTATAATTTCACATGTTGTTTTGATATGAATGTATGTGTTTATTAAAAATGTACATAATTAATTATTCATAACAATTTTTTCATAATTTAATTTATACAGAAAATTGGTTTCATTGAGTTATAAAACAATTAATTATCATAAACACAACAATAAAATTATCAAATAAAATGAATATTTATTATTATTGTGTAATGTTACTATCAGAGTATGACTAACGCACGACCGGTTTCGTGGACTCCGAGTTTGCATCATCAGATTTCTCTCACTTAACACAGGGCCGTCCTTGAGAATTTGATCTATGTGATCAAGCCAAGTGGTTTTCGGAAGCCCGCGCTTTCTCACACCTTCTTTTTCAGGTAGGTATTTTTTATCAGATATTATGTATGTATTTGTCTACACCATAGACAGGTAGTAGACTAATTTTTAATCGGGGCCTCCACGAATTATTTTTTAAGTAAAAAAAAATGTTTCGATGAAAACTTATTTTTGGGAGTCAAGGTATTAATTTGATGGATGTATGATTTTGTTTCCCTGATCTCTCGTAAGCGAGTGGGTTTTTAAGCACTTAGATATATCACTGCTTTGTACAATTAATTGTTTTAATTTAAAACATATATAAAAACTCGCCCTCTGTATATTTATTATATTAAATTTGAATGATTTTTCTATAAAATTGTATTTTATTTCTTTTATTAATTTATTTTCGAAAGGAACACATTAACTATTATAAAAACAAAATTAAATGCAATATAGACCACAAAGTATAAATCAATATACAGTAAAAAAAATATAAATTAATAAATAAAAATTAGGTTTAAAAATACTTTTCGAGAAGTCTTTTGAATTTCATATTATATATATTACTTATCAAAATATTGTTTATAAATTATTTTTATAAACGAAATAATTATTTAAGTTGATTCTTGTATTATGTCATCTTTATTTTAGACTAGACAGATCTTTGATCTCTGCTAGATCACATATTATGAATCTATAGATCGTTGAGTGATAAATATTATTATATATGATATAGAGGGCGTGGGTGTTCTGTGTACGTTGTATTTTCGTAAAATGCACAAGTGCGGAGGTAGACAGACTGGTTTGGAGACAATAAAGACACTGTTATATGTTTTATTTTAATAAAATTTATAATAATATCAATAATACTCTTTACATATTATTACATTGGACATTCTTAAAACATGACCCAACCAACCAACACCTTTATAATAGGTATTTATTGATATAATACTTTCTGCACGACATGACATTTTTAATGCGACGAAGGCGAGATATATTATATATTGCAAGGATATGAATATTTGAAAATTTTGTAAGAAATTTCTAATCATTATATGAAAAAATAGTTGATTAATTTAAAACTCTTAATCACTCGCAAACGAGTGGATGGTCTTGATAAGAATATAATAGAAACATTCAAAACAAATTAGGCACGTATTTTACCCAATAATTTACATTGCGACATTAGAATCCTAAAACTAGTTAATTTCCCGACATTAGTTTCGTTTACTGATATTTAAATGTTTTTCATACAAGATAAATTATCCAATTTTACAGAATATTCAAAAACTTAAAACTTAGAGTAAAAAGTTGGAAATCTATTCAATCCCAAAGATCTAGTCTACACGGAGATAAATAACAAATTTTCTTATGAAAAGTTCAACTCAAGAATCGTTGGTAGCACCAACTTAAAACATGCATAAAAATAACTATCACAATAAAATATTGCACAAAACTCGTGACCAATTATAAAAAAAATCTTACAAGTATTTCACTGTATAAATGTAGAGTAAACAATGAGGTATGCCTTTTGTACAAGTGCCCTTATATTGTTACTGACCGATTTCTTGTTAATTTGGCCACTACTTGACGTATAAGGGAATGTTGGATGAGCCGGTATTGTAAATAATTGTATGTCTCTTTGTACAATGCATTTTATAACATAGAGAATTAACTCGTAAGTCCATTTGATGTAAAAATACTACAGTAGGAATAGAGAAATTAATTTATTAGTGGATGGCGTGCAGATAAAATTGGAAATTCTTTTCATTTTAGCCTGTTTTAGACCAATCCTCGGTAGGCTAAAACTAACCTTCGGCTACAGGGACACACTAAGAGTTGTGGCAGTTTTTGACAGCCATTTTTTAGGCTGCCCACTTTATGACACCTCTCGTGTGGACAAATTTGGTGGTGTAGAAATTATGACTTTCTTTATATTTCCGGCTGGTCAGTGGATCCTTCAGTTTTGAGTCTAGTCAAATCCTGGACAAATGCCTATTGATGAATTTTGTATCGATCATGCATAGTTTTCTTATCCAAAAAATCATTTCTTCATGAGAAACTAACCTTCGGCTAGAGGGACTCACGTGGAATTCTGGGGATTAACAGCTTTTGGCCAGCCAACTCTTCATGCTGCCCACTTTATGTCACCTCCCATGTAGACAATTTTACTGTTGTAGAAATTATAATCGGATGAATAAGAGTTTCCAGCTGGTCGGTTGATGCTCCAATTTTGAGTCTAGTCAAATCCTGGAATGATTAATGTTGTTGCGATCAATTCATATTATTGTTGTTGTTTGTTATCGTAAAAAAATATTGAAAAAAAACATTTATTCATACTATCACTGAATCTCCTAGAAATAGGGTAGCTAGGGGATTGCTTGCATTTATGAAACGCAATTAGTTATCAAAGCGCCAATATAAAAAAATTAACCCTCTTATACCAGGAAAAATTCTGATTGGGGCCATGCTTATGGTTTATTATTATGTTGTAGTTGATTGCTTTAATTTTATGTATTATTGTGTTGTTAAATAAAATAAAAAAAATGGAAAAAAACGCATAAGATAGGAGATTTATTACCTCATCGTTGAATCGTTCGGGTTTTTTTTTATATAACAAAAAAAAATTTACTCGATTTGACTTACACTATTGATCCACTACTACACAGAGTCAGTAGACATTTTTTTACCATTTCTACAATACTGCAACTATTATTTTTCACAATACTAGCAGTAATAATGCAACTAACATTAATAATGTAAACGAAATGGAATCTTATAACAATATGATATAAATATAGCATTAAAGGTTATAATTGCCTGCAGGAATGAGTCACAATATGTAGTAGCTGGCTACTGGATAGGGCAGTTTTTATAGCAGAATTTATCATTTTCTTACTGAAAAGGAATTTTTAAATGTATAAGTATAATAACATATAGAAAAATATAATTAACACATGAAGACCTTGGTCATGATATGAGCGACCTAGAGCTTGTAATATATTAATGCTAAGTTTGAAATGAAATTGAGTAATAAGAATAAAAAAAACTTTAGTTTTATTTAGTTAGCTCCTTTGCTTTATTTAAATTTGTAAGCACAAAAAAACATAAAGTACATTATGTCATTGAATTCTCATCCTAATATTGATGAAGTAGTGTATCTACTTTTGTGTATGTATGTTTGTAGTGCCTAGGCCTTTGTTCAAAGCATAAAAATATTATTATTATGCGCTATGCTTTTCAAAATACATCGTAATATGCAATATATGAATGAAATATCCATCCACGAATGATGCCTTTTCATGGACGGACAGTACTTTTATGGATGAAAGTATGAAGTATTATTATGAAAAGGGAGATTCATCTCACATAAAGGCGGTCCATTCTGAATGTAACGATCTAATTTATTTTCTTTTATTTATTTAGGTATCTATCACTATTATGGTATAAATAAATTTCTTGAGGATACAAAGATACTCTTCAAGTGACGCCAAGGGTAAATTGATGATATTATTAATAACTTGGACGAAAAGCTCTAAGAACTTTTTGCACAGATAGCTTGCATATGATGATAATTATAATCGCCAATGATAGCCCGAAATCTAAAAAGTGCATTCTGAAATGAAAAAAGTGATAAATAGGTGTCAATAAAATGTAGACAATCAATGATAATTATTAACTCTGTTGCTAGCAAAACTAGGTAGAGAGAAACGTGGAAAATATGAAAGAGGCCTGTATTCAGCAATAGAGAGATGGGTAAAAAATAAATATCAAGTAATTTTTTCTCTCTATCTCTTTCTTTATACTGTATTCTTTGTGGAGTAGGCTTAAAGGGCAAAATGCCAATTCGATTTGTCTTTACACACTATATTCATACACCCCACATTCAGAAATTCAGAAGTTTGACAATATCAAAGAGTTGTTTTATGAATATCTGCCTTTGACAGGATACTTTCGAAAGCTTTAGCAAAAAAGCAAAAGACTGATTTTACGTATTTTGTGGACTATATTGATGAATCAATTGATATTTGGTTGCCTTTAGAAGTGATTTTGCTTAATTCTTTTGTGTATTATTATTATTATAATCTTACAAATGTCCCGTGGAGCACCCGGTAAAGAATTGGTCTCCCACTCTTCCCCGTAAGTTTTCGAGTGTCCTGTAAAAGGCAGGTGTTCGAAAAAACTAAGACATTGTACATCTTAAATTCAGCGATGAGGTTTGCCACCCATCCTGAATGTCTTGATTTTATATTGGCACGAAGAGGACAGTTTGCATGTTTCTAACATGCAGTTGGTCTACTGGCTACCTCACTTGTGGGATATGCCGTGATGGTGTAGTATAGTATAGTAGTACAAATGTCATCCTGCACTGAGACCATCACAGCTTTTGGCCAAGGCGATCTCAGCACGAAAAAAAACAAAGCAAAACACAAAAAAAGCAAGACAGAAAAAAATGCATTCATGTTCAAAATTGTTTACTTATGTTTGCCTTTTGGACTAGAGGAACATCAAAGGAGTGAAGTTAAAAGAGTCCACACGAAGAGTTTCTGGTTTGGTGGTTTTGACCAGCCAGCCCTTCAGGCTGCCCACTATGTCATGAGAACGGAATTTGATTTTGTAGTAGAAATTAGAATCAGATAAATGGAAATCTCTAAATTTTTGCACTATTTAAGTGGTTGGTGAGATCTTCAAAGTACCTACGATTTTGAAAATATAATAATCTTATGAAAAGCACAACTTTGTGATCACATCGCAGCTTTTATCATTATGAGATAGATTCATAATGCAAAGAGCATAAAGCAGTTAGCTTGGGTTATGTATGTATTACTAGTACTACCTGTACAGTTATAGAAAGCTCCTGTAAGCTGTGCAATCTCAATAACTACATACAAAGGTAGGAATAGGCATTGAAATATTATTATTATTATCATCATCATCGAAGTTTTTCTGTACTTTTATGTGTTGTACTTAATATCTCATATAAAATAATAATAATACGAATGAGAGCTTTTGATTTGGACTTTGATGTGCATCAAATTTTTCCCATTTTTTAATTCTATGTATTCTTTATGGATCATACAGTTATAACAATAAATATATAACAATTATTTTTTTCAAAAATTGGCAAATCAATCAAAATCCCTTTCTTAGCAACTAATAAATATTAATTTTAAGAGAAAGAAAAAAAAATGTCAAAACATACATAGAAAATGTAAAAAAATGTAAACAACATGAATTTTGACACAATCGGATGCCGGGGACAGGATTTTACTTACTAGAAGTGAAAACGTGTTTACCAAGTCTTGTGAGTCGATTCATAAGCGTCGAAACTCTGTATCGTGCACTCCTGAAGGAAGTTCACATATGTATGTGTATCATATACAACATACCTACCTTGTTAATACCTATTCAAATAGGTTGACTATTGGTGAGTGTTATCAATTTATTGCATTGAATGGTAAATCTAGAGTGATTCAAAACATGAGTAAAAAAATGTAATAACTTATCTAAAAAATATAGGTACAAATCCAATCCCTAGAAGTTGTTAGGTTTTTACCCATTTATCTGTTATGATACTGTCTGCAGTTGGGGAAATCAGCAAATACATTAATGTGTATGAAATGAAAGTAACATAAAATGGACTTTCTCTAAAAAAATAATCCTATTTTTAAAGTTTCATTTATTGTAGATATTTATTATGTAATTTGAAACAAGTGTTTCTTTCTACTATTGATTATTTCCAGAGAGACATCTTTCGACTTATAAGGTCATTATCAATAATCAATAAGTCGAAAGACGTCTCTCTGGAAATAATCAATAGTAGAAAGAAACACTTCTTTCAAATTACATAATTATGGAATTCTACTACGTGTGCACCGACACAATTAATAGATATTTATTAATTTATTTATCCATATACCAGTGTAAACAATACATGAAACTTTAAAATGCCGTTCTTTTCTAACTGCCTACTATACCTGGGACACGCTGTGATGGCATAGATAAATAGATTGAACTATCATAAAAGGTTTTAAATAGACAAGGTCACCTCATTTGGTAGTGACCTGGACGGGACTTAAACCCACAACCCATCTTGGTGTTAAGGTACCTAGTAGAATTCCATAACGAAATTTAAAAACATATACTTAAAAAAAGACCTAGTCCCAAACTAAGATGAATCTTGTATTATGGGTACTAACGCGACGATACACACATATACAATGCACTAAACACATACATATATTATGTAACACCCAGACCCAGGACAATTTGAAAAAGGTCATTCTTCACTTTGCACTGGCCGGTAATCGAACCCGGGACCTCGTGACTCAAAGACAAGAGCGTCACGTCCACGCCATAACGGCCGACATATGTTTTTTTCTACTGTATGTTCTTTATATAGAGAGACGTCTTTCGTCAATGACACAAAATCTTTAAAGATTGGCAATGCTCTTAAAAGACGAAAGACGTCTCTTTCAAATAAAGAACATTTATAGCAGAAGAAAACATTTGTTTTAGAAATTTGTAAATGTCTTCTTTTCTTGGTTTCAATATCTTAGGATTGGTGTAACTTGGTTTCTGTACCCCTCATAAAATTAAAATTAATCTTGTGTATGTGTTTTCGGTGAAATTATATCGGCGAATCTTACAAATTAAAACGTCTCACTTGCATATGTAGTTCAGAAGTATATTTTGGTTTTTACATTCTGAGTTTCAAATATATAAAGAATGTTTAATACGTCTACTTGATTCATTATAATTCTTATATTTGTATACATTTCAAGAGTTTTTTCATTTTATTAAAGTTTTTATATATTACTAGCTGACCCGGCAAACGTTGTTTTGCCATCCTATACCTACATTATTTTTTGGAAATTATTTTGAGTTCAATAAAAAATAACTAAAGACTATAAAGGTGTGAGGATGTTATAATAATTAAAAGACAAATGAAGCGTTGTAGACAAATTATTAAAGTAATTTTTATTTAGACTTATAGAAGACGCCTGGCGGGGATAACTGCAGTAATCGACCGGAGTTGAAAATGATGAATTATGTACTTATATCGCTATTAAAAAAATGGGGTTGATGGTGGAAGGGTAAAAACTTAGGGCTGTATGCATAAAAAAATATTTTGCCCTAAATTAAAAAAAAAAAATGGGGTGGACCACCCTTAACTTTAAGGGGTATGAAATAGATGTTGCCCGATTCTCAGACCTACTCGATAAGCACACAAAATTACATCAAAATCTGTTAAGTCGTTTCTGAGGAGTGTGATAACAAACACCGTGACACGAGAATTTTATATATTAGATGTACGGTAATTTGGTGTTGACATAAGCAGTTATCGGTACAAATACCCGTTACATTGTAAAAAAGGTACCGTGAGTAAATATTCTTTAAGAAAAGGTAGACATTTCAATATGAAACAGAATAATGAAAAGTAAGATTTGTATTATGATAGAGTGAAAATCATATATGGCCACACAATTTTGGCAACCATGGGTCACCCTGAATATCTTGTGAATAGTGTTATAGATACACTCTGCTTCTATTGAGAGAAAGAAGAGTTCAGACTGTTTCCTGGCGATAACACTCTAAATGGGTGAAAAGCCATCCAAAAAAAAAGAAAAAAAGTTGACTCATTGACACGACATTGTTTTTTATTCTTTGCAACAGATGCAAAAAATGTGCTTCTTGTTTTACCTTACTTAAATGCAGTTATAATTACATCTTAAAAAGGAAATATTATAATTGGTGGGTTTTTATTTTATGTGGGTATTGAGTCTTGAAATAGCCCCCTCAATGAAAATGGGCATATATAGCCTGGTCATAGCATGTGGATTTGCAATTCATGTGCATGTAATAAACATGCAGGTTGCCCCTTCCGTGCCGATATAAAGGTTAGGCAATCAGGATGGGTGATATCAATAGGATACAACACAAAATTGAAGGATTCAGTAGACCAGCTGCATGTTATAATCACGCTGGTTGTCCACTTTGTACCATAAATAAATAATGCATGGCATAGCCTCATCACTTACGTAAAATGTATTTGTTCAAATATCAACCTTTTACAGAATGCTGAAGAACTTACAGAAAGTTGGAAATCTATTTTTTGCTGGATGTTCCATGGGATATACAGTTAGAAAATAAACTATTTTTTTCCAAATTCAAGAAATGGTTGCTGTAATGGAATTGTTGGGAAAATAAAAAGATATTTTAAAATGTTAAATATTTGAATACCTAATAATTAGATATAGCTGAGAATAATAAATATACATGTTAGAATAAGTGTAAGTAATTTCATGTATGTAAGCAGTACCTAACACCTCCTTCACACAAGTTTACTTATTAAAAAGGCTCATACACTCTAATACAGATTAATCAAGCTAATGTAATGAAATAATATGTACGAAAACCATTGCAATACTTACCTACTCACCATGCCATACTCAATGCAGAACAAACAATAAATCATTCTTAAAAAAGGAGCCATATTTTATTTATCTACTGATAATATTATCTCACAAAAAATAGAAAACTAAATTTAGTTTTATATATTGGACCAAAAATACATAATATAAGATTTATTTAATTCTACTACCTAAACACAGTGAATGAGTAAAATAATAAATTTGTTTTTTATTTTTAATTTTTTTCTTCCTATACTATGCTAGGTCCTCTAGACGTTGCCAAGCACATGGCAAAGGCTTCCCAATCTCCACTTCTTGAGTAAAATAATAAAATTATGTATTATTTTTAATTCTCTTCTTCTTGTACCATGCTAGGTCTTCATGACGTTGCCAAGCACTCGGCAAATGCTTTCAAATCTCCACTTTTTGGATATTTTACTGTCTTCAATTTATTAACTAACATCCAAATATTTGATTTTGTCATTCTTGTTATTGAAATGAATAACCAGTCATATCTGTAAAGAAAAATAATATATTATATAACACATTTTAGATAACTCTCTTACACAGATTTTACAAAAATTATGGTTCGTTTAGTGATACCTAGTTCAATCTTGGTACGCTTTATTTAAAATTTATGATTCATGTCTCAGTTTACAGTGTAACATTTTCATTAATTATAATATAATTCAAAGTGATAAATAATTAGTTATCCCTATTATTTGGCTATATATTCTTGTTATTATATATATAAAATATAATATATGTAAGTATTAAATGTCTTATAAATTAAATTCATATAAAACACTGCAATTGGCCTTATTTTTTTGTTACTATGACTTAAGTTCCTTATGCTTTATGTGCTGTTGTGTTTAAATTAACAAATATATTCTTACCTTTATAATAATTAATGCTCTCTTAGAATCACAAGGCAGAACCAGCTTCCAAGATTCAGGGTGCCTTTGCATTAATCATGTAATCTTTTCCTAGCCCTCAAATGTCATTGTCATGGTAATGAATAATCCTTTAACATCAGAATCGTTTTAATCAATGTTTATTGTTATGCATTTTCCATTATTTCTGTAAAAAGGTAAAAAAACAAAGTTTTAATATCTTGTTGTAAATTACTCACGATTAAATACGATTAATATGATTTCTTCATAATGTTGCATCTACTAACTTAATATTATCAATATCAATTAAATAATATCACGGTATTTCTTAAAATAGTAAATGACTTCAGATGTAATTGTATAATGTCAGTTTATAAGTTCATAATGAATTAAATGAAATGAGTTGTCAAACAAAACTGACTCCTGTAACAAATGTTATATTTACTTGTGTTTTTAAGGCATAACCTCAAACATTTCTTCGTAGAAACTAATGTATCATATTACTTAGTTCATTATATCTATTGGTTTTATATGAATGTGTACATAAACATCATTATTACCTTTTATTTAGTCCAAAAATATTTGTTATAGTGTTCACTATCACTTCACTTAATTCACTCTGTACATAATATTGTGTATGAGTGGTACCACTCACATTTGTATATAATATAATGTACAATATTTTATTGTCATACTATGAAGTTTATTATTTTATAAAATGTAGTAGTTAAACAAATAATTCTGTACGGAACGCAGACTTTACAAAATAGACATATTATAGCGTCTTTATTTTGTCAAAATATAAATGGCGTCGTTTCCAATATGTCAAATTATCGAGCGACGTGATTGGCCGACGTAGAATATTTATAAAACGATGTTGCCGTTAACAAAAAATAATGTTTTTTCGTTTCTTGAATCTTCATGTAACACGTTGAAATTATTTAAATATTGGTTAATTCGCGTAAAACATGTTGCAAAAGTATTAAAAAAACACAAATTAAACTATTTTATGTAACATACATTTATAATGATACATTTACTCGAAATAAATTATCGATATTTTCTTAATTAATTTTAGTATGGCAATATAATATGGTACACAATTTTGGCGGTAAAGAATATTTTCTTACCCTTTCAAACTGACGTAAAAAACGTATTTTTTATCTCATTCACACTTTTTTTTTACACTCTTTTTTGCTGTTTTTCTCGCTCCTCAAAAAGAAAGTACGGCATTTAGTGGGTTTTTATTTCACATAGATACCTCATCTTGTAATGGTCAGGTCAATGGAACGCAAATTCCTTGAAATGGGAGAGTATAGCCCGGTGAAAGTTTAGTATGGAAATTCAAAAATCATTTTTATAAGATATAAGGATAAGGATTATTATAATATCCTCCTTTTCAGAGAATTCAGGATTTTCATAATAAATCCATAATTCTGTATATTATTTACTTTCCTTGCGTTTATTTATTTATTTTTTCGCTTAAAATTTACAACCTAGCTTTGCATAAAAAAATGTTTTACTCAGAAATAACATTAGCAATAGAAAATACATCCCGTGGAGCACCCGGTAAAGAATTGGTCTCCCACTCTTCTGCGTAAGTTTTCGAGTGTCCTGTAAAAGGCAGGTGTTCGAAAAAATTAAGACATTTTACATCTTAAATTCAGCGATGACGCTTGCCACCCATCCTGAATGTCTTGGTTTTATATTGGCACGAAGAGGACAGTTTGCATGTTCCTTACATGCAGCTGATCTGCTGGCTACCCCACTTGTGGGATATGCCGCGATGGTATAGATAGATAGATAGATAGATATAATTTTATAAAATGTATCAAAAAGTCAATACAGATACAATCAAGTAAGTATGTATAATAAATAATAAACAATAAATATTTTTGTGCCTAAATTTCACCTCAAAGATGGAATTTTGTTCAGAGCTCAACAATAAGATTTGCCACTTATCCTGAATGTCTTTTTTTGTTGGAACGAAGAGATCAGTTTGCATGTTTATAACATACAACTAATCTGCTGGCTACCCTTTTTGTGGCGTATACCATGATGGTATATTAGAAGTAGTAGTAGAATTAGATGAGATTTTGAATACAATTTATTATTTTATCAATGTGTTTCGCAATAACGATGTCTATAGAGGACATTATACAAACATACATGTAGGTAGGTACACGAAATGACTCAAATATTAATTTATACGAGAATCTGTTTAATTGTTTGTTAAGGATAATTCTTGTATATTTAAATAAATAAATAAATAATTATATCCCAGCATTTTTATAATTATCCACATTTCTTTCTCTGTCTTTTCAATAGCAACTTATTTTAGAAAACCATGAGAAATAATTTCCTAATTTTAAATATTATTATTAAAACACACTGTATTTGTTTTTCTTTGAAGTGAATGTTCTTTTCTGAAAAACAAAATATTATACTTACGGAAAACTGTGGTGCAGTTGCTTGTTTTTCTTCTGAAAATCCAGGTATAAGTTCTCAAAGCTCTCAATCCAGCTACATTCAGAAAATATGTATAATAATAATAATAAATAATCACATATTTATATTTAACACATCATCTCTCACATACAGGGTAGCCAGTGGAGAAATTGCATGCAATGAATATACAGATATAATGAAATTAAAGTTCTGTTCTGATCTTGGTCCTTATTTTGCAGATTTAGTGGTTACAAAGATAAAAAATTTCATATTCACAAATTTTTGTGCTTTCTTTCGTAGTTTAATATCTTCTTTAAGTAATGATGCTGTATAAAGAGGAAGGCATTTTTGGTAAATTTAATGGGTTGCAACAGATTGCAATAAGTTTGGATTTTCTTCTCCACCCTTTCCTATTTCTGCTTGTCTCTTTAATTCTACGTATGAGCCACAGCTCATGTCTTTTGTCACTTAATTCTCTTGGTTGGCCTCTACAATTCCTGCCCTACGCGATGTTGATGAGCAGACCTGAATGCCTGATATTGTGGCCAATGTATTTTGTTCGTTGTTGACTAATCTTTTGAAGAATTTGTCTACCCTAATCAACACATTTTCGTGTTATCCAAATTTTTCTCATAAACGAATCTTCAGCATGAGTTTGTAGATAGAACCACATTTCAAAGGCAGTTAACTAGTCGTTTACACTTTTGCCGATGGTCCACGTCTCACTACCTTACAGCAGAATACTCCAGACAAAGACTTCAATCATGATTATTGGTATATGCTTAATAAATTTAGTTAACTCGCTTGGAGCAACATATTCGCTTTATTTGGACCTCAGATCCTGCTTGAGCATAATATATATCGCATAGGAGATACGCATGTTGATTCTCGTGGAAGAAAAAAAATCTCTTTCCACATTCTCAAAACCTGAATAATTTTACTTCCTTATTGCTTTTAAAGTTTATTCCTGAAAATAAATCTGACATTGTCTTTAATATTAAAACTTATACTAGTAGAAACATGAAAAACATATCTGAATGTCGAAGCGAAACAGCACTATGTATGTCACAAAATGCTTTGTCACATTTTTGTTAACAGGAAATTACAATAAAAAATATTGCAGATAATTGCTGTTAACCATATCTCTAATATTTTATTGAATTCACCTGATATTTTATTTTTATATTTTGGAAGATCAAATGGAATGTTTACAAAATGTGTATTCAATATGTGAACCAGTATAGATCCTAAATTAACCATAGAAATTTAAGTCTATCAAAATATCGAAGTTAAATGAATTATTATCAAAACAAATCAAAATTCAGTACTGAATAGCTTACAACTGACTTAAATACTTTTTGATGTATTTTTGTGATTTAATAAAATACTAAAATACATAAAAAGAACACAAAAATTTGCTAATAAAAAACAGTTTTTAAAATTTTATTGTTAAGCTTTAACAAAATTTGACGTGGTTTTGTTAAATAAATGGATATCACAAAATGTAACACGTTTTTAAGACATGTGACTATGATATCAATAGAAGCACGAAAATGATTACAATACTTTCTTTATAATTTACTATGGTCAAAATTTAACGTATTGTTGTTTTGCTTTTACATTCAGATATACTCTCATTGTTGTGCACTCTGTCATCCATCCTTATAAAAATATCTTTAGCCCTGGATTACAAGTCATGGTTAGTTTAAAAATACAAAACAGTTTCTTTAAGGTGTAACTCCTCAATATTATACAGATAATTTAAGTATTTCTGTGGAGCACCCGGCAAAGAATTGGTCGCCCACTTTTTTCCGTGATTAGTTGAGTGTTCTGAAGGAGGCAAAGTTGCGCGCGGAGGATGCAGGGGACCGCAAAACTTGGAAGATGAGGACTAGGAGAGACGACCCCAAGTAAATGGGATAAAGGCGAGGGCGAAGAAGAAGAAGAAGTTGAGTGTTCTGTATATAATTATTAGGTGTTCGAACAAACAATAAAGAAATTTTACATCTCTAATTCAGCGATGCGGTTTGCCACCCATCCTTAATGTATTATTTTTTGTTGACATGGAGAGGACACCTTACATGTTTATTACATTGAGTTGGTCTGCTGGTTACCCCACTTGAAACAAAAGATATCAGCAAAAAGAAACAGAATCAAAGGATCAATAAATAATCAAACATCGTTATTCTTTGTTTGTGAGTAATGCATTATTTATCCAGGCATTACAGGTGGAATAGTAGTAATTCCATGATTGCTGTTAAGTGCTATAAAGCTTCATAAAGAGTGATGTTATAGTTGCATAAGCTATACCTCTTGATGATGTTTCTTGAAGGTGAAACTATTGCAATGGATATCCCATGAAAATATACATTATGTTTTGTTCAACATTTATGTGCTAATATCATAACTCAAATAATTATTGCTTTGTTGAAATGATGATGAATGATTTGTTTTGTTGTTTTAAGATTGACTCTCTTAAGAATGTTGGTTAAAAGAGCACACTTTTTTTAGTATGTTAATTTTGGTATGAAAATTGGTGTTTTCAATCAAAACAAAATACTGTAATATTAAATAATAAACTCATCAGATATTTTGCCTGTAAAATTCATCCAGCGATGAGATATACCAACCATCCTTAATGTCTTCTTTGTCACAAGGAGGATAATTTGCACTTTTTTTCAAACAGTAAGTTGACTGGCTATTACATTTACTTATTTTAAAAATCGATCATTTTAGCAAATCTGCGAGGATCTATTCACGAGCGAATCAATAATAATACAAAAAATAGCATTGATTTTGTCCTGGATAGAGTAAAGATATATCGCTGATTTTTTTTTAAAGTCTAGTACAAGATTGTACAAATACTCTATGTTACAAAAATGTTTAACAATTGTTAGATTATGATACGAATTTTTTGACACAATTGGAGAAAAAAAAAGAGAAAAACATTGAGTTGAACTATAAGTATCTATATAAAACTTTCAAAAATTTCAAGTCATGTGATGAGCATGACACAGAGGAATTGGGAATGTTACCTAGGTTTAAAGAGTACTCTTAACCAAGCCTTGAGTCGATTCATAAGTGTCGAAACTCTGTATCATGCACTCCTTAAGAAAGTTCATACATATAGGTATGTATGTGTATTATATACAACATACCTACCTGGTTAATACCTATTCAAATAGATTGACTATGGATGAGTGTGATCAATCAGAGTGATTAACCTAGAGTGGTTCAAAATATGATTAACTGATAGATTGTTATTCCTTCCAAAATAAGTGGAATTATTTAAATCTCATTAAAAATATTTTATTCACAGCTTTTTCCTTACGATAGTTTCCAATTAAGGAATATAAGAGTAGAACACCGTAATTTAAAATTTTTCTCAAGTTTCCCTTTGCTTTGTTGCAAAGGAGGGGAACTTTAAAGTTTGCAAAAGTTTTTAGCAAACATTTTTCAGTAATTTGATAGTAAGAAGAACAGCAATATAATGGATATAAGTTACTATAACTACAAATAATCCTTTTAACATGCGGTGAAACTTGTGGCGACGATTAGTATTCGATCGAAATAAATAAGTCCACCTATATACCTACTGGATATTAATTTTGTCGTAGAAAGAAAAATATTATATTCGAAGAAAATTAATACAATAATTTATTATGATAAAACCATAATAACAGAAAGACAAATACATCATAATAGACCCGATTTAGTATTACATGATAAACGTAATAAAATAACGTACCTAATAGACATCGCTGTTCCAAACACACATAATATACAAACAACCGTCGCAGAAAAAATACGTAAATATACAGAACTAGCAGGAGAAATAAAAAATATTTGGCATTCTAGATCCGTTTATATAATACCTTTAGTCATGTCAGCTACAGGGGTAACTCCGAAATCTTTAATTAATAATTTACAAAAATTAGATTTACCGGTTAATTTGTATATTAAAATTCAAAAATCTATTATAATAAACACTTGTAATATTGTAAAAAAGTTTTTGAACACAGATATTTCAGGCACAATGCTGGTATTTTGATCCCGTGTTTTGAGCCTAATCCTTTGATATCCTGTATATCTGGATAGGTGAATTTTTCCCGGCATTATACTGTTAAGTTTTTGTGTGACCATGACTGATCATATGGAGACTTATCTAGTTGTATAATGCTGAGAAGTGTGGATGGCAATTCTGCCACCGCGTAAAAAAAAGATACAATATTATTTTGCATAAATAAAGTTTTTTTTTTATTTTCGTCTGAAATATGGATTTTTTCATATAAGGAGCGAGAGGGATAATTCAACATTAATACCAGGATAAAAGCTTCCGTTAAATTAATTTAACTTTTTTAAGGGGGGGAGGTAGTCAGCGAACTGACTGAATGTAATGAACGTAGTACCTACAGTTTTTTCTCTCTATGCTACAAAAATAAATAATTTTGTTTGTAATAAACGTACCTCACCATGTTTATAACATACAAAAATTATTTATTTACAACCTTCATAGTATGATCTATGAAGATTGTAAATAAATAATAAAAAAAATAAACATGAGCAATTGGCGAGCTAATTGTCAATTGAAATCCTCAAATTATAAAAATAGAAATTCTCGATATAAATAACAAAAATCTTCAAAAAATGAGATGATATTTTTGGGAAATATATTCCCCACGGACCTTAAAGGGTTAAAGTAGGTAATTCCTATGTAAGTCAGTAGGTCTGTACTTATTAGGTAGATATTATATTTTCTTTCTTCTTTATCCATCTTCAATGTTGCGCTTTCTGTTTCGTGTTTTATGCTTTGTTATTATATCTTGTTTCTTAAAACACTCGTATTTTGTCTATCGTTTATTCGTTAAAATTTTTTTCTAATTCCACAAATTTCTCGACAAATAGGAGACGTTGATTATTTGCAATAAAATGTGAAAGTGAATCTTTTTTTAGGTCTTTATAGACTTTTTTACATAGACTTTTATTTACTTCTTAATTACAATTTTATTTACAAATATACTAAATTGATCCAGCCCAACTAGGTAGATCCTGTACTAGGGTAAACATCTCACAAAAATATCAATCATTTACACAAAAAATTAATAAATTAAAAAAAAAGACTGTTTATTATGTCGGTGCATACGTAGTAGAATTCCATAATTAGGTAAATTGAAACAAATGTTCGTTTCTACAATAGAGAATATATCGTGAGAGAGACGTCTTTCGACTTATCGGGTCATTATCAATCTGAATTGTTAACAACTATTCATGTTATTGGAATTGTTTACAATGACCTGACGAGTCGATAAACGTCTCTTTCCCAATTTATAATCTACAGTAGAAAGAAACACTTGCTTCAATTTACCTAAAAAAGGACTGACCTTCATGTTCTTAGCTAGTACCACTTACCCCGTGGACTGGGATTTGGAGAAACTCCATTACACTACTACCACATCATCATGGCATCTTTCACTAGTGCGGTAGCCACTATCGCATAAATGAGTGTCCGTGCGTTTACTAAAATAAAACGTTTAGCTTGGTTTGACTGTACAACAATTTTTCTATCTTTTATTTCATATTGCAGGCGCATAAGCAAAAGTTTACAATAATAATAATATGATGCATTTATCAAACATATTTTAATATTATAAGTAGGAAAGAAATGTGAAAAACTTATAATATCATGTTGCAACAAATTCAAGCAGAAAAATTTCTCAGTAAAACCATTTCGTACGAGTGTAAGCATATTTTCCGTTATAATCATCAACCTTTATTGTATAGACTAAAAATTCAAAAGAAAAATTAGTATAATGCAACTAAACAAATTTTGCTATCAAACACATCGATGTTGCAAGGCTTGAAGAAGAGTGATATTTTTATTAATGCAGGGGTTTTTTTTATCATTTTTTGGATTTTTCAGGTATGTAGGTTGCGCAATATTTAGGCACAGGTAAGTGTGAGGAAGAAAATTGTGCGTCTTAATGTTATGGAGCGGTATGGAAAGAGTTGAAGAGGATTATTGTCATGCTACCGTTTTTAACCTAAAAATATAACAACTTGAATATAACAAGTCAACATCAAAATACAAGATGGCCAACTCTCCATGTAATCCCTATTGCTCAATTCGCATTTGTCCAGATTCGATTGTGACATGCGATGGGTTTGTCCACTCTCGAAACTAACCTTGATTTTCAATGATTTTTTTTACATCAGTAAAATTTGTTTAATTTTTTTTAAAAACACAATTTAATTAAACTTCAAACAGATAATTTTTCTTCACACTTGGCTACAAAAAAAAAACATTTTCAGATTTCTTCACTCTTGATCCCAAAAAACTCATTTAGAATACCGAGTATTTGATTTTGGTTTACCTTAGCATTACTAGATAAAGACTTTAAATCAAAACAGTAGAGATCATCAACATCATCTCCGTCGGTCCCTCAATCCTGAGGATCGTGACCATCATGCGTCGTTCTGTAGACCATCTGTCTCCATCTTGAGCGATCCTCCGCCATGTGCAAGGCCCCGTGTAGTGAGCTCTGTTTGGCCTCCTTAATTTGGAATATGTTTGACAAAATCTAATAACGATCTTAATCTTGTTTTGATCTTAATCCTACGGCGCGCGAAGTGACTATTAGTCAAAAATACGTGATTACCGATCTCGCGGTAGCGGTAGTGCGTTCATTTTGCCTATAGTCCCTTCGCGCGTCGTATGATTAAAATCAAGACAAGGTTAAGATCGTATTTAGACCGTGTCAAGAGTAACCCTGCTACATCGGCAGTAATTCCTTGGATGTAATTATATCTATGTTTGTATGGTATGGTTTAATAAACCTTTTTTAAAATTAATCATACATAGTTGTATGTTTATCATATATTTCAATCTAATATCGAAATAGTGTCAAAAATGTTTTAATATTATCAAACATAGACTTAATTAGTTTATATTATTATGTATGAAAATCTGAGTAATTTGATTTACATATTATTCAAATTAAGTCTTAGGTTTATCAATGCGTCATTTTCAATATACAGTCACGATATATCGCTATGTAAAGTATTTAAAATGACCAGAACAACGAGATATTATTATATTATGGAGTGTGATATGCAACAACGAATTAAGTCACAAAATAGGTAAAAATAAACATTGTGTCGTAATCCTCCGTAAATTCCGTAAAGTCTACCACTTTTTTCTTTAAGTTTTCCAGTGTTGTGTAAGTGGCAAGTACCTTTTCGTAAATAATTAATTATAAAAAAATAAATCTTTTATTTAGCTGTAGTAAGACTTGTCAATTATGAGCTTATTTTTATTTTATTTAAGGCAAACCAACAGTAAATTCATATTAAAATAATATAAATTACTTAATAAGTAAACAAGAACAAAATAATTTATTGCTAAGACTTTATATTACATTCAAAAGAGTGATTGAATTTGTAAAAGTGAAAAATTTATCTGAATTGAACGAAACTTCAAATTTAAAGTAAAATTTAAAAGAAAAAACATCTAGAGAGGAAAAAGAAGAGAAAACATACTTATTTTGAAAATAAAGTGACTTGACACACTGTTGCATAATGCGATCAATATTGCATCGAAATGAAAGTTTTTAATCAACACAATATTACCACGTGTCCGTCCACCCACGCGAATAGAAAAAAACAAGTTTTAATAAAAATTAATCACTTTACGAACCTACGTACATACTTATATTATTTAAAAGTTGAATACAAATATACACCTACATCTAAAATATTTTTAAAATCTTGTTATAAAGTGATACTGATACAGTCAAGCGTGATCGTCAATCGTTTTTTAACAAATTTAATTTTGTTAATATTTTTCAAGACCAGCTTTTAACTCAACTGTATTCAGGCAGAAGTAGTAATTTTTGGCTAAATATGAAAAACGATTAGCTAAGTATATGGTTTATTTAAAAGATTCGCAAGTTTTAGAAAATCGCAATAATCGCACATAATATTTGGAATCATTTATCCTTTTTATAAACATGTTTTTGTTATTTCTGAATCTGTTGATACTTTGGACAGTAAAAAATATGAACGCTTACGCAAAACAATCTGTATTATTTTTAATAAATCTAATTTGTTTGTGTTAACATTTAGGAAATTCATTATTTAATTTAATCTAATTATACCTTAGTATTATCTTCGTAAATAAAAGAAAAACGCTAAAAATATTATCTAAGAGCATATTCGACGTATGCAAGCTTGCATAAAATATATTATGTAGGTATGTTTATTTATGTCAGATAATTTATTCGGCGCCATTTAATTGAGTATCCATTTTAAAGGCGCGGGTAACCACGTATGTTAGACGAACGATGTTTAGAGTCGATTCTAGATGAAGAGTCCTACGACACCAAAACTTAATGGTTCTATTGATAGATAGATTGATATCAATCTCGTATTGTCAATCATGATTGGTAGTTTGCATCGATCTTTTTGTGATATACGATTTGTTACATAGAATATGAAGGTAAATACTTATTATTGCTTGTTGAATGAATGTTCAGATGGCATGATTATTAGAAAATGTACTCATGCTTCGTATTAATAATAAATAATAATTCCCGCTAGTCTTTGTCTCCCACACGTTTTAGCTACACAATCAATTTCAATTTATAAAATGTTCATAATCGTAAGACAATTTATTTATTATTTATTATTACACAGCAAAAGGAAACGTCAAATAATTCTAATTCTCAACTTTATGTAAAAGTATAAACGTGCAGCTTTTTTCTATTAATTTTAACATTAGGTTGGCGCATACCAATTATTCTTAATGTAATGTTAAAAAAAAAATTGCGCAACTCTTTTATTTTATTTTATTTTATTTTATTTTATTTTATTTTATTTTATTTTATTTTATTTTATTTTATTTTATTTTATTTTATTTTAATTTATTTTAATTTATTTTATTTTATTTTATTTTAATTTATTTTATTTTATTTCATTTCATTTTATTTTATTTTATTTTATTTTATTTTATTTTATTTTATTTTATTTTATTTTATTTTATTTTATTTTATTTTATTTTATTTTATTTTATTTTATTTTATTTTATTTTATTTTATTTTATTTTATTTTATTTTATTTTATTTTATTTTATTTTATTTTATTTTATTTTATTTTATTTTATTTTATTTTATTTTATTTTATTTTACTTTACTTTATTTTACTTTATTTTATTTTATTTTATTTTATTTTATTTTATTTTATTTTATTTTATTTTATTTTATTTTATTTTATTTATTTATTCATCATTACAAAACATTTAAAAATACACATGGACAGAAATAATACACATAATCACAAAGCAAAGACAATGCATCATCCTACTCAACCCGCATTCATGATATAACCTTTTGCTATATAATACCAAGCCCACAAGTTTGTCATTTATTACAAAAGTTATACAAAAACGAAAAAACAACAAAACACCAATCTAACATGCATAGAAGACAGACAACGTGACTACACGTGCGCGCCGGAACAAGCAAGTTAATTAGGACTATGCAGTCATAACCCGCAGCAACCTCACTAGGCGAGTGCCTGTATCGAGGCAAGCCGCTACAAAACATGAAGAAAGTACCGTAACAACCAATTCACCTTGAAATCGCACAAAGAAATTACACAACATGCAGAAATAGCCCCCTCTTTGCTTCCTCTCTACCCGTGTCAAGCAACCAAATCTTTAGCCCCCGGCTGAAGCATCTCCACCCACCAAACAACCTTATGTGCTCGGGAACAGAGTTGTAGAGCCTCTGTAGTTGTAGAGTTTAGTTATATTATACATAACTTTCACAGCATTCCTACATATGTTTTTTTACCTATAAACGCAACTGTATTTGGCTGCCAATGTGGCGTGGAGGTAACGCTCTTGCCTTTGAGTCGCCAGGTCCCGGCTTCGATTCCCGGCCAGGGCAAAATGAAGAATGACCTTTTTCAAATTGTCCTGGGTCTGGGTGTAACGTGTGTATGTATTTAGGCATTGCATGTAAAAAGGATATTCTTCATTTTGCCCTGGCTGGGAATCGAACCCGGGACTTCGTGACACGAAGGTAAGAGCGTTATCTCTGCGCCACTCTGGCCGCTTAATGTATGTTACTATATGCCTTTTACACTCTGCCCAAGAAAAATGTAAAGTACTCAACAACAAAAAAAACAATAATAATTAGATATCTACAATATCATCTGATTTAGTCTCATGGTCGTTCAATATTTACCAATACAATTACTACTATCACTTGATATAAAATGAATTATTTTTATCATCATCTGTAATATGATTGTCACGATTCTCAGCAATCATCGTTTAAAGCAGTGATTCCCAAAGTGGTCCAGAATCCATAGTTAAAGTGATATTGACATAAACAATAGTCGGTACAAATACCCGGTACATTGTAGAAAAAAGGTACTGCGAGAAAATATTCTTTAAGAAAACCGAGGAGTTTTTGAAATATTACAAATTCATAGGAAATTCAAACTATTTTGAAAATACGGTGACGGGAGGGTAGAAATTCAAACACGTAACATTTTTAGTATCCGGTATTGATACAAATAATAGTCTTTACAAATACCCGGTACATTGTAGAAAAAGGTAATGCGAGAAAACATTCTTTAAGAAAACCGAAGAGTTTTTGAAATATTTCGAATTCCTATATCATCTCGAAAATCAAGCGACGGGGGGATAGAAATACAGGAGTTCCACCGGAACCATTGAGTGGTCTATGTGAAGAAAAAAGTTTGGGAACCTTTGGTTTAAAGGATGTTTCGTTGAAACAATAACCGCAGCATTGAACAAACACTATTAATCATTTTGTGCATCGATTCGTTTTTTATTTTACAAGTATCTATGTATAGTAATATAATTGTGTTAATTGAATTATCTGTTTAAAAGTTAATTAATGAAATAATTGTAGCTCACGATATCTTGTCAGTCTGTCAAGGTTGTTTTGAAGAAATAATGTAGTTTTTCAATTAGATATTTCTTTGTCTATATGTATCACCATGGCATATCCCACAAGTGAGGAAGCCAGTAGACTTACTACATGTAATAAACAAAACATTTCGATTTTCAAAGAGGAAATACTATGAAACTTTTTTTTAATTTTGATAATAAATTATATCTTTTTATTTTCGTCGCGATTAGCAAACGATAAAAATAACAAAACATTAAATCTATATTCCCATTCCCTCCCAGAAAGCCACGACCTCTCTTGCACCCCCCCCCCCCCCCCAGGCTAGTTCGCTCCACGAATACCTCCCAGTGACATTCTCCACAGTTACACACCGTGCTGTCAGCCAAACACCATCTCTGAAGGTTCTACTAATATTTTGTTGTGTAGGTATACCTCTATACTATAATAATGTACTTGTTTAAAATTACGAAATATTTTAACTATAAGTACATTAATAAAGTATTAAAATTAATATGTTCTACCTACCTAAGTTTATACGAGTATGTTTCTGAGTACGTATTAATGTGTGCAATGTATGTGGTGTCGATGGAGCTATACAAAGTACCCATTTTACTCCTACGCACGAATTTGAGTACCTACGATATATAAATGTTGTGTCTATCTTAATAATATAATAATATTCTTATCAATGAATAATTAAGATTACTGAGAAAAAGTATTTAAATCAGATTTATGAATATGAGAATTATATTAGAGGTAATTTGCTTTATCTTTACTAATGTTAGAAAGAGGAAAGATTTGATTGTTTGCATTGAATAGGCTCCGAAACTACTGAACCGACTTGAAAAATTCTTTCACTGTTGGGAAGCTACACTATCACCGGGTGACATAAGCTATATTATGGCCAATTCTGAATCATAAAATAGTTTAGTTGCACTAACTAAGTCAACTAAGTGTGAGAAGATAGCGCCCTTGAGGTGGATTTTTTTTCACAAAACGGCGCTTTACAAATCATCCAAATAATGATAATAATAATAATAGTCGAGTCATGATAATTAGTTCTAATTCGTATTCACAGTTTTCCGTACTAATTTAGTTCATTAGTTCATTTTGACACCTTAGTACAACTATAAATTTCGTGAATCTATGGATTTCGTATTCAGAATGAAATTTTAGTTGACAGCTGACGACTAAAATAAGTTGGATTTGGCAGAATTTTATTCGCGACTTTTAATGTGCGAATATTATTAGTTGCTGTCATTTTACCGCAGAATATTGCTATATTTTGGAAGTGTTAAGTTGTTTTTTCAATTAAAAGTAAAAATTTATATTTTTAGGGCAACTCTTAGCATGTATAAATTGTAAAATTACACCACCACCGACGCAAATACGAACGCCATAATATATCGGCAAATCTGACATTTTACAATTTTCACGCGCAACAACTATTAAATTGTTGCCAGAAGTGTAAATCGGAACGTGAAAAACATTTTGTATTGCGGCATCACTGACTAATATTAGTTTGTCCCATAGATTTTACCGTTTGCACTTGGTGGTTCTTGAGTTTATAGTTGTTTATACTATAGATCATAACTAATGCTGAATACTACATAATAACTAATATTAATCAACTTTTTAGATAGTTAGTTCATTAGGATTCAGAATTGGCCATATTATATTTTCAAAAAAGTTGGGGATCCTTACTAAAACTCCAATCTAATAATAATAATAATCTTTATTGCACAAAATTAGTATACAAAGAAGAAGAAAAAACATGGTATCATAACAATAAAATAGGTACATAATTTTGTGCAATGGGCGAGTTTATCGCTGAAGCGCAATATCTTCCAACTAACCCATCTACCCGTGCGAAGCCGAGGAGGACCGCTAGTAATAAATAATTTATTTTAAAAATATATTTCATTTACCTTCAAACCAACGTCACGTGGAATATCCGACAAATAGTTGGTCTCCCGTTTTTTTCCGTAATTTTTTGCGTATCTTGTAAAAGGTAGGTGTTCCAAAAAATAAAGACATTTTGGACCCAAGATTCGATTGGACCCAATACCAATTTTCCGTTTTAGTTTCTAGTCTAATGATAGTATAATAATTCTATGTATACTACATGCTTGATGATCGTATTATGTACCTAATTCCATAGTTTCAAAGTAGATAAATAATAATTTATACAGATAGATAGATAAATTGGTTTTAGTTGTAACAAATTAAGATGCGTAGGTGTCACATTATATGTCTAGTGGTATCATGCATTTAAATATTGTATGTTTGCGTCATTTAGTACATAATAGTTCAGTAACTAGAAACCTAAATAACGTGGAACGTATAATGGTTTCAATATAATATACCTAAAAGCAATATCTTGTGATTTAAATGTGTGATTTGAATTAAAATTTAATTACCTATTTTATTTATCAATGATGTTGAGATGCGTTTTCGATTAATTAAAAATTAACTTCGTTATGAATTGGGCACGTGTGCTTGTAGATTATCTATGCCCTCAAGCTGTATCCCAAGTGGTGTAGGCAGAGAGAGCGGAACACCATATAGATCAATTCTTATATATTTATTTCGCTTTCTTCTCTCAATTGACACACGGCCGTCCTTGAGAATTTGATCCATGTGATCAAGCCACGTGATTCTTGGACGTCCACCCTTCCTCACACTTCCTCTTTTAGATAAATAAATCCACTTTGTCATCCTTTCCTCATTTGCTTGTAGATATTTATTTATTTCTATTATTTTTTTACAGAAGTTAGCTTTTTCTAAATTATATTATTTAATACTTTATTAAATACGAAATTACGTTTTAGATTATGAAAAATAATACAGATTCAAAAGGGTCTAATTGATGAGACTTTCTCAATATCACATTTTCTTTTAAGAGACTTTTTAGAAGAGGTTATTTGAGAGGAAGAGCGAAGAGGGAATAGGAAAGTGGTAGCTCAATGGGTACAGAAACGCTCTGAATGGAGGAGACTGTTTTCTGCCCTGTGTTCTTGAGAGGAGCGTTGAAGTGCGAAGTAATGATAATGACAATAATGATAAACACTTTATTGTCAAAAATAAATTTTACAAATAGCTTACATATTGCCTTGAGGTAATATCTTCCAGTAAACCAACTACAATGTTTGATAAGTATGTTTTACTAAAAAGTGAGTTTAAATTAATTAGGGTAAACAGGACATA
Organism: Athripsodes cinereus; assembly: GCA_947579605.1. Taxonomy (NCBI): domain Eukaryota; kingdom Metazoa; phylum Arthropoda; class Insecta; order Trichoptera; family Leptoceridae; genus Athripsodes; species Athripsodes cinereus. Next base: position 1,943,514 of record OX388324.1, on the reverse strand, counting down.
TAAACAGAAAATCATGATGATGGTTTGAGATAAATAAAATAATTAATATCTATTAACAAATAAATAATTTAAAAACATCGACAAAAATTAATAAAATAAAACACTGCTCAATGCCAGGTGCCAAGCTTTTAGCTTACTGTGAAAAGTGTATAAAGTTGTATTTGGGTTTATAACAAAAACACAGATACAATATCTAAAAAAACATGTATTTTGTACTTCCACAGTAATTTTACTATAACAAACCAGCTTTCTAAAGTTTCTGCTCTCATTATCAGCCTAACGTAAAGTAACTCACTTTGGAACAAGTACTAAATACACGTGTTTTAGTTTTATTAATTTAACAGGAACCACCAAGTACCGTCGGTCAACAACATCATCATCAAAATTGACACACTTGAACTGTAACATTTATTTATTTATTTATTCATAGCCATTTACACACTTCAGACAGCACATACAAATATATACAAAAAATAAAAACAATATCACAAGAAAACAATGCATTGCCCAATTTAAATGTGTAAAAAAAATCATTAATTGATATTATTCAATAGCCCATAAGGTTGTCATACAATATAAATAAATAAATAAATAAAAGTAAATTGTGAAAATAAAACAAGATTGTAAGAAACACATAGATTAGTGTAGGTACCATTCCGTCCTCTCAGCCCACCCCACAATGAATACGTTGCGAGGTGTTAGACAGAAAAATGAATGAATGTATGATTGATTGCTAAACATAATATAATAATAACTGTATATATGTATAGGTAGGTATATTGTGAAATAAGAATTAATATTGTGGGTAATATGAATTCATTCACTTAAACCTTTGTTAGCACGTGGGCGATGACAGATCGTTACTACACTCATGTACATAATAATACTGTGAATTGTTTATACATGTTGTGTTATAGATACCTGTACATAACTAGTTATTTTATACATTAATTATGTAGGTATCTACGTGGTATTAAGTAGGTACTCATGAATGTATTTGAATATTATGCTATGTAATCTATCACAGCTAAAAGGTTGGTGCACTCTTCTATCTTAGTGCTAACACTAATGTATGCAAGTGAGACGTGGACATGGTTAAATAAGGATGAAAGTGGCATAAATGCAGTAGAAATGAGATCGTTGAAAATGGTGTGTGGTAAAAGTCTGAGAGATCGTGTGCGTAACAGTGATATACCTACCTAGGAGTGAAATGTGGAATGAAAGTGGGTGTAGTAACAAAGATGCATGTAAATAAGCTACGATAGTTTGGGCATGCGGAAATAATGAATGAGGACAGAATGACCAAGAAGATATATCTGGCTGAGAAGTATGGTGCTCGAAGACGTGGATGTCCGAGGATCAATAATGGCAAGATAATTTAAATCAAATCCTACAGGACGGTCAAGTGTTGAGCACATTGAACAGGAGAGCATGCTTGAGGAATTCTATGAAAGTAACGGAAGCGAAAGATGTATGCAAGGATAGAGGGAAGTAGCGCTCGATCCTTTCTGCCTACCCCGCGAGGGAAGCGGCGTTATGGTATGTATGTTATGTAATAACTCTTCTTCTTCCTGGCACTGTATCAACTTACATATTGCCACTGAAGGCTGTTGGGGTCAACTCTTCTCGTTCTGAGGTTACAATATATTCTTCTGTTCGTTATGACATCTTCATCCAGGCCATTTCTTCGCAGGATTCTATTACACTATGTCATTTAGGTATTATTCTTTGGTCTTGCTCTTGATGGATGTTGACCATGTATTTTGGTGGTTTTCGTCTTGTGTGCCCATACCATCTTAGTTGCTTCTATTCTAGTCTAGCTTGCTTCTTAGATAAAGGGTTGCACCCTCCCTCACCCATGGATGTTACGGGAATATCAGCTCCAACGTCATTCATACTCTTCATGCAAATTCTTTCTAAGAAAGGGTTCAAGGTTTACCTGAAGTGCTCCCCTTGACAAAATCCTTCCTGAAATAAAATACAACCGTTAATGTCCACCAACTCTTCCACTCAACGCTTGTTATTTATATCAGTAATACCAATGCTACCAGGAACACGAGAATTTTATTTTATGAGAGTAATTATTGCATGCTTATTATATAGAGTTGGTCCGCTGTCTACCCCCTCATGGGATATGCTGTGATGGTATTATAGCAGTATTATTAAGTATTAACTATTTGAAGGCAGTAATCTCCTTCCTTTTTAGTCACAGCAGACAGATAGATGTCTGATGCTGCTTAGTGTCTAATGTCTGGTGATGAGGTTTAGATGGTGAGTTCATTCAGCTTGAGAAGGGTCTGGGAACCGCTTGTCAAAGGTGCCAACCATCACTTCAGTACCGTAAACTAAAGAACTTTTCACACTCTTGCAGAATAGTCATACAATTAATGCTTTATCTTGAACGCTACTGTTGAATACTAAAAAGCAAATAACCATGACTCTTACTTATTTCTAGCATTCACCAGGATATAGGCCTTTTCGAAGTTTTAAATTCTTATCAACTCTGAACAATGAGCACCTTTTTTTCCCATTAGTTGGATAATTTATCAACCCACCTTTTTTAGCTACTCTTCTTCTCCCATGGCCACTCCATATTTTAAGGTCATCTTTTTTTCTGTCGAGATATGTGAATAATCTATCTATCTATACCCTCATGTCTTGTGTCAGGTGGCGTAGGCAGAGATAACGGAAAGCCGTATTGAGCTAATAATTTTTTTGTTGGCACGGAGAGGACAGCTTGCACGTTTTTTACATGCAGCTGGTCTGCTGGCTACCCCACTTGTGGAATATGCAGTAATGATATAGTATATTGGGTTATCCTTACATAGTTATTTCGTTTTCCACCACTTTCATCCATATTTTCATGCTTGCACGCCGGTTTTTTTATTCAAAATGCACCCGTCCATGCGCATTTGATCCACGTGCCCACTCCTCATAGTTCACACTCCCTCTTTCAGATAAATATATCCTTTTTGTCCTCCTTTCAACATACATTTGCTCCACATAATATGTCCTAACCATCTAAAATTATATACACGCATTCACATATCCACAAAGCTCCTCTCGCGTCAACGGAAAGAAGAATTCTTTGTGTCAGTGTTTAGGTAGTAGAATTCAATAACGAAATATTAAAATAAATTATTTTCTTCTATTAAATATTCTTTATTGAGAGAGACATCTTTCTTCTTATAAGATTGACAATGTCCTTGTAAGATGAAATACCTACGTCTTTCGATAAAGAACGGAGAAAATAAAGGAATTTGTTGCCTTAATTGAGTCAACGAACATTCTATGGTGATCTTTTGTTTTTGTATATGTGTATTTTTATTTTGTTGTTTTAAAATATCTTAAATATCATGTAACTATATATACCTAAGTTGTATCTCTTTACACATCGCATTGGTCAAAAGCTGTAATGATGTGCAAAGTAACTTTAAAGAGAATAATAGTAATATAGTATAGAAGAAAACATTTGTTTTTTAATTTCGGTAAGAAGTATCTGCACCTACTTAACTTGTCAATACTGGTCTCGGACTGGTCGTATACCTGTTTACGTTTAAAATTTAATAGTTTTCCTGAAAATATGTTAAGTAGTGTTATTATTATTTACTTAAACTCAAATAATAATACTCTTCAGAGTTATCAGCCCTCAATCAAAAGTTAGAACTTCCTCATTCCTTATAATACCTTCATTTCCCTCTTCTTACATACAAATAGTTATTAATTCTGGATATTTAGTACACCTTTCTCTATATAACATTTCTCACAACTAACCATCACTGTCAAATGCAAAACCCTCTGGTAAACCTAACAATAATTTGTATGTTTGTATATACAATACACTAAACACATATTACACAATCAGTTATCTCGATTGGAGAGCCATGTTTACAAAATGTAATTGGAAGAAGTGAGAAAGACGTCCCATCGCTTACGAATTGGCTCAAGGCTGGCTTTAGTGATT